>NDFG01000135.1:2502642-2594787 GCA_002167245.1 Sporophila hypoxantha
CCCACCCCCCCCCCCAGAGAGAGGATTTCCTTTTTCTTGTTTTGGGATCTTTATGAGACTACATTTGTTTTGTAAAGTGCAGCATTATGCATTCATTTTCAATTGACAAGATAAAAAGCGAGAATACAGGATTTGTTAGCTACTAGAACTATGCATATTTACTTTCACATTGCAAATTTATGCAATTTATGCAGCGCTCTACTGCTGGAGCTGATCAATAGGGCAGCATTTCACTCCTTTTTAGGCACAGTTTATTAACACAATGGAGTAAACGCAATTTAAAAGGTCTCAGATACTTCCAATGTAAAGGATGAATTCTGGTGTACTGCCTTATTAAAGGTAAAGTAGCACGTGCAGTGCTTCAGTCAAGTGTTGTTGTAATCTGTTTTGTTTAAGTTTGACATGGATTTCTGTTGAAAAACCAGGAAAGATTTTATTGTTATTAAAAAAAAAAAAAAAAAACAAAAAAACCAAAAAACAGCCAAAACTTCATGGCTCATGCCCTGATGCAGAAGAGAGTGAGTCTCACTTCCCATGGGAAGAGTAAAGGCAGAGCAGGTCATGTAGCTGTTTCTTATCAACATTGATGTAAGGGAACCAGTCAGAACTTTTTTGTCTATTTGTTGTACACTGCTCTTCCTATTTATATTAAGCTTGAAAAAATTCTTCTGTCCAGCTTTCAATTTTCTTTTTCCACCCGTGCTGTTTTTTCATTCTTGATTGTCCATTCCCTTTAAAACAAATACAAATGAAAGAAAGGAAAGGGAAATGTGCTAAAACGGCAACTGTTCGATGTTTTAAATTCAGAGGAGGTTTTTGACAACTCTATGCAATATTTTTGTGGTAGATGATTTCTGTTTTATGAAAATGCCTTTGCTAACAACAGCTTAGGAGGAATTTTTGGTTATTTATTTTGTTTTACTTTAAAGAGTTTAACATTAAAGTCCATCTATGTGTTTTTTAATAGTCAATATCTGATGGATATTCTGGGAAAGATGTTGTACTATAGTTTTTTAATTAATATCAGTTTAAGTAAAATGAATAAAATTATAAGCAACATTGATATTTGGTGCAGACGAATTTCCTTGTTTTATTAGTTTGAAAGGGATGTAGCACAAAAAATCAGAACTCCCAGCAGCAGCTTGTTCCTCCTACGGTCAGACATTACAAATAAAATTCTAGTTTCATTGGAGGAAAAACTGTTATGGTAAGGATTTGTGTTCTGCTAAGGCAAAGTTTATTAAAGGATTCTATAGCTGATTTTCTTGAGCAAGAGTTTGTGTAATCTCTCTAAAACAATAGATGGAAATCTTTGTCATCTGTATTAATGGAAAGAAACCTTATTCCTAAAGCAGGTAATTTTGCACTTTTCGATTCTTTTCTTCTTATGTTAAATTTAGAGGCAAATCAGCCTGAACTAATAATTTTAAAAATTGTTTGATAGAATTACTCCCACAGTAATGGCCAGAGAAACAAAAGCAAACAGAGTAGATTCTTATCTATATAAGCAATTTAAATAATGATAGATTGTAGAAAAAATTAAGGGTTAGAAGGAAAATCTTAACAAGATCATCAAGTCCTCATTCCCACTGCACTTCCCTCTAGAGCCGCACCACGTTGCTCAAGACTTACCCATCCTGGCTTTGACAGTGCCAGGGATGGTCCCATCCACAACATCCCTGGGCAACTTTTTCTGGTCTCATCACGCCCTCACAGTAAAGAATTTTTCCTAATATCCAACTTAAATTTCCCCTCTGTCAATTTGTATCCATTATCCTTGTCCAGTCACTACAGTTCCTGATCAAGGGTCTCTCATCGTTGGTTCCCAGATACTGGAAGTGTGTTTATGAGGTCTCCATGTCACCTTCTCTTTCTCCAGGCTGAATCAGCCCAAACTTTTTCAGCCTGTCCTGCATAATCAACTGGTTCTGCAGTGTCCTTACTGTTTATGTTGTCTCGGCTCTGGACTTGCTCCAAGAGTTCCATGTTTTATGTGTGTCACGACTACTTTTATTGGAAATCCTTTTCCTTTGGATTTTTTCCTCACTGAAGAAAGCTGAGAGGCCTCAGGAACAGAAAATGGTAAACATTGATTATCTGCTGCTGTGGAATGCAAACAGGTGCAATCTGGAATTGGTTCTCATTGGTTGTTTCTAATTAAATGGCACAATCACAGCCCAGCTGGCTCGGACCTCTCTCGATCAGGTCACGATATTTATCATCATTCCATTCTTTTCTAATTCTGTGGCTAGCCTTGCTGAAATGAAATCCTTTCTTCTAATTCTTTTAGTATAGTTTGAATGTAATATATATGATAAAATAATAAATCAAGCCTTCTGAACATGGAGTCAATCCTCGTGCTTCTCCCTCATCCTCAGACCCTGTGAAACATGGTCACAATGTTCTGTAGGACAGCTCTCCATGTGGATTCTCCGCCACTATTTTATGCAAATCAAGTCATCCATACATGAAATCCACATCTCTCCAATTTAGAGACACTAACAGTCAAATTTGGATGTATTCTGTTTCACTAAAACTACTGCTTTACGACTTGTGGTCTTCATTTGAATAATACTATTATTGGGGAAAAAATAAATCATTTGGCATTGACTTTGCACAGGTTCAACACTCACAATTATACTGTGAAAGACTTAGGAAAATGGAATACAAGAATAATGGGGGGGAAAAAAAAGAAAAAGTCATAGCAGGAGTGGGGGATGGCAAAGAGTGAGGCTGGTGTTCAGATAGCCTCAACAAAACTTGATTATAATACACTTCTCAATGATAAAAGATTATTTTGTTGAGGTGACTTGCTTTAGTATTTTTGCAATTATTTTTTGCCACCCTTAAAATTAACAATGTTTGAGGGTTTTAATGCCAGCAGGCTTCAAGTTTAACTCTTCTCAGAATACATAYTATAGGATACGGTGGTGATAGGTCATGAAAATATTTCTAAAAATTCATGGTGAGCCTAAAAGAAAGCATTCCTTTCCAAAAGACTTCAGAAATTAAAGATGTCAAAGACATTTAAAGAAGATGGGATGTTAAAAGGTAGGCAGGAGAGGAAACATGGTAGGATTGTGAACTGAAGCAGAAAATCAATGTAATTAAAAAGATATGGTGATTATATTCAGAGATTTACTTGAAATCAGTCTGTCTTTAGGGAGAATATGGTTTTGTCTTCCTATTTCACATAGCAGTATTTTGTGCATTTGTAGAAAACTAATAAAGCTCAAAATGAATAAAAAAAACTGCCTAAAAGAATCCTGCCTAATCATTCTAGRCTGGATTTCATATCAGGTCCAAAGCTGAACTCTTGAAAATACTGATATATGCAACACCTCCTATTTTGCTAAGACATTAAACCAGCTCTCCTAAGCACCTGATATTTTAAAAAAGTGATAACAGGCCTTTCCTTCTTYTGGACCAGGTAATTTTAGTCTCTTATTCCTTTTCAGAGCTATTTTTAGGCTAGTGAAAATCTCCAGCTCCTAAGAAAACCAACCCCAACTGGAGGCAGAGCACATTAGAATGAATCCTGTTAAATSTAACCTCAGGTTGTGCACTTAATGGGGATGGATTTTCCAAGCCATCATTAGGGCACACTGTGACTTAGATCAACATAATGAGCAGCAGTGCCTGGGGCTGAGGCTGCCCTGATGCAACAGTCCTGGGCTAAACTGTCCAAGTGTACTCCTTGGATCTGGCAACTAAAGGAGTCTATCTATCCATACTCCTTTTGTTGTTGTTTTTTGTGGTTTTTTTCTGTTTGTTTTGGTTTTGTTTTTTGGGGGTTTTTTGTTTTTTTGGTTTTTTTGTTTGGTTTTTTTGGTTTTTTTTGGGTTTTGGGAATTTTTGTTTGTTCTTTATTTTGTTGGTTTTGTTTTTGTATTTTTGGTTTTTTGCTTGTTTGTTTTTTTGTTTTGGTGTTTTGGTTTTTTGTTGTTTTTTGTTGTTTTTTGTTTGGCTTTTGGGGTTTTTTTGTGGTTTTTTGTTGTCTTTTGGGGTTTTTTTGGTATTTTTTGAGGTTTTTTGGGAGTTTTTTGTTGTTTTTTTGGTGTTTTTTTTTGTTTGTTTTTTTATTTTTTGGGTTTTTTGTTTTTTGTATTTTTGGTGGTTTTTGGTTTTTTGGGTTTTTTTTGGTTTTTTTCCTTTTGGTGTTTTTTTGTTGGTTTTTTGTTGTTGTTTTTTGGTTTTTTTTTGTTTTTTTTAATGCGGTTTTGTTGGGTTTTTTTGTATTTTCATATTTTGGTTTTTGGGGTTATTTTTGTTTTTTTTTGGTTTTTTGGAGTTTTTTTTGTGTTTTGATTTTTTGGTTTTTTTTTGTTGTTTTGTTGTTGTTGGGGTTTTTTGTTGTTTTTTTTGTTTTGTTTTGTTTTTTTGTGTTTCTTTTTTTGGGGGGGTTGTATTTTTTGGTTTTTGGGGTTTTTGGGGGGGGTTTTGTATTTTTGTTTTTTTGTTTTTTTGGGTTTTTGTTTTTATTTGTTTTGTTTGTTTTTTGGGTTTTTGGGTTTTTTTTGGTCTTTTTGTTTTTGTTTTTTTGATTTTTTTTGGCTTTTTTTGTTGTTTTATTGTATTTTGGGGGTTTGTTTTGTTTTTTTGTTTTGGTGTTTTGTTTTTTTGTTGTTTTTCTTTGTTGGCTTTTTTTGTTGGTTTTTGGGGTTTTTTGGTTTTTTTTGTGGTTTTTTTGTTGTTTTTTTGGGTTGTTTTTGTGTTTTTTGTTTTTTTGGGTTTTTTTGTTTGTTTTTTTTGGTTTTCTTGGGTTTTTTTTTGGTTTTTTTTTGGGTTTTGGTTTTTTTTTTTGTTGTTTGCTTTTTTTGTTCAATGCAAACTAAAGCTAGTTAGGTGATGATTCAAATCAAATCACTTTGTACATGTCTGGGAAAAAGTGTATAATTGTTTGCCTGTGCAAAMGTGCTTTCTGATGCTGGCAAGAATAATTCATTTGGGTGTTCATGATGATGCACTACGAAAATCCTTTTGTGTCTCACTACATAAAACCAGCTTCTATTAAATAGGTGTATATCTGCCCACGTGCATGTAAATGCACATAATCATTCTGATGGTGTTTGGAAAATAATGGCAGTTTTGATGTAGAACTACAGTTATTTCCTCACTCCATTCAGAGCTTACATTCTAGGATAAATGAAGAATAAATCATTCCAGTATAATGTTCCTGGTAAGCCAGTTGAGTGCAATTAAAATAAGAAAACTGGTGGTATTTAAACTATTTATTAAATCAGTATGATAAAATAATTACATTAATTACCAGCAGAGATAAAATGGGAGCTATGACTATGGACTACAAGAAGCARGCTAAAGCTGTCTAAATCAATTTTTATTTCTACATTTCTCATAGAGCAATGTAAAGTGAGTTGTCCCTTTGCTGAATTGAAGAAGTGAATRAAAAATTTAAAAGTCCACTATGCTGAGTTTCTGTAAATGTTAACATCCTTTTTGTCAGTCAAATCTATTGCATTTATATCTGCTCATTCAGGGTGAAATTTGCTGGGTTTGTAACCTTTGCTTTTGAAGACTTTAAGGAAAAAGACTTCTAAGCTTTTCAGCAGATGTGTTCTGTTATTGTCATTGTCATGCCTGTTTAAATGCTGCCATGCCTTGAACAATATACTTCAGTAAACAATTGCATCTCCTGAAGCTATCTTGCTCTGAAAATCTGAATGTCCCGGGTCTTAATGGCAACCTTAATCACAAAAAATGGGTATTCAGATTGTTAAAGCCACTTATTTGCTTGGATATTTAATTGCCTTTTATGTGAACAGAAGTATAAATGATTATTTTGTGGTTTTCTTAATTATCTCAAGTAAATCAAATTTCAGTACAATAATTTAGAAGTAAAATAAGCAGGCTATTAAAATATGGAGAGTTTATTATATGACAGATTTATATATATTTATTCAATAAATTATGATTCTCATAATATTTATTTTTTATCTCATTTATCCAAGAGATTTCTGAAGTGTGTCTATAAAGTTATGTACACRTGTGTGTGTTTATATGTGTACACATTGCATGCCACAAGAAGGGACTGGATGAGGTATAGTTTGAGTTAGGATGTGTAGGAAATGTAAGAAAAGAATATTTAGTTTTGTTTTATCAAGGAAGCAAAACCATGCAGAGCACCCAGAAAGTGAAACTGTAGCTTTTTTGGATTGATTTTTATTGACTGTATTCACTTAGCTGAAATAAAAKGTGGTCAAGCATTTTGTATTATGAGAAGAAATGAAAGTTTGCTAAGACTCTCACAAGGATGTAATAGCATCTGACAGATTGCATTAATGTGTGYTTCCACTCTGAGAATACTGTTTTAATTAGCATATAAAGAAATCAGGGTAGTGCCAAAATTGGTGAAATGCATGATGAAGARTAAAGCTATTAAAGATAAGTACTGTTTATTTGATATCAAACAATGCAGCTGCAGTATGAAATTATCCTCACAAAATGAGAGAGATATATATAGTGGGAATGAAAAATGGCCTAAATTACAAAGAAATATATTAATGAGGACTTATCTAATCTGTACTAATACTTTGATGGAGTTATGGATAAAAGAAGCCTAGTCTGGCATTTATTTTGACAAAATGTGTTGCTGGGATTTGCTAAGAAAATGCATTKGCTTTATTTAAGCCTGGTGAAATGGTCAGCAATACAGGCTGCCAGAAAGTTCTCAGGTACACTTAATGTCTTTGTGTTTGCTATGTCTTTTTGTTTGTTGCCTTTAGCTGTTCAGCAGAGATCACATCTGATGCAATCCTGATGGGATGAACAGTGATACTGCTGATTTGATTTGATATGACTTGATTTGATTTGATATGCTTTCATCAGGAATTCTGCTGTTCTTACTTAGGTATACTATTTCTACTCCTTGACCTTCTACTCCTGCAGCCAAATCTGCCTGGAAACTCTGGGAAATATTTTTTTAATCCTCTTTTACACTGTCTGCATAAAGTGAATTTTATATTCTTTATTCCTTAGTGTTTATACCAGATTAAGAAGAGATGCCTTAACAAAGCTCTTAGATCCCTTAGGGATAAATAGAAGTAGCAATGTTGTGGCAAGACATCTGGCAGAGTTTCCAGTGCCTTTTCCTGAGCTGAAGCTCTTTTTCATCTTCTGTTCATCAACAGCTGTTCAAGCCATGGATGTACTCAGTTATATGTAAATGTAGAAAAATAGCCACTTGAAAAATCTTATCAGATTCTTTRGTTTTTTCTATAAGTTATTGTATTTCCATACTTTCTGTTTAGAAAATCAAATGAGTCTTTTCCTCTACATTTTCATTGGAAGTGTACTTTTACATTCTGTTGTTTTTTTCTTCACATGTTGAGTCTTGTCATAAATTCTGGATGACTTATTTAACTAATGAGTAGGCAAAATTWATTCTGCAACTCCCTTTGGGAAATGGGGAAAAGGGACATTAAGCTTGATCAGTCTTCTGTATTTCAAATAGTAAGTCCTGCTACCTGCACTTCTGTGAACATGTTTTCTTTCCAGTAAGCCTTACCTGATTTTTGTCACTTCAGATTTTTTGAGAACAAGTGACACCTTGGTAGGATATGTACTTAGATTTTGTCTTGTAGATGTGCTGCTGAAGGAATGGAAGCAAATTTCCATTGAAAGAAAAGCTTTTTCTTTTGTGGCTTCATGATAGCATTTTAAATGTATCTGACAATTATTTTAAGGCTTTTAGGTTCCCCAGCTGATATGCCCATATAGGCTTTAACAGAAAAGTTTTCTGATCAATCTTTCTAGTGCTTTGTTTTCTTAAACTAAAATATTGAATACTAGCCACACACAATTGCCACAAAATTCCAAGGAATATATTTTCTATTCTTTTCCTGGTTTGCTGTTTTCTTATTGCCCTCAGACAAATCTTGAAAGCAGACAACTACCACATATTTCTTTCAGGCATCAAAAAGTCCTTAGTTTTATATGGAAGGCCTTAAAAAACCYAGGAGAGGACTTCTGGCAGAGAAARAAAATGTTGRTTTCAAGTTTTGAAATTCMTTYCTTCASAGGTTRGAGYAGGAYTTTTTTGTTGTTTGRGCAAGGCTTGGAAAGAATCTGGCTAAGCATMAAAAAATCCCAGGAATTTTTCAAGTTGTTTTATAGTTTCTACTGTAGATTTTTTTGGTAATATCTTGCACTCTTGATGCATTTGTCACTATATCATCTCTAATGATTACACAGCCAATATAGTTTATCTTAATTTGCAGCTGGATTATRGAATTTTAGAAATTTCATCTGTTATTTCTAAAAACCTGTCAGATTTTCAGTGAGGTAATACCATCTCTCAGGCCAGCAATATAATCTCTCAGTATTTTGTCTCTTTATATATTTTACTGTATTGTGGGTTTTAAATTCTTTTTCTGGCTCTCAACATCTTGCTTATTGCACCACAGAATGTGTTTTGGCTCTGTTCTGTCCTTGAGCTGCTTTCCTCAARCTTTTGCTGTTGTAATGTGTCCTATTGTTGATGTCACTTGCAAGTGCAAAATGTTTTCCTGACCAATCATTTACCATATATGTTCTGTATTTTCACAGTAGGTCTGATSTCTCAAATTCCTGACATCTTAATAGGTGATGCAGAGTCTTATTACCGGGTTCTGTCACATCCTTAAAGTGTGCAAAACAGAGAAAATAAGCAATGAGAATAAAAGTCACATGCTTAAATAATTAAGCCACATGCTTAAAATATTACTAATGTCAGTAATATTGGTGGTGGTTTTCACAGAAACTAATCTGGAGCAGAGACTTCACTGCTAATGACAAGCCCAAGACTGCTACTGGTGAAAACAGACCCCATTACTTCTACAAATAGACTTCAATTTAACTTACAATGTAAATAATGCAAACTATAAGAAATAGAACACAGAATGAAATAGTAATTTAGAACTGACCTTGTAATAGAGCTTAAAAKTATCTTTGTTAAAGTTTTTACCATATAAGTACTTAAAATCAACCACAAGAATAATTAGCATAAAAAATATTTCCTTCTGGGATTATTGTCAATCATAAAATGTTTATTTTGCAGTGTTCAGARATACTTTTTGCAGCACATTAGATTTTTCTTCCATCTGTAGCAAGTCCTGATTTGGCAAAACCAGGAGTCTCTTCAATCTCAAAATAGTMATAAAAACAAAAATGAGATAGCATCTTCCAGAGGGTCTCTTCTTGCATTCCTTCAAAAGACTTTTATCCCAGTATCTATTCAGTCCTCAAAAGATTTAAGGGAATTATTTTGTGCTCCAATGCAGCAAACAGCTTATTAATTGATCATGACACTAATTTACTGGTATTTATAACTCTGCCCTGGTAAATGTCATATATTTAGCAAACAACTTGAGGAAGGTGAAYAGCCTGACATGTTCTGCCTTTTTCCTTGCATTTCCTTTGGTTCCTGATATTTTCTGTGTTTTTTAATAAGTATTTTGTTTAATAAGTCTTTTGTTTAATCAGTCTTTCTGTCYGTATTTATTGTTATATGCAAGATTTTACTCAGTAACAGGTGTTTAGTTAAATTTGTAAAGTTACATTTTTGACATGAAAGAAAAAGAATTTTATGCTGGGTTAAGTACTATATACTATTAGCACTGGAGTATCAACTATGAATAGTCTTTTAATTTTTATTTAATTTAATATATTATAAAAATTACAACATATTCCTATCCCTGTTCCTATCCTATATCCATTACAATTTGACATTTAATGTTAGCTGCCTATCTTACCACCAATAACCCATCTGAACCTGTACTCATTAATCCAATTACTGAAAAGATTGGAGCTCTGGCCTGAATTTCCTGCTTTCTAGGGAAAACGGACATGTGTCACAAGACAGGATAGATCAGAAATATCAAAGCCTTTCAGAAACTCACATACTTGCATATACTCTCCCTAAATGTGTTTCCTTGCAKTGTGGCCCTGGGGGTAAAAATTCCCAAGTCATTAACCTCACTTTTTTGGGGTGGGGAAATGATGATTAATTAAAAATATCTAATAAAAGTAACTTCATTGTGTTCCATTTACTATCTTCACGCCGCTGCTATTTTGCTTCATTTTAAAACCTTTCTCATTTACATTAAATTTTGAACAATGTTTCCAAGTTTCAAGTTGCATTCTGTTGCCACATTTACACATATATAATTTTATTTAAATCACAGAATATTCTGAGTTGGACCCACAAGGGTCTTTGGGTCCAACTGTTTTGTGAATGAGAGTTGAACTCTGTAAGTACTTATTTAGTCTTTCCCCTATGCATTACATTTCTATGAAATGAGGCCTAAAATTAATTGCACTCTTTCCATATTTACCATGGAAGAATCTGGCTTGAGCCCTTATTAAGGTTAGAAATTTCAATTCTGCATTTTAGGAACTTTTAGTTCTGGAAGTGCAAGACATAAGTGATGCCGGATAAAGACATCCAAGACTCCCTTTTCTCCAGTTTTCTTACTGTGCCCAAATTTTAAAGACATAGCTTTATAAAGACACTGTTTGTCTCAGTCAGAAAAAGAACATAGAGGACTTTAGAGCAAGATATGAAAAAAGCCATCCTGTATTTGCAAGAATGAAAATTTTCTGGTGGCTTTCCAGCAGTACTGAACTTATACAGGTCAAATTAAATTGAAGTAGATGAACACTAGTATATTTGGCTGCATCTAAGAAGTTCATATTTTTCCACTTCAGAGGCTAATGAATTTCATGTTATTCACTTTCATTTATCATACTAAAACATAAAGATACAACATAGGAAATTTATTAGTTTTGAGCACCAAATTACTTCACAGAAACGGGATGATCTTGTCGGCTGATGTAGTAGAAACAGAATAAGTGGAGGGGAAAAAATATAGAGCTCTTTTCTTTTTGGGCTAATCATAAAATTCCTTCTTGCATTATAGTGACTCTTGTATGGTGGTTTGTTGGTTTTCTATTTTTCTAAAACAGYACACAGCTCTTCTCTGTGGTTGTCTGGGAGAGAGTGAGAGCACATTGGTGATAATGAGTCCTTCCTGAGGTTTTTTTGTGTTTTCATAGAATCATAGAATAGTTTGGGTTGGAAGGAACCTTAAAGATCTTTTGGTTTCACCCCTCCCTGCCTGGCAGGGATGCCTTCCACTAGATCAGTTTTGGTGGTATTGTGTAGTAASTCTGGGCATTCAGAAGTATGAATATTGCAATGCCATCACCTGACTGGTGGAATTTGTACCATGTAATCTTTATTTCTATTTATTTTACTTTATGTAAAAAAACTTCTTCTACAAATATTTTCAAAGAAAATCGTTCCATTCTTCCACCTAAGCAGCAGTTCTCTGAAAATCCCTCTGATACCTMTGCYTCCAGAGAGATCACAAAGAACAGARYGGAAAGCAATTTTTATTTTTCATCCTTCTGTGCACTAGTCTGAAAGCAAATCATTGGGAGATCCTAAGTCAGAAATGCAGTTTAATAGGAAAATTAAGATAAATGCAATAATATGAAACCACTGACAGATTCAGAGTACAACCTGACACCCTGTGGGTCAGGGTGCTGGCAGCAGTCCCATTCAATGGTGGCTGCAGCCCTCCTGCAGTGACAGCTGTGGTTCTGTTGGGATCCTGTAGAAGGGTTTGAACTTCCTCTGAAGGTCCAGTACTGGCTCTGTAGCTCTTGTCCTCTGGGAATCCAGTGGAAAAGGCTGCCTGTGGTGTTCCAAATCTCAGATTATACCCAGGTAGGAATGTTTGGCTCCTCCCCCTGGGTGGAGCATCTCACAATGGATGATGGAATTTTATCAGCCATTCAGGGACACTCAATGGCCCATAACAGAAGCTATTTCTCAGATTTATCAGGACTAAGTCATGAAGGAGATAAGGAACACTGCTCCACCTGGTTTTAATAGCTTATGAAGATGGTGATAGAATACATACTTTGGGCTACATCTTACATTGTTACCTAAGACATTCTGTAATACCCCTCCTATTCCGCTATTCCGGAGACCTTATTTGGGTTTTTTTTGTCTTTGTTTTTTTTTTTTTTTGTTTTTTTTTTTNGAACAGAGCGGAAAGCAATTTTTATTTTTCATCCTTCTGTGCACTAGTCTGAAAGCAAATGATTGGGAGATCCGAAGTCAGAAATGCAGTTTAATAGGAAAATTAAAATGAATGCAACAATATGAAACCACTGACAGAGTCAGAGTACAAACTGACACCCTGTGGGTCAGGGTGTTGGCAGCAGTGCCATTAAATGGTGGCTGCAGCCCTCCTGCAGTGACAGCTGTGGTTCTGTTGGAGCAGGGATCCTGTAGAAGGGTTTGGTCTTCCTCTGAAGGTCCAGTAGTGGCTCTGTAGCTCTTGTCCTCTGGGAATCCAGTGGGAAAAGGCTGCCTGTGGTGTTCCAAATCTCAGATTATATCCAGGTAGGAATGCTTGGCTCCTCCCCCTGGGTGGAGCATCTCACAATGGATGATGTAATTTTATCAGCCATGCAGGGACACTCAATGGCCCATAACAGCAGATATTTCTCAGATTTATCAGGACAAAGTCATGAAGGAAATAAGGAACACTGCTCCACCTGGTTTTAATAGCTTATGAAGATGGTAATAGAATACATACTTTGGGGTACATCTTACATTGTAACCTAAGACATTCTGTAATACCCCTCCTATTCTGCTATTCTGGAGACCTTATTTGGGTTTGTTTTTTTTTTTTTTTTTGCTTTGTTTTTAAAATCTTTCTCTGTTCCTGGTGAGGTGGCAATGTTCGTATTCTTTTGAATACACCTACAACTTTGTTCTTTGAACCATTTCTTATATATCAAGTATGTTGGTCCCATATCAGAACTAAATAGTAGATGGCAGATGATTGATGTGTATTTAATTGCCATAAAATGATGTTGCCCTGTAATTAGCCTGACAAAAAGTCCTATGCTTTCAGAGGTTAGTCCTCCTAAGACCTGTATGTTATACACTTTAGTAACTTTTCATGCTTGGCTAAAATCTATTTCTAGTATCTGAAAAAAGGCCAGTTTATTTTAAAGCAACTTTATTTTTAATTTTAACATTGTTGTTTTTCCATCATTTCATTTTATAGCGTCATGGGGTGAGCTGGCTTTGCACACGGGACGTGAAGCACAGATAATATATTTGATTTTTCTGTGATTACACTGGTCATAGAGGAACAAGGACTTTAGGCCAAGATCTTCAGAATATCTGTCTACAACTTTTCTACAAGTAATTTATTCCAAATATTGTACTTTTGTTCTGAATAGATGGACAAGTATTTACTTAAACTTACCTAATTTATCGACACACATACCATAATTTTAAAATATTTGATTAAAGTATACAATTGTCTTTGATGTAAAGGATATTAACAGGGAACAACTGAAATTTAGGTTATCCTTGATCATGCAGTATTATAGAGATTTACAGTTTTCAACATAATTTAGCAGTCTTCATTTTAAGCATTTAAATGTAAAATCATTATTCTCTTTTTATTAACTGAAGTACATGTAGGACCACTGTAGATAATCTGCTACTGGGACTGTCAAAGTAGAATTAATACTGGATATACTTGTGTTTATTTTCCAAATGCCATTATGAATGGTTTATTATTACTTCTATGTGTTTTCTTTTTTTTCCTTACCCTGACACTAAGTGTCTGATCACTGTGATACTTATGTGAATATGCAGTGGATTATTATTTTTCACTATTATTCCTAGTCAAGACTTTTCCTCAGTGTCACCAAATGGCTGGTACACTTTGAAAACTGGTACACTATCAGYAGATTCAGCAGGATCCTCTAAATATTTTAGTTTTCTTCATTTCGGTTTGTTTCCCATTAGTAAATTATAGTCCTTTTCCCTTTCAAGTAAATTATCTTTTGAGAACAAAATTTCTATGCAATAATATGACTAAGATTTGACCTGCAGTGTCTACCCCTCTAAAGAAAACTTAGCCCCTTAAGTGCTTCATTCTGAAAATAGTTTCTCTAGAGTGGAAAAATTCTAAAAGGAAATATGACAAAAGCAAATGATGCTAAGGAGGGAGCTCCATTCTGCACAGGTCTGTATGAAAAAAGCATAAATGAGAAATATTTTAAAAGGTAAAATTTTAAGTGAAAAAGGATGGAACAATCTTTTTTTTCTCTCCTGTCTATCAAAAGCTTGTAAATTGTAAGAACAGTATTTTATTTGTTTTTCCAATTTTATGTACGTTCATCAGGAATCTTGTTTCTGGTGTACAAACTTCAGGTGATTCAGAAGTAAAACTGAATTTTGAGTGACTGCTCACAAATATGTATTTATGACAGGTAAGTGGGTATCCTTACTTAAAGAACAGTAGCTGGACTTTGAATTAAAGAAACTCTTCCCCAACCATCTGCTTTTGAGGTACTGAACATCACAGTACATTTTTCCTCCTTATGCTCCTGAAATCCCTATGAAGGGTGACTCCAGGCATGTAAGAGAGCACAGGATGCAAGTTTGGAAAGATGTGACATTCTTGAAGTTACTTGAATTCTTATTTAATGGATTGTGGGACTGGTTGGTATCATTAGAATTCCACAACAGTTACTCAACTAGTTCTTTTGTTAACTACAGTATCACTAAATTTCTTTCAGGACAGACAGATATACCATGTTCTTTGTCTTTGAGTTTACCAGCTTTGAAATTGTCAGGAGYAACAACCTGTACAGTGACATACAGTGCTATCAGGAAGCTCCAATGCAGGAAGAGGATGTTTCTTGTTAGCTTTCAATCTCTAAATTTTTTTACAAGTTAAATGCTCAAAATAATGCGACATGAGGTCAGTGTCATATCTTTCTTTGCATATTGATGTCTAAAGATGTTTAAGATAAAAAAGCTCATGATAATTTTATCCATGATATTACAAAAATAAATCAGTTCAATCAGTTTTCAAAGTTCCTTATTATGACTGTAGACCAAACATTTTTTAAAAGTGAAAATGTTCATCTAATATACATCTATGTTAATTTATTTTATACTAAACAATTCAGATTCATTTGTAGTCTGAAGCATCTCAACATGTATAAACCCAGCAGAGCTGATGGGATGTAAGTGTCTCTCAGAGATAATGTAAGAAARGAGTGGGTAAAACCTTGACTTACAGTTCTTCTGGGAGACAAGTGTCACTTTTCTGTGTGCTAAAATTGCATCTGTAAAAACACTTTTCCAGCTAACACAGCCTAATAGGTTGGAAGAAAAGAACAAAAGTAGAACTGCCTGGTGGAGATTTTTTTGTTAGAGCTATTAAAAAATTAAAAAAAAAACCACAAAAACCCATATAACAATTGAATAGCTCATTCTTTTCTTAACTGTTAAGTATTTGGAATATTGAGGCAGACTGAGTCATAAAACATAAGGTTAGAAAAGAATAAAGAARAAGTTCCAGAGAACATCTTTCTTTTCCCATTATTACATGTTCTTTTACACTTACAAGAGTTTCTGGCTTTTTTAGCCCTTGAGCACTGAGCTGCTCCCTGGAGCTGGTCTGATCAATGACAGGAAAGAGTCACTTATAGATAATCCACATTTTGGATGCTGAGGACATCCAGACATTTCCAGCCAGGGTTCTCTCTGTCTGGGTGATCTTGTTCAGAGAGGCTTCTTATGGGTAGGAACTGAGTTATTTTTTCAGTACCTTTTTGGTGTAGAGACGTCTGAGATGTCAGMTTGTTATCTAAGTTTCTTTGCCCTGCCAACTGCTCCCCATCAAGGAGTTTTTGGCTGAGCTTATCAGGGATGTCTCTGGGCTTCCTCTAAGTCTCTGTCACCAGGTTTACTGGCTTGCCTTTGCCAGAAAATCAAGACTAGATGGTCAGCCAAAAAAGTAAAATGAATCATAAAAGGTCCCAGGTGCTCTCCTGGCAATGACGGCTCTTCTCCTGTTAGCTTCAAGTTTTGGGTGTCTGCCCCAGTGGCAGCTCAGTCTAAGAGAAGTTTTCCAGCTTGTAGGAAGTTAAATGAATTTAAGTTTGCAGGAGGAAAGTCAATGTCTGATGCTAAAAAGGGGATGCAAAAAAAAACCCTGCACAAACAAACACACCCATRCGGAAAGTCAAGAAGGATCCATCAGCATGAGTGAACAATACTCAGGGGGCTCATGGAATTCAGGGATTAGGTGGGTCAGAGAAAACTTGGACATTATGCAGAGGATTCCAGAAGTACTACCATAGCCTACAATTTCAGTCAGGTCCTGCMCAATATGAATGCTGGACTAAGACCAAGAAATGTAAAGGTTGAGTTTTTATTTGGGACTGAATTTCCAGGAGTTAAGCTGAGATCCAGTCATGATTCAGAGAATTTGTGAGAGGGTCCAAACTTGAAAACAAGGACTAYTTTATAGCTAGATTTAGAATGTGAGCTTTAGGCATTTTAAGATTTGATGCTACTTGGAGTCTCCTAAGAACATTTAGGAGAAGGACTAGGTCACCATGCTAAAGTAGCTTCTGGGTCACTGTTCATGTCCTCATCMAAGAGAGGATTTATTATGGCAAAGGAAGCAAAATTCAGTTCTAGGCACGGCAGGAATTTTTTGCATTGTGATTAAAACGTTTAATGAGTTGGCATTGCTTTGCTCATTTCTGTATCCAACTCCAATGAACTGCTGAGGAAGAACTTATTTGGGTTTTGCTGTTATTTCCTGTAGGAGMTGCTGCTGAATTTAGTGGTGCTGAATCCTGAGACTGACTGCAGACTTCCATCTCCCATGGCTGGATCCTCTTTCTAAATTAACCTCCATTATGAGTGTGAAAAGTTTTGTCAGACAGGTAAATGTTAAGCTTTTTTTTTTTTTCCTTTAGGTTGAGATAAGGAAATGAATTAAAAATGTTTTTACTTTCTACAATATGAATAGGGTAAGGTTTCTAGCCTTTCAAAAATTAAAAACTAGTTGTAACACAAATTTTCCTGCCAGTAACTTAACTGACATGTTCTGAACTACAATTTTGGGATGATTTTTCTTATTATAAAAATAAATTAGTCTCTCTGGATGTCAATGTCTTTCAAACTCAACTTTTTAACAGGCTTAAAATATGCAAGAAGTATTTCTTTAAAGACTTTCTTTGCATAATTTGTATTCATTATTCTACAGCAAATGTTTCAAGAAAAAAAGGATGAAGAGTATGTTTAGAAATTATGACTAAGTTTAACAAATTTAAATATAGATGTGGCCAAATGTGCTCTCAAACTTCAGGAGCTTCTGAATGTGAAATGGATTAAATTCCTGGCACATTTTCATATCCATTGAATTACTACATAACTGTTTAAATCTTGGATTTCTTTTTTCTCAAGAAGAAAGAAAAAGCTCTTGTAGTGAAAGATTGGTTTGTAACTTCAAGTGGAGCCTGAAAATGAAATTTCTTGCTCTCTGCAGAAAAGCCCATATTTTGTCTGAATTGTTTTACCTTCCCTTCACAATATTTCTATTCCTTAAATCTCCTTTTCTCAGTACTTCCATCCAGTATTTTTATATCATATTAGAAATGTACTCTTTTTTCATACATATCYACATCTCTAGTTCTATAGAGAAGACTGTAATCACAGTTCTACAGAGAAACCCTTKAATTCTACACCATTTTCTTAAAGCCTTAAACTTTTTAAGATCTTTAAATGATGTCTTGTACTACTGAGAGCCTAATGTGGAATAGCAGCTAGCAAACTCCTGGCCTGGCCTGTAAGAAATGCATGGTTTGTTTTTCTTTRTTTAGCAAAGCTTCCACTTCTGAGAACATAAAACAGTTAATGAATAGATGTTGAATAATAGTTAATGAATGAATAGATTTTAAACAATATTTTCAAAAAAATAATCATAAAAATATTCTTGAAATGTTAATATGTTTCTTTCATCGCTTTACTGATTTCTTGTTTGGTGCATCATTTTAACTGAACCAATGTTCTAAGAAACTGCACTATGCTTTATATTAGAAACACAAAAATTTTGCTCTACTTTTGAAAGCTAGAAGAGGGTGGAAGAAGTTGGGAAAGGTCAATTTCTAGGTAGACCTTTCTAAGTAACATAGAGTATCCCCACTGTCAGAGTTCATCCATACCTCAAATCTTTATAGAGATTAAAAAAAAAAAAATTGGCAATTCAACTCTGTCCAAGTACCACTGAATATAAAATCTCTTTTTTAGGTACCTCTTAGCATGCTCTTAATTTTCATTTATATCCAGTTTGGCTACGTAGACCATGAAAGTCAATAATTTATTAATAGGTAGAGATGTAGTAGCACTCCTGAGACTGATACAAAGGCAAGCTAGCTGTTTATAATTAATGTGGGAAAATTTTTGTAGTATGATCTAGGACAGATGGTCAGTGCACCTGTTGGCTTTGACAATAAAACCAGAGTCAAAACTATCTCACTTGTTTATATTTTTTATTTCTTGTAACTCAATGCAACATATCACATGAGTAAGAGGTTAATATAGAAGGAAAGATTTTTTTTCTGACTACTTCTCAAGTCAAAATTAATGCTTAATTTAAATGCAAGTTTGATAATAATAACCAAAAAAATCAGTGTTATTATGTTTAATGTCATATATTTTCCTGTATATGACTCTTATCCTACACTTTCATTTATTATTAGAAGTGATTTTTAATAGAYTAGGTAGATAAATGTAAATGTAGCTTAATCCTGTTCTTCTGTTGGCTCAGTGAACTTAGCATTTTTTCAAAACTTAAGAGCATTTTCTTCATTTACTCATGCTTTTTCCTAAATAGATGCTGTCCCACACAATTTTTTGGTGTGAATTTCATCTTGTGCTATCAGAGAAGCAAAATCTGAGAATATCTTGAATCCATTGAAAATCTGTTGAAAAAAGGGAACTTCTTTTTCTATTTGTAGTTTGTCCTCATCAAAGGACAAATTACAAAAGAGTCACTTATAGATAATCCACATCTTTTCCACAGAAWCAGATGCCTCTGGCTTTCACAATCCATTCATGTGCATTCTGACCTTGTCACCTACAAAACAGTCTGGAATTGGCCTGGGAAAACTAGAATTTTATTGGATACTAGAAAGTGAAGGGTTTTTATAGTGGTATCCTGGTATGCCTCTCTGCACACGTGTGAAAGATATAAAAAAATAAGAATGTGTTACGTGGAAAATACAGTTTTAACACATATTAAGTAGATGTTTAACACTGATTCATGGCAGCCAGATTTTAGCAAATGTTAATTCTGTTCCTATTCCTGATGACAGGATAAATCTTTTTAAAGGTCTTAAAGGATTGCAAAATATGGAATAGAATGCTTACAAAAATGAGAATTTAAAAATAGCTGCCTGACAGAAAAAGCAAAAACATTCCAATTTTTATTTTGCAATTCTTCATTAGTTTTATTTAGTGGTTTTTGGTAGCTTTTTTTCACTAAAAAACCTACTCAAGTTTGGAGTGTCAACTTGGATTTTTTTCAAGGAATTTTAAGAAAATAGCAAAGAATAGGATTGTAGAAAAAGGTTGGGTTTTTTATAAACCCAGGTTTTATAATCCAGGTTTTATAAATCCTGCAGCTACTTTTATAGCAGAAAAAAACCCAAATGTTGAGGTGCTAGGAATGTCCATTTTGAGGCCAGGCAATAAAAAGAAATCAATGCAGGACACTTGCCTCTTGCTCTACTACTAGCAGCAGATGTCTCTACTTGGATTTATGAATTTGAATAAACTATGAATTTGCATATGGATTTTTTTTTTTAATGCTGAAAGGAAAAAAACACATTAAGTAATTTTTACAGCCTCTGACAGAAAAATGGAGACATCAGAGCTTTCAGAGGTATCATGTGGACATATGGAACAAGTGAGTAGTTCATAATGCAAATGAAGATAACAGTGTGGTTTTGTGGTGTTCAGCTATAGGCAGTGCATATCATCTGCATTCATTAAAGTTCTGGGCAGCTGTAGTTATTTGCAAATAAAATGTAATTTTCTGGATGAAATGTATTTTGGAAGGGAATACCCCCCAAAAAAAGGAACATTAGAAAATTYTTCTAGTTGCTCTGCCTTGTCCACTCTTCCAGATAAGGGATGTTGTTTGTCTAGGTTAATTTTAATGTTGCCTCTCAGCTTTTTTCTGGTGCTTGCTCACACTCTCATCTGGTATCCTGGGGATTGGAGACTCACGATCATTGCTCTCCATTCTGCTGACAGATGTCCTTTTATTTAAGCTTAGATTTCTAGTTTAATACATTTTTGTTGTTGTTGACCTCAGTGATAAATTYTGAGCAATCAGTCTTTTGTGTGAAATTATTAACAGCAGCATTTTATGTGGACATTATTTTCACAGATTTCTGTCTCAARGAGATGATGGGTAGGAGAGAAGGTGTGCATGATTATCTGCAGTGGAAACACCTAACATAAGAATAAGAATTTCCTTATTTGTTCTCCTATCAGTGATTTGGTATTTTACCACTCCATTACATTTTATAATACAGCAAAGTATAAAGATCTTTTCATACTTGACAGAGACAGTGCCAGCAGAGTTTCTGCTTCATTGTCACTCCCAATAAATGTATGTATCCAACACTTTTTATCAAGAAAAARCACTTTCATCCCTGTGAGGTGAAGGGGCATATTTTGTTATAAAGTTGATTTTGACCTGCACAGCCAGGATGAGTTTGACTTTTCCTATGCTCAGTGACTCCTYGCATGAGTGAAGTGACCACAGGCTCTGGACTATGTGACTCCTTTGGAATCTACAAGGTCAGTGAATTCCTGGACAACAAATCAGGTTGTACTGGTTGTGGCCACTCAAATTAAATTTTGTCCAATTACCAGCCAGACAAACCATTTTTGTTGACTTACACTAATTCTGGTAATTATTAAAAATGTCTTCATCTCTACAAAATTATCTTTATCAGATAGTAGTGCACTTTTAATTAGTGCCTGCAATGCTATTTCAAATATGGGCATTTCTGAAGTTTATAATATACACCTGCATGTGTGTGCATGTGTGTGTGTGTGAAATATTGTGAATGCTAAACAAAACCTTCCAAATCTTTCATGCATGATTCACAGGTCATTATTACAATAAAATGTCCCTGATTTACCCAGTAATATGGGCAGCCTAGAGATGAAAATTTCTTGCAAAATTGAGAGAAGCACTCTATAGCAAGGTGTCACTGGCTTTTGTTTTGTGAAGCTGAAGGATGCATGATTCTGTGGAATGTGAAACAGGGAAATAACCCTTCTGATCCATCTTTGGGGTCCAAAGCCACCCATACAATGTAGAGTTCAGCCCAGTAGCTCTCAAATACAGGAGAGGTGTGGACATACAGGAGAGGGCTCAGCAAAGGAGCAACTCTCATACAAAGAAAGGTTGAGAGGGCTGGGACTGCTTAGCCCAGAGGAGAAAACGCTCCAGGAATCCCATCAGTGTGTACAAATACCTGGAGGAGAAAATGCTCCAGGAATCCCATCAATGTGTACAATACCTGGAGGAGAAAATGCTCCAGGAATCCCATCAGTGTGTAGAAATAGCTGGAGGAGAAAACGCTCCAGGAATCCCATCAGTGTGTACAAATAGCTGGAGGAGAAAACGCTCCAGGAATCCCATCAGTGTGTAGAAATAGCTGGAGGAGAAAACGCTCCAGGAATCCCATCAGTGTGTACAAATACCTGGAGGAGAAAACGCTCCAGGAATCTCATCAGTGTGTACAAATACCTGCAGGGTGCAAAGCAGAGCCAGTGGTGCCCAGTTCCAGTGAAAGAGATAACAGGCACAAACAGATGTGGCATCAGGTTCCTTTCAAACATCAGAAGAGTGCAACCAAGCTCTGGCACAGAGGTAAGGTGTAAAGCTCTTTCCTTGGAGATATTAAAAAACCATCTGCGTGTGGTTCTGGACAACCATATTCTGGGGTGAGTCCACTTGAGCAAAGGAGGGTTTGATCAGATGACCTCCAAAAATCCCTTCCAAACCCAACCTGTCTGTGATCCTGTGTGMATGTCCTAAAATGACCAGCCTTTGTCCTGTCCTCAAGGCAAAAGTCAGATTTATTCCCTTCTTTGGAYTCCTTAGGGTCAGCTTCTGCCATATCACATTACACTGTGTTCTATGGGATGTCATTTAAGATCATACAAGTAACCCAGAGTGAAAGCAGGAAATTAAAGGACTTTTTTCACTTTCCCTACAGCAGTGTTTTAAATTGCAAATTTCTGGCTTATTTTTGTATTGGTTTAATTTGCTGMGAGAAGCTGTGAAATCACCTTGGCTTGCAGTGCTAGTTTTACTATCCCTCTAGTTTTAGTGCATTAAGTTTATTGATAACTCTTTTGATGATGAAACCACTGAGTCTGAAAGCTATCATATTTATTCATGTTTTATTGTTTTACAAGAATATAAGTCTATGCAAAAGTACATTCTCAGAAGCTTTGTGTTTAGGGTTCAGATATTTTAAATCCATCCTTTATCATTTACAAATCTCAAAGAAACTTTATGTTAAATTTTGATAAGCAAGAGTTAATTTTCACTATATTGGGGTGATTGTAGTTCATGTAGATATTGGTTTTGATGTGAAAATTAGAGTTGTAAAAATTGAACTGGGGATTACTGACCCCTCCAATAATTGCAGAACATGATATATTGTACCCCTCAAAGGCACAGCAATTTTTAGAGGTCATGCTATTTTGCAATGACATGATGTAGGAGAACTTAATTTTACTTGCATTCCTGAAAAATGAGCTACATATTAAAACCATGCATCTATAAGAGCTTAATTATAAGGAGGGGCCAGCTCAATATGCAAAGTTTAATTCCATTTTTCTGTAATTGTAAAATCTGAAAACAAATGGTAAATTAAAAAAAAAGAAGTAAATTGGTTGAAAATACTTTTTTTTGTTTGTGTGAAATTGTGTGGTATCTCTCMTGTAAATATATGGGAAATCTTCACAGGACCATTTTTGAACATAGTTACACAGAATGGAGTATTAACTTCTTAAGTTGATTTGTTACTTAATGATACTTTTGGACAGTGTGGGTCTTTGTTCCCTTCCTCAGGTGTACATTATTTTGGGAAGGCTTCCTTCTGTTCCCATTCCTCTAAATTTGGCCTGCTGCTTTTYCTTCTTTACATGAATTATAAAGCTCTGTGAGGAAATATGTGTTTGCACTTTGCAAAGGAAACAGCTCCAATTTCTTTCACTGTGTTGTCTGGGATAAGCTGCCTGTGACATCTCTTCAGATTTGTTTTTACAGGGCATCAGATCCAAAGCAGACACGCTTCCTTGCCTTGGATAYCTGTCAGCTGATAGACTACAATTAGGGAAGATAGAGCTGCTTTTTATAGCTATGATGGGAAAGTTGAAGAAAGGAGATAAACTCACAGCCATCCTGTTTTGGATGGAAAAAACTTTCTGGTTTCTGAACCATTGAAAGTGGAAAGCTGAGTGAAAAGTGCTAAAGCTTTGTGCATGTATTGGCTGATTTACCTGCAGCACCACAAAAGAAGCATATCAGGAAGACAGAGTACAACACAAAAACCTTTATCTCACTTGCACCAGTGACCTGAATTGTGAAACCACAGTTTTGGAGTGCCACTGCTGACTAAGGAGCAGATGGACAAGATTTCTGTTGGAGTATAACAAGCCATAGGGGTTTTGATTGGCAGCCCTTCCTATATTGGTTTGTTTGAATTCTCAGGGTTCCTGAGGATTTAGCAGTAAATTGAAAGCAGAAACTACCACTTATTTCTGAAAATTTTGCTGTGAAATCACATACAGAAAGTATTAATTATGCAGAAATGGGATGTTTCTTTTCTACTTCATATTTTACTTTTAGGGTGGGGATGAGCCATTTGAYTAATGCAAGGCACTAGTCCTGATGTCACAGTGTCATATATAGAGAGTCAATAATCTACCAGATCTTTATTTTTTACAGTGTCATTTGTAGTTAGTTTGCTCTGCTCATTGTTCAGAATTATCACAAGCCATAGGATCACAACAGCAGTGCAGAATGTGAGCTAATAATCTGTGCCATGAGACAGGGTTGATAATTTAGGTTCAGAGCCATGACAATGCTGGCACAGCACTCTCCAACATCTGTCAGGATGGCACATGTTCTAAAGCTGTGAGTAGAGAAAGGAACAATTCTTTAGATTTCAAGTATGCAAGAGAGAAAATGGWGGTGGAAGGAAAGGATGAAACAAGTGACAGGGTAGTAAAAAAGACAGCAAAAATTCTTGCAGAACCTGCCTTTAGAAGAATAGGAATGAAATATAACACATATAGAGAGAGCTGGAAAGCCAGACTAAAGTTAAATGCCCCCCAAACATTGAGAGATGATTTTGCAAGATGGAGGACACTGCCAAGGAGATTTCCTGGTTAGGAAACTTTTGAGTGTAAACTTTGTGCAGCTGTGGCATTCACATTCCCTGAAAAAATCCCTTCGCCCAGGATTTTTCTCCTGGGAAGCTGAGAGGCCTCAGAGAAAAAGGAAAACAATTCTTGTCTCATTTGCCTCTCCTGTGTTGTGCTCATGTGGAATGTGTTAGGAGATTTTTTACCCACAGGTCATTGTTTCATTGGATTCTGCTGTGAGTTGTTTTGACTCATTGGCCAATTGGGGCCAAGTTGTGTCAAGACTCTGGAAAGAGTCACAAGTTTTCATTATTGTCTTTTTAGCATTCAGTAAATATCTTTTCTGTATCCTTTAGTATAGTATAGTATTCTTTAATATAATATAGTATTATAAAGAAATAAATTAGCCTCCTGAGAACATGGAGTCAGATGCATCATTCCTGCCTTCCTCAAGGCAAATGCAAATACAATATTCAGCAAGCAAATACAATATTCAGCAAGCAATCAAGTATCCTACTGCTGACACTGAAAATCTGGTGGGCTTATAACTGGCAGTGTTAATTTAGCTGAAGAGAAAGAAGAAATGAAATTAGCAACTTGATAGTCTTTCATATTTATGCTTTACTTATTCTTTTATGTTTGCATAGCCTTTAGTCTCAGGGGACTCCCGAGAACTTAAGAAAGAAGATTTTGTTTGTAAAATACTAAAGTTTTATAATATGAATCAATTACTTTTATACCTTATTTTGTGTCTGTAAGATCRTAGAAAATTTCTTTTATGTCATTGCCATTTAAAAAATTGTACAAATGCCCTTAAATATAGAAACAGAAACTTTTCTCCAGGCTGCACTCTACATGGGAATACCTCATTTCTTCAGCTATCAGCTTCCTGTTTGTTTATTGTATCTAGTGAGTATTGCAATTGGGATCAAGTATCTTATTTTGTCAATATTTGTAGAGTGTTTAAATCCACAGAAGATCTTCCCATATGAAATGTAATCCTGAATTAACATTGATCCTTGACACATTTACAGCTCTAATCAGCTTACTTGTCTGGGTCTCTGATATGAAGTTACTTAAGTAGAAGATTCTGTGAATATATAAAATAATATTTTGTGGTTATGTTTTCTAGTGCTTATTCAAATGTTCTTATTTTTGACATCCAGAAAAGTAAGAAGCAGTATTGTGCAAGCGACTTTTGTAAATTGTCCCTAATATTGGGAKGATAATGTCTTTGCAGTTCTTGCTACCCTGGTGGATATTTAAAGCACAGAAAATTTGTTGCTGTTTCACAAATGTACAAGCAGCAGTAAACAAAATATATCTATGCATAAAAGTATGGCTTTCAAATAGAGAAAAGTATGACTATTCTTTAGCATTTGAGAAGAATTCATCTGTGGTTTATCTGCATTAATATTGTTTTCTTTGACTTTGAAGTTCATGATATTTCTGCTACAGGTTTTTACTTACATWATTCATTTTATCTAAGTAAATAATTTTTTTGGGGGGTGTAAACTGAGTAAAAAATAATTCATCTTGCTTAGAGACATTTAAAAAAAATACATACAATTCAGTAGCAGGTATCCTTTCTTCTAATTCATAATACACAGGCTTCTGTTTATTTATAAGGTGAAACTTTGTCCATTTTTCAAATAATCTTCAAGGGTAAGCATCCATCACATTTGTATTTCAGCATTTATTATGACTGATATAAGYGTATTCTTTAAAAGAAAGAAAATAATATTTTATAAGAAGATACTGTTTTATAAAAGAAATTTAGCACAGCTGATTCAAGGTAAGGATAAGTTACTGTGCAAGAGAACAGTGAATTGGAACACTGATTTCTGAAGACTTCTGAAGATTTTGTATTTAGTTAAAAATATAAAATTCACAGAATCTTTGATAAAAGTTTCCTGTAAGTTCATACTGGCTCAGGTATAATATTCCTCCAAACAGATCCATCAGGAATAAAATTTTTGAAAGCTGGAAATGTCTTGCCTGAAAATCAGTTAAATTGTTTCTATTGGCAGCATATTTAATACAACATATTTTTCTGATTTCTGTTTAAAATTAGTATCAATTAAATATATTCATGTCCATGTTGATATTTTATAAATATATTTTATCAACTCACCCTAACTTTCCAAAGAGATTTATTATGTTTTATCAAATATCTCAACAAGTTCTTCAGAAATCTTTTAATAATATATCAGTAATGAGAAACTTCAATATGGTTCTCTAGTGCATTCAGAGAATGATAGACTATTTAATCTTAAATTGGTAAAAAAGATATGGAATGATAGACAGAGCTTTGATCCTTTAATATTGCTCAGATATGCACATTAGAGGAAACCCTGGAAATCTTTCTGTGCTCTGATTTTATTGTATTTATATGCCCAGAGCTAACTTTAAGCTTTCAGTGTGTCCTTTTCCCACCATTTCAGTCAGAAGGATCTGAGATTTAAAATTAAAATTAGGAAAAAAGTTAATAATTTGATTTGAGGAAGTTGACTGACAAAACTAATTAACAAGCCAAAGACAATCTTCAAGGGGGAAGACTCTAAAACTTGAGAGAAAGAAAAAAAATGAGAGTTCCTCTGAACCCTAGCACTGTCACAAGAGCACTAATATGTCAGATATAAATTCTGAATATTTTTTTTATTTAAAATTGTACTCCTATCAGAATTTAATTGTGAAAGCAATATATGTAAATRGCCTTTTATAAAAAGTAATATTTAGAACACACAAAGATTTAATGAGTTGCCTGTCTCCTAAGATCTAATTAACAACTTGACAAAATGCACTCTCTAAATCCATTAAGAAGAAAGAAGTCCGTTTTGCTTGCTCTCATCCCATCAATGACTAATGAAATTAATATTTGAGTATTTCTTGACGATATCTTCAGGTTTCTACAGAACAYCCTTTAAATCTTAATTTCTATTGGGGAGAAGATATGTAACATTCTATATCTCTAAAATGATTTCTGACAAAATAGAGAGGTTTGTGGTCCTGCAAGTGAGACAAAGGCCATACCACAGAACAGAATCAGACTGACTGGTTGAAGTTAGCATTAAATGACATCCTTTTCGTCCACATACTGTTTCTGTAATTCATGTTTCTAGACTATTAGAAAATAACAACATTTTGCAATAAGGAAAACATGTATTCAGCCAGTGACCTGGCAAAACCAGGCATACAATGTCAACCTCCTGTCTCAGGTATCCCTGCTGCTCCTGTCTCCTAAGTTAGCAGCCAAGGAAATATTAATTTCAGGATSTGTAGGTTAACATCCACAAGACTGAAAATATCTAAGGTCATAAACTGAGTTGCATCTTCACCAGTAGCTTGAAAAAAATATTCTTAGCTGTCCACTGACATAACTGGACGCTCACAGATCAAGGATATATTTTAGCTGCAGGATTCTTAATAATACATTTCTCTAAATATTTCCCTTCCAAACTCAAAAGGGAAACTTATTTTTCCCTTCTCTTAAATGTACCCTGGTTCCAGTAGAAGAGAATTACTTCTCTAGTAGAAGAGAAGTAGTAGTGTATTACAAAAATATTGTTTGTTTAAAATTATTTCTTTGAAATAATGATTAGCTGGACAATAGAATAAGGCTAGGAATAAGGAAAMCAAAGAATAATAAGAATAAAGAGAACAAAGGTTCAACTGGAAACTTGTTTACAGTCATATTTCAGAATCTCAAGACCTGTCAGAAACTTCCTATCTATCCATGAACCATTGCATCCCAGGTAGCTTTTAATTGGCTCCCAAAAATATTTTAAATTTAAAAATGTTTGGATTCTTGGACCTTAAGGGTCCTTTCCAACAAAAATGATTCCATGCAAAGACCTTTTACAATATTGTGTGGGGAAAAACAGATGTTTAGATTAGGAGTGCTGTTCTCACTCTGGAAAACAATAAACAGCAAAGTGCACATTCCCAAATGCATTGCTTCAGTTTTATGGCATGCTACCACTGGATGCTCAAGCTATGGAGGGACAGAAAATGTGATAGACAACAATGAGCAATTTAGTTTTGAAATGAAGTTATTAATATGTATGAATAAAAAATCAAGTTTGAATGAAATAACTATATTTAATAATTCATTATGTGTCAAAAATTGGGGAACAATAATAACTAATTTTTCTTAAAAAGACAACAAATTGAAGTAATGGGCACATTATAGAGGTGTATATTTACTTAACTAAAATAACAAAAATCGTGGTGTCAAGGCAACAAAGTAGCTAATAAATTGCAATAATTTTAGTATAGATTATTCACTTTACTCCCTATTTTTAGAAAGATTAAATAACATCAACTATGTAACATAAAAGCTCAACATCTTACCAGTTGAATTTATTAACAAAATAAAATAAAGACAATTTTTGGGGGGCTGGAATCACTTAATAGCTGCATTTACAWCTACTGTGAACTTTTTTCATAAATGAAAATTGATACTACTGCTTTGGCTCACCCATTTATTTTATGCTTCCTGAGGAGAGATTGCTTATTTCARAYSTGCTGGGATACAAGGAGGGAWCAGGGGCAGGGAAATATGGAAAAAYCATATAAAGTTATGAAWCTTTGTTAATTGCTCAGCATGACCATGGGATGCTGTTTTTAAATAACTCTCTGGAAGCATCAAAAGAAAACTGATATTAAAGGACAAAGAATTGATGATATTACTAACTGTAGAGAATTGCAACTTAGAAATGAGCCAGCTTAAATTTAAAGACTTATAGTAATGACAGAAAGGCAGTGTCTACCTTCATGTTCCTGAGATCATTTAGGCAGATTTTATCAATTAACAAAAAGTGCTCAAAGGTTGCAGAATGACCAGGGCTGCTAGTTTGGGATATATTGYTCCTCTCAGGGTGATTTTCTTGTGTCCTTTCTAGCAGCTGTATGGAAGGGATTCCTCAGGGCTTAGTGGRAACCTCTGGGCAAATCTCTGGGCCTCTGCACATTTTGAAGTGTTGGCAATATTTTTTTTTTTTTCAATAGTAAATTGGCAAAGGGATTTACTTGGAATTCATAATTAAGGTAAAGGCCGTTCATACTTAAGGCCACTTTAAAGGTTTGTTTTCTGTTTCCCCCTTCTTCTGTGTTCAGATTGCCCATCARCATCAATATATGCAAGAAAGAGGATTTTTGAATTTAGAAAAGCTGGCTGCATTACCCATTTTGTAAAAAAATTTGGATTAGCCCATCATAAAAAGTGCCTTTCAGAGCGAAATTTAACAAAATTTATTCGACATACACCTATTGATATCCTGTCTGAACAGAAAGGTTCAAGAAATTCTTTAGGGTTTTGTTCTTTGCTGCTAATAAATTTGGATAATATGTAACCTTGAGGATTCCACCACCTCCTAGAATACTTTAGGAAATTACTGGAGAAATTTGTTAAGTGATGCCAAGCAACTAGAGAGGAGGTGATTTCCTTTTCAGTAAAAATCCTGCATTGTTCATGTGTCAGATAAATTATTTTACATTACCGATTAATTTTATGAGAGATCCAAATGACCAACAACTTAAAATAGTGATTTTCCCTTGTAGGAAATAGAAAACTGCTAAAGGCACAGAGGCAAAAAAGATGACTTAATACTCCTGGGGGATTAAGAAACTATGATTAGCATAGAAATGGAGGAGGGCTGAAAATCCAAAGATGCCTTTGCTGGAAACATTTGCTTAAGGACTCACTTAAATGTTCTCTAATTCTGAATCTAAAAGCCCTAAAGCAATGTCTGCATTTTCAGCTGCAGCCTTCATTGTTTCACTATCAATTTGCACAACATGTTGATGAGAGAAATTTCTCTGTATTTAGATGTTTGGGKTTTTTTCCTGCATTGTATTTTCACATAAAACTGTGATACAAAAATAGAGTATCCTGTAGCCACTGTGCCCTTGATACAGATCTTGAATTCACTCCATGTCAAGAGTAATCTTTCACTAATATATAGTTGGTTTTCTGAGAGAAGAGCCCTTGATAAACACAGGAGTGGGGAATGATTAAAATAAATGAACAGAGAAAAAGCCCTTCATGCTTGTCAATAGAATCAAGGAATGYTAAGGGGTTGGAAGGGACTTTAAAGATCATCTAGTCTTACCTAGCAATGCAAGARGTAAAAATAAAAGGTGTTTGGTCCACTTCTGGGTTTGTTATCAGAGCTGATTCTCCCAGTTCAGGAGCAGGAGAAAGGGTTAGTATAGAAATAGCAGAGCTTTGTAGGGGTGCATAAGCTTAGGTTGGTACAGTGGATGTAAGAAATGCTGGGGTAATATTGAAGCCTAACAATCTTGGTATTGGATCAATCTAAGATTACTGGATAGYCATGTATTGGTATATCACCAGTCAGTAAGTCAGATTTTCTTGTCTCTTAATATTTCTGTTAATAAATGCAGTGAAATTATAAACACAAGTTGTTAATGGATTATCTATTTCAAGTGTATGCTTTCATTTTAATGGGAGAAATCCCAAAATTACTACGGTGTCCAAAACTTGCCAATTTAGTCTCTTTTAAATCTTAGCCAAATTAAGGGGTTTTTTATTTTGTATTGACTCAATTATTGGGACCCTCATAGCTAGCAATATATTCAGCAACTTCTATGAAATGTTTTTTTCAATGGAAAAGTAAAATTTTCTTTTTCATTGAGATTGCTGCTGTCCTTCTGCAGCTGACCCAATGAAATTGTGGCAGACTCATACTTCAAGTCAGCAAAGATTGGCTGTCTCTGCCAGGTGAAGTTAGGAGAAAACATGAAAAACTTCAAGATTTATGTGTACAAAATACATTTATTTGGGGAAATGAAAATATTTTGAGCAATAATAATGCTGTTGAAAACAGATCTTTATTTATGCTCTTATTTCAAAAACGAGTCAGAGGAGAGTTTAACAAATCATTATTTTTTTGTCTGCGGAGCTTGTTTTAACAATAACTCCTACCATTCTTTAGTTTCCCACAAAATACATTAAAAAAACAGGTATTTAATTTCTATGTAATTTAGTTTGGCATTTTCACATTTGAGGCATGTATTTCTGAGTATTCCTGTAGGTTCNAGGCATGTATTTCTGAGTATTCCTGTAGGTTCCTACTTTGTTTCTTGTATTCATTCAGCCATTTTATACATATCTGTAAGTACCAATTGTTACATTTAATTGTTTAATCTTTGCAGTTATTTGAGAAATCTTACCTGTTAAGAAAATTGTCCTTCCAGCTGAAGATGATTATTTTAAAGTGAAGATTAGAATTTTATTTTGTTATGGAAATAAAGGTGATTGAGCTGTTCTTGGGATGCTACCTAGTAAGTCAAAGATCATTCTTATAGACTGATAATTTAGTACATTTCGTTTTGAAATGGGCATTTTCCTGTTATTTCTAGCAATTTAAAGCATTTTTTCCYGTAATTGCTCTGACCTAAGCCATTATTTTGACACCTTTCTATTATTTTTATTTTTTTGTCCTCTGGTTGTTATGTTAGTGCCCACGAGTACAGAAAAGAATCTCAATTTCCCTGGATTTCTGGGATATATCAGGGGTTTACCACTTGAAATATACTTTTTTTGTTGTATTTCCAAATTTTATTATGGTTTACTTTTCCTGCATTCCATAGAATCATAGAACAGTTTCAATTGGAAGGGATCTCAAYGATGATCTGGTTTGAACCCTCCTGCTGTTGGCATTTTCTGGCTCTGTAAAACAATAACTTACCTAGTAATGAAAATCGAATAGGGGATAATTAGACTTGTACTGAAGAACACTGGAAGACCAAATTGTGAGAATATTGGAAAGGGCAATGTCACAGCCTTGAGAATTCAGAGAACAAAGTGTATGGTTGATTTATGGGGAAAGGTGAATCGACACAGGTAAAATGGTCTCCAAGAACTTTGTCACAACATGGAATGCAGATTTCTAGAGCATTCTTGTCTCTTCTTTCCCCATCAGGGCTATGCTTTTGGTTGGCAGTGTCTGCCACCCTAGAGATCTGATTTGGATGGATTTTCATGTTCAGTGTTGTCAGTTAGCAAGTTGAAAAAGAGAAGAAAAGAGGACGGCTAAGATCAGGAGGTAGAGAGGGACTTCAGTGGCAGCACAAAGGAGGATTAAAGAGAGTTCATCTGCCAGAAGTCACAGACCCCTCACTGGAGTTATTAAAAATGTCTGCATAACTAGATGAATGTTTTCCTTTCAAAGGAAAAGGATATTTATATATGTGTATATATATATATACACATACCTACATATATATATATATATATGCATATATATACACACATATATACATACATACATGTATAGTTTTTTTGTCCATATGTGAAAGAAGAGCAGAATGGCTCTGCTAGGCTCTTGTAACTTTTAGGAACAGGGGAGCAAACATAAATTTATTCTACTATTTTTATCAATGAATATAAAAGGAAAAAGAGATGGGTATCTCCTATTTTCCTAAGATCTTAATGAAAGATTTAATTAGAAGCAGCAGCATTGTTGTACAATAAATCAATTAATCTCTCCTGCCCTTTCCCTTGTGAACCTTTTAAAACTCACAATTAATTAATTGAAATCTTTTGTCACTTAATCATTGCCCTACAACCCTGAATTATCATGTGATGCAATAGAGTAAAATGCCATGCTTTTGATGCACATGGGATGACCCTTCTAGCTTGAATTAATTTACAGTGCTTTTGCAGAATAATTTATGGCAGACTGTGCTGCTTTTTTTGAAATTTGAAGGGACCTTCTCTGCTATGCTGATATGCTTGTTGTTGAGGAAGATATATCTACATATGAATGCATCTAATTTATACATGTTCTTTAGTCATAAATATACACTCATATAATGAGAATTATAATGTAATATATAACATGCAATGTAGYTTTTTCCCCCACTGTTCATCTTGCAGCACACATCCTTCATACCTCAGTCCTGCAAATCAGAACACAAACATCTGTGCTGGAAATGCCCCTATGAAGGAGACAACACTGACTTAGGGAAATTCCTTGATTTTGAAATATAAGAAGAGCTTAGCCATATTTTACCTCATAATTCTCACTTATTAGAAATCTTGTGCTTAAATTGAGAGAAAAGTGGAAGAGTTGTCTTAGTGCTGCACATTCAGAAGATAATGTGCTTAAAGAATGAAGCTGGGAGTAAGGGGATGAATATTTCACTCTGGTCTACTACAGGGTCCCAGATGTCCTTGAGCTCAGTCCTTGCTTGTTCCCTCGATTACTACATCTCTAAAAATAGGTGAATAAATCATGAAAGTTAATTAGGGTGTGTTGGATATCTGCAGAGAGACAGTGGTGTTATTAATAGCTATCTTTTTATATCTTACCTTTATTCTTATTTATGGGTTAACATGCTAAACATGTAATTTCATGTAATACTCCAGGTGATTTACACCATTACCAAAGGYCTCTTTGAAACCCTGACATGAGAGAACTGCAGCCAGCTGCTTCCCAAAGGTCATCAGATGTTTGAATTAYTGTTCTGCCATTAAGGTGAATGATTATACTCTCTCTGATGCTTCATGCTTGTGTTGGTCGGGTTAAATATATTCAAATATAAAATAAAAAATTTGGGAATGATTAATACRTATTTATAAGACATTCTTATTGTTGGCAAAGTTTGTTGTGCTGACACTGTTTATAAAAGCACAGGTGTGTCATAAAAGATTTCAGCTTGAAATAAATGTGCTCCTTAGCTTTAATTGGGCTGTTCTTTTCTTTTTCTTCTGCCTTTTATGGAGCACATTCCATCTTTAAGAAATTATCTACTAAAAAATAATCAAGATGTTCCAAAGTATTTAAGTTGCCAAAAAGCAATCCAAAGAACTTTCTGCTCGTCTCGGTTTTCGTTGTTGTCTTAAAAGCACAGAACAAATGTTCACTTCACTTTAGTAAATGCCCTTTGATTAATAGTGTATGCTTCATTTTTATATGGAGATTCCAGATTTCAGTGCTCTGAAATCTGCAGTGAGAAGATGCTGTTTGGAAGGCCTTGGAAAAGAAAGAAAAAAATTATGTTTTGCTAGCAGAGAACTAAACCAACAGGTGCCACATTGACGCAAGCAGGCAGCAGAGCTTTCCTGAGCCAGTTCCAAAGCACATCCTTTCTCTTCAGCATYCTCTCCTCTGCTGGAACAGAGAGCAGAGGAAAATAATCTCTTTGACAAAGGTCATTTGACCAARTTACAAAGGCCCTTCCTTCGGCTCCTTGTCTGATCTGCAGCCACATCTTCACCAAAAGGATTTTTGTGCTTTCCCTTGCCCAGACTCCCTCTTCTGAACTAGAGAAAACTTGGAAACGAATTTCCTTAGAAAGAGTTTCTAGAAAGAAAAATGTTGAAAGCGACGAGCTAAATGTTCATGGAGCAATTGGGTGAAGGAGCTCCAGCAGTTCTGTTGCTGTGGCTGGCAGATACAGTCTCAGCTTTCATGTGAAAGACAAAATTTAAGCTGAGCTCATCAGGCTGTAAGAAACCTGTTCCCTCCTGGTTTTCAGTGAATCAGGATGATGCAGAGCATCTGCAACCATTCCTAGGACTGCTAAGCTACAGTTTACTTGAAAGAGAATGTGCTAAAGCATAATTTTGTCAATCAAATTAKGCACAAGCTTTTTCTACAGTATGTGATAAAAATGTAACCATTTTGATAAATTTCATCTTCTGCTAGGCAGGCGCCTTTCTCCCTTAAAAACAGGATATAAAAATAAAAAAATATATTAAAAAGATATATAAAAAGAGGACTTCTTCAGCTTCACATACTTATTACAGCACTTCATAATTACATGGGAATTTCTCCATGACAAGAASAAGGCAATAAACATGAAAGTAAATAATTCTAAAATAAAATGTCTACCAGACTAATAGACTGACTTAAAAGCATTGCATTAATAAAAATGCTAAATGGCTGTTGAATTATTGAGAAATTATATATGTGTAATTAAATACTAATAAACATTTGTTTCAGAAAGTGACAGTGATTTTTGATTTAAATGTTAGGATTTTGGTTTTTTTTACCACAAGAAAGCCATGTTAGAATATTAAATATGGAAATGCAGGATACCACWTTTAGGACAATGATTTTAAGGCAGTGGATTAAAGTTTCAAAGTGTTCTTTTCTGGAGAGCTCACAGCATCCTGCTGGGCATTATCATGGTGTTAGTAAAAGGAAATTCAAAGGATTTTGTTATGGGGACAACCAAGTCAGAGCAATCTGGAAAATCCTTGAGAGCTGAGAATAAATATGAGGCAGCTGAACCATTAAGAAAAAGGCATTAGCCAATGTAGGGGGGCTTTGTTGGTTTTATTGTTTTACAGCAAGGTTGTGAGCCTGCTGTTTTCTATTCTTTGTGAGTTTTTCTTTGAATTAGCCCTGTGTTACAACCGCTAAAGACACTGATATAAAAACGCTGCTTAAGCAGATGTTGCACTAGAAAATGGGTCCAGATCATTACATGTATTTGTTTCATTTAAATTATTTACTATAGTTTTCAAAAGAAGTTTTTTTTTAGAAGAAACATGACTAGTAAAGACACGAGTTAAGGCCACCTAAAAGCAAATATTTCAATTATTAAAATATGAAGCTGGGATACTACAGTTGATAAATGGGATACTCTTTATATATATATATATATATATATATATATAGTTTATATTCTATAACAATCAATCTGTATGAACATTTCTGGGTTTTTGTTGGTTTGGGGTGGGTTTTTTTGGTTTTCTTTTTGGTTTTGTTTCTTTTTGTTTTGTTTTGTTTGTTTTTTTTTTAATGGAGAGTAAATGATACATGAAGCTATTGGGGAAAAGGAAGKTCTGCATTGCAGAGGTTTGCTCTGTTGCCTGTTTTCTCTGCAATACTTCTAAGACAAAGATACTTTTTAAATTTTTTTTTTGTGAGGCAACATCCATCACTTTTGTGGATCCTTAATATTCCTTATTTTACAAGTCTGAARCTAATGATCTATTTTTTCATTGAATTCTTAACTTTTTTATCTCTTATTTGTTAWGTTTTTAATGAATTGAACTATTTTTGATGCAATCTTAAAGGACGATAAAATCTGATGGTTTATGCTATGATATAACAACACTGAAAAAATGCTATGAAATTGCATCCCATGGACTTAGCAGAGAGCCACAGACAAAATCTATAGCTTTCACTCTGCTTCTTTTGTGTCATAWCTCTCAAATAATTCCTGATGGGAATAGTCAGCATGAATTTRCCAAGTGTAAATAGTGCTTGGCCAACCTGATCAGCTTTTGAGATGAGATGWCTTCTTCTGTGGATAAAGGGAGTGCAATGAGCACTGTTACCTTTGATTATTACCTGCTTTTCATTTAAGTCTCTGCTGGAAAATTTGCATTGCCATAATATTAAACTGCCTTCTTTGCAGAAGCTGGTCTATGAAACACTGTGTGGTGGTTGAAGGAATATCCTAAACATTTTATATAATTATCCTCTTAGCTTGTTTTCCCACTTTTTCTTTTGATGGTGCAAAACCTGGATTGTCAATATTCATGTTATTTGTTCTTGAGTTTTAAGAGGAAATTTTTGTTATTGTATGAAGAATGTGGGTTGAAATTAATCCCTAATGAAACCTCCTCTAAACACTTGTCTCAATGATAAATATTATCAACACCTTAAAAATAATTAATCTGTATGTCAGAGGTCACAAACTAGCATAAGCCCCATAGGATAACTAGAGAGAGGCTTGCACAAGTCTGAACTTGGAGGTCACTTTCCAATGTGACAGAGTGAGAGAACTGGAGACTGTGTGCCATATTCTTATCTCCTTTGAACTGTTTTTTTTTTAAGTCATCTTCCTTCACACAATGATTCATTAAATATCTGAACTCTAATTCACAAGCATGCCTCTGTGACAGTGGTCACAAGGGTTCTTGAGTTGGGGAAGAGATGAGAACCTTGACTTCATGTTCAGAAGGCTTGATTTATTATTTTATGATATATATATTACATTATAATTATACTAAAAGAAAAAGAAGGAAAGGTTTCCAGAAGCTGCTAAGCTAAGAATAGAAAAGAAAGAATGCTAACAAAGGCAGATCTCTCAGACTCTGTCTGATATAGCTTGGTTTTTGATTGGCCATTAACTATAAACATCCAAGATGGGCCAAAATACACGGACCTGTTGCATTCCACAGCAGCAGATAATCAATGTTTACATTCTATTTCTGAGGCCACAGCTTCTCAGAAGGAAAAATCCTAAAGAAAAGATTTTTCATAAAGAGATGTCTGCGACATGCCTCTATTCACAGCATGTAAGTACAGCAGTATTCCACGGTGATATGTGAGGAGAGGTTTGCTTCTTCAACCAGTTTTGTTGGTCTTATTGCTGAGAAGTTAATCTTCATGGAAAATATGCCAGTGAATGTCTTTGCAGTCAGCTGAAGTATAAGTATAGCTGTCCATTCTGATGGGAAAGAAGCAGAGTTTTGAGATATTTTGCCTATTTTTTTTTTCTTTTAATATATTTTACTTGGTCTTCAGCAGACTGTCCCCACAACTACTCAGCCCACTACCAGAGAGTCTTCATCTCCTACTTCAGGTTATAAGGAGCCATCACATTACAGGCTGTTAGCTCACACTTTGTCCTTCAATCTTGAACATCTTGATCCATCCCTAGCCTTGAAATTACCCCACTGGCCATATTTCAATGTGGTTTTTGCTGGACCTCAGGCACCAAAGCTCATCTAAAAGTCAGCCAGAAGTGGATATCAATGCCTTATATTAAGAAATAAATAGCTTAATAGGTCTTAGATTAACCATTGATGGTCAAGTTTACAGAAAGCAACAAAGACCAAATATTTTATGTTCTGAATAAAAAGGTATTAGTTCTTGGGAGGAGCAGAGGGGAACCTAAAAGAGAATGGCTCTTTCAGTCAGTCATTCCAGATGTTGCTGTCATCAAATACATTTCCAGGATGTGTTCATATTTCAAAAAATGTGCCATGCCCTACAAAACAAAATAAACCCAAAGTAACCTGATTTAACTTTATTTTGAAAACTGTAGTGGTCTTCATTAAAGGTAGATAGATATAGATTTTGTATGAAAGGATGGGACAGTTGTGGTTTTTTTCCTCTGTTCAGAATTATGCAGGTATTTAGGAAAAAAGCAAGTATTTTATTATATATTCTTCAATTATGTAGTAGTAAGATATTCAGAATTAATTTATTCTTTGCCTCAATGTCTATGTGCTTATTATTATSATTATATTTTGGATGGAAAGTGGCTTGGTAAAAAGAAGGGAAAGTTCCTGTACCATGTAATAGTCTAGGGCTACCTCTCATATACCAGACTTCTTGCACTAAATCTGTCTAGCCCCAAACAGTGAATAAATGTCTGATTTTTTCCTGAGCCCTGTATGCAATGTAGATTTTTAGAAAAGTTATTTTTGAACTGGTTGCCCTTGTGCTTAACTGTGCGAGGCAAATAAGAGTTATTACCAAAGGGAGTGGCATTCACCTCAGCTGCTCTGCTTTGGTTTGACAGGAATCAAAGCCATAAGCAGTCACAATTCAGACTGGTTTATTAAGTGATATCCACAATTTACATTAGTGGATGGGAGCAACTGAAGTGGTCAAATTGTCCTTTTTTTTTATAGCATGTGTCTGATTTTGCCAGTATCCTTTAAATCCTACCTAGCTTACAYTGCTAGAGTTTGCAAGAGCTGGTCTAATCTGCTGTTCCCAAGGGCAGAAAATAAATTAATTTTTAATAATAGCAATAAGAATAATACATAATGAGTCTGGAGCTACCATGGGACACATGACATGCTTCAGAAGACTTTTCAAAGAAAGCTGTTTCTGTGAAATCTGTAGGGCAGGTGATTACTAGTGGGAACTAAAAAGTTGATTATTAATCTAACTTTTCTAATAATAAGAACAGCTGAACCTTGATGGCAGTGATTATAATGGGCATAAAATGGCCACATTTCTATTAAATGCCATTAAAACCACCTCAACTTACAGTTTACAGTATGGGATGAACATAGCTAAGAGAGGCAATTGTTTCTGTGTGYGCATTCAACTTTCAAAATATGAAAGTTAGATTATTTGGCAAAATTTTTGATTTCTTTTTCACTGTTTTGCAATAGCTCATCTTGATTACTTTTTTTTAGGTTTTTTAACAGTTTTTATGCAGAAATATTCCTTGCTGTGATGCCAGATTGATTTTTGCTTTTTTTTTTTCTTTTATATATTCTCTGTATTCTTTACACATACATTTGTAACTCTGTTGACTATTTTGTATAGTTATACAGTTCCTAGCTAGTTTTCCCAGTACTTTTCTCTACCCTGACAGGCAGAAAGACAAAACACATTCCAGAGCTGCAAGCTGGGACTACAAGGTCCCCGTCCTATCTTGGAAGCTGAACCCTGGTGATGCCTTGTGAAGGCTGACCTAGAACAGAGGCTGGATAGAGTTAAAAAATAAAGCAGGGATTTATTAGAAGGCCTTAATGAATCCACCTTGGGCAGCACAAGAGCCCAGCCAGGGCTACACCCAAGATGAACCCAAAATGATCACAAAATGGACGACCGGTCACAAAATGGACGATCGGTCACAAAATGGACGACCGGTCACGAGGCCTCACATTTTTGTAAATTCTGCTCCATTTGCAGATTGCAGTTAATTGTCCAATTCCAGCTTTAGCCCATGCAATCCCATCCTTCTTGTTTTTCTCTCTTCAGTCCACGTTGTTTGTGCTCTTGGGCCTGAGATCTGGATCGGCTGTCCTTGGTCCCAGCTAGAGAAGGAATTATTTTGTCTCCCTACTCAGTGAAGAGAGCTCACCATCCCCTCATATGAAGCCCAGACCCACACACTGAAGCAGCACAGAATCTGAAAAATGCAAAAGTTAAAACCTGAAGCATCACTGGGAACCAAGGTCAAAATCAGCTCTTTGARACACATTTTCATCAACAACGTTTAGTCCTTAAAAAGTGGGGGCKGGATCCAGAGAGGGTTGAACCGTGGGGAATTGCCTCACCACTTATGTCTCTAATTGGTGATTTTTGTCAATTACGCTAATTTGCCAAACTTATAAAACCGTATTCACTCTATGGGGGGGTAGGCATTTTGTGGACATTTTCCATATCTGCCCCTGGACCCCTCCAATAAAGACCATCCTTCATATTGYCTCCTATACCAGTGTGTTGTTTCATTTCTAGGTTCTCTAAGGCATCAGTTTGATTAACCATTTCCAGGGACAAGTCTTATCTCAGCGTTCAACCATCCAATCCAGTTATAAATGACAGMAAGATTAGACATCATGGCCACACTTTCACAACTCATCTTGATTCCATCAGTTTTATCATCACTGGAGGGAGATGAAAGGATATGAATTGTATCAGTTTAACACTGCATATTTTCAGCTATGTTTTTATTGAAAACTCTCCCAGCTCTAGGCAAGATACTTAAATATGAAACTGCTTAGACTATTAGCCAGATAAATTTATCTCAAATAAAATATTTATGCATTTCATTGTTGGRTTTGTTTGAGATGCAGTGAAATAATTAGAAGCAGTGCTTTCTCCTTTTTATAGCCCCTAGTTATTTTTGAAAATAYATTRTTTATATGCMTATATATACATTTTAGATTTTGTCTCATTTAGATATCTCAAATACCTTTTTTCTCAAGTTTTTCAACGTCTGTTTTGAAATCTGGGACTATTTTTTATATGCAGTAAATAATCATACACTCATAAACATAAGCAATATTGATATTAATTTATATAAAAGCAAATTTAAAATATAAAAAGTAAGTATATTCCTTAGGAAAAAAAAAACATCCCTACATTTTGGTGTCAATTTGTTATTGGATTTTCATTTTTGGACAAAATAATTTTGATGTGTCTGGAAATAAATCAACCAAAAGCCCCAATTATATTATTACTACTGTTTTTGCTGTAAAAAATTTGTTCAATTTACCTTTTAACTTTAAAAATTACCTCTCTATATCTGCCCTGGATCAAATTTGTTCTGATTCCTTCTTGGATACCTTCCCTAAGCTGGATTTCTGCTCAAATTTCATTTAAGAGTCTTTGCATTTGCCTCAGAGGGTTTTCCATACTTTTCTTCCATTCCCAGTAGAAATCTTATTTGTTTTATATATTGGCTTTGGTTCAGTTGATTCTGAAGTATTTCTTTTTCATAATTATTTCATATGTATTCACCTACAGCTTCCAGTATGAATCTTGAAATCTAATTTATAGAAAAAAATTTTTGCTGCCTGGCTAAATAACACAAAGTCTTTCTTATTAGTCAGTCTTGTCATAATTATTTTACAYTGCAGTCCATAACTAATGTCACATATGTATTTTTGACTATTCAGTGCTTCATATTATTTTTAAAAGCATTATAACTTTATGAAATGCCTTAATGCATCTTTTGCATAGCCTGGGGTGGTTTTTTTTGTTTATTTATGTGTGCAATAATCTTAATTTGATGTTTTTCTTCATACAGTAATCTATTATGAGAGCAATTGCTTTAGCCAAATTTGAGCATCCAGAAGAATTGGACAACATGTATGAATGGAGTAAATATCAGTCATTTACATTTTAATTATGAAATATTAGTGTGCAAACCCCATGTTGAATTGTGTGTCTTCTGATCCTAATTGTATCATGCAGTTAATATTGATTGTACTCTTGTTAGTGACATCAGAACACAGCCATTAGTTACCAAGTCGATTCTTTTTTTGCTTCAGGGATGCTTGATGCCACAGCCATGATTAAACACAACTTCCATCTGTTCTGGCCTTAACCAAGTGATATCCGACCCAAACAGAGCGTGGAATGATTCCAGACTCTATCACATGGCTTGGCTCAACATTTTTAGCTGTGGTAACTGTTTAATTTCATTTAAAAGTCTGGCAATAAAAGTCTTTCAGTTTTAAGAAGCAAAATAAATCTTTTAAAAAACATCACAAATTAAAGAGACAGTTWTTCAATGTGAACAGAAATCACCAAACATTGTCTTCATCCCCATTAGATCATACCGTGTTTTATGGTGTTATTTCATATACTAATTGTGTAATTTAACAATAGAATAGGGTTGGAAGGGACTTTTAAGATAATCTTCTCGCTCTTCTTTGCTGCACTATAATTAGCTGCTGTTGAAAAAAAATTGACTCTGCARTTTCTTCTGCCTTGTTCCTATGTGTGATGGTAACAATGACAATGTTGATGTCCAAATTCATAAAGCCTCCTAAAAATCTTTCCCCTCTTTCCTACCCTCTCTCTAACAATGTTTGTTTATATGGCTATTAAAAGCCATGTTTGGTGGACTAATAAAGCCCCCTTTCCCCCTTTCTTTTTCAGCAAAATGAATATCTCAAAACACTTGAGATGGGCAGGTATAGGATGATAATGATTCAGGATGGGAATATCGGTCCTGTGATGCAAAATAAGCTACAGAAGACACTCTAGTTCTCACTGGTAGATGCAAATAATTGCTGTTATGAGGAAAATCTATGTCCTTTTACTCATTGMTRTTTGACTGAGTCTGCCATCTCACASCTAAAAGTAAAATTTTCRTGTTTTTAAAGGAAATGAGCAAAGTTCAGAATCTTTGCATTTCTACTGTTSTGGGTGTAACAAGATTTTAAGCTATCGGCAAGGTAAAATAATTACAAACAAGATGCCATTACATCAGTATTTTGGAGTGGTGTGGAAAATGTCCAARRTTTTTTGTTTGGTTTTTGYTTGTTTGGGTTTGTTTGTTTGTTTGTTTTGCATTTTTTAARCAGACAGAAATGACATCATTCACAAGAGGAGAAGGTAATTTAAGAGCAGTCAATGTATGTAAAACTATGAAAGTTATTTAGAAGTCTGTTACCTTCAGCCAGTTTTGCTCATTCAAGTTTCTAAACAAAACATGAAGTTTCTTACAGGTGCAAATGAAATTAGTCCACTCTGTTGAATCAGGACAGGGTGATATATATACTCAGATCTGTGAAAATGGAGGGGCAAAGCAGGGGAAGAAACTTCAGTGGAAAGAAAAGGAAGTCAGGCGCCAAATGTGAAGAATGAAAGGAGGGACTTCATGTTATTCCCAGACAGTTTTAATCTCCATATAAATTTAATAATTTGTAGGAATTTGCATATTAGATCAAATAAGTGAGCTAGTTTGCTTGGTACCCTTCCTCTGAAAGTTTTCAGTTGAGATAACTCCTACAGACAAACATGGAAATTAAATCAATTAGAGGTTGATAAAATGTGCTGTCTTCACATCCCTTGATTATGAGTGCTTGCAGTTATGCATTTAGAGTTTATATAAATATAATTCTCACATTTATATATGTGTGAATGCATATGTATGTGTGTAAAATACMCAAAGAGCAAAATATTCATATTGTCCTTATACTACAATAAATAGGCAAAAGAAGGTTTGCAGGAGCACTCTTCTGGCCTCTTTTTATCTCAGACCAATAAAGCAGTGACCAACTATTGATCAGACTAAGTTGACTCTTGCCCATTTCTGCATTGTCCAAAGTACAGTCTGAATTTTCACTTTATTATTTTTTATCTCCCTCCCTTCAGCTGTATTTATCTCTTTAGACTTTCTTTGTGAATGACTCTTGTAGATACAGCTATTTATACAAGATACAGATATTTATACAAGAAACTGCAGGAAGGGTAGAAAAGTGAATACCTCATGGTGCTGAAATCAGGATTAGTACTTTACTATGTCAAGCTTTTGCAAGCTCTGCATTTTCACAAGTTTACTACTGACAGGCACATTTAAGAGAGAATTTTGCATCACAATCCTGAAAAAAAAAATCAGTAGAATGGCTATACTAAACTGACAAACCATTCTCTGAAGTTTTGTTGTATAAACTTTTACCTTAAAATCACAGTTCAAAGGTAACAGAATGTTACAGTAATAAGATGTAAAGCAACTTCGCATTTTCTTTCTTTCTGTGCATGAAACACAGTATTAAATTACAACTGTAATGCTAAAATATGGTTTTGCTTTTTATTTTAYTGACTCTGCATTGTATTCACTTGTATTGAGACTATTTTTTTCTTTGTAGTCCTTATGGTAATCCACCCAGGAAATCAGCTCTTTGCAAACAAAAGYAGGCATTGTTTCTGTTTGTGGGATTTGGATGAGTACATATTTAAATATTGAAATATAATATGGGGATAGGAAAACATTCTTTGTTTGCCAGTAAAGGACATAGGCAATCCTGAGAACATATGGAAATCCTTATTTGATTAAAAAGCCATAGCTATGTTTCATTAAGAGTAAACCAAGCAAAAGCTGGTGCTTGGAAAGCTTTTGTCTTTGGTCTAGCTTCTTCTGTTAACATCTGAAAAGTTCCTGGGTTTGAATGCTAAAAGAAATGTGTAAAACCACGAAACTTCTTATTGAGGTCAGAAAAAGAGGCACAGTAGTTGTGTTGAACATGATAAAACCTAATTACTAACCTAATTACTGGAGATATTCCATCCTTTAGYTTTTCTGAGAGCATTGGAATAGACTCAGAATCTTCCTGCTGTGAGATTTGCTGCCTTAAACTAAACTGGGTTGTATGTTCTGGGCTTGGCATGAATCTGCTCTCTTTAGGTACGTATTTTCCAGTTTAGAAGACAGCTCTCCAGAAATAAAATGCAGAATATGATCTCCCTGGTAAGAAAYAGAGAAATAGTCAATAGAGCCAGTAGTAGAATAGGATTGCTTTTTCTCACTCTGTGAAAACCTAGTAAGGAAAAATCTGAGGCAGACTGCCAACTGAACTYAAAAAATGTAATTATAATGAATATTAGCAATATAATTAAATGGACATATTGTGATCTGTATCATTATTTTGATGGGATGACTGATGCATGCAATGACTTCCTCTGCTGTCTGGTATTTTCTATCAGAGATATGACCTTTGCTAAAGAGCCTGACAGATTTATTGAAAGTGAATATCTAAGCACATATGTAATTTTTTCTTCCATATGATTGTAAAAACACAATTATTCAATGTTTTAAAACCAGTAAAAGAACCATGATCATCATGGAGTTTCTTAACTGTTGAGAAAACAGGAAAATAAAATTTTCAAGACCTTAAAAGAAAGCCATATCTTATAGCACAAAAATTTTTAAAATATCACTCAGTTTGTAAGGTTGGGTGGGGAAATCTGGTAATATACAGAGAGAAATTGTTCCTTACTAATGAAAATCATCACCTAAATAGTGATGGATCAGGCAGAACTTGAACAATTTTCTTTTATCCTTTTTTAGTTGCTCAGATACTGGGACAGGATTTTGTTTCATGACTTCTGTAAAACATGGCTCATTTCTAGTTAATTATAACAACTCCTGCTTTGAGATAGATAAATAAAATAGTAGACATTGAAGAGATTCTCTTTGCTTATATAAACTACTGATAACAGGCTTATGAATAGCTCCAGGTGAGCCAAATCTCTTTGGGTTTACTTCCTAAATTTCATCAACATTTTTGCTTCAGTTATATCATCATGCCAGCATGCATCTGTATTTTTCTATAAGTTGCAATTTGTTTATAGGAAGAATATACAATGTGAGTAATGCATAAAAATAAGTAGATACATTTGGGGCAAATGGTGAAAATCATTTGGGTTTATTTATTTATTAGATGTAGTCCAGAGTCATAAATATTTCAAATGTTCAGAAGAATACTTCAATGGGTAAGTATTCCACAATGCAATTCCATTAATTTGAAATACAAAAGTGGACTAACAGCTAAAACACTTGAATAATAATTATTTACCATCTAGACTATAAACATGGTATGRATAGGTGACTGCCAACATAAAAAAWTAATTTTATATGTCTAGTGAAAGTAATTAACAGAACATGTTGGTTTAGGTGGATGAGATCTAAACCTAAAAGCATATTTKATCTGTTGTCCCTGCTGGGAAACAATTCTGTTCAAAGTTCAGGTACCATTACCCATGGGGATAATGGAAGCCAACAAGGTAGGTGTATCATGCACAGCCATTCATATTTTAGCCTGTCAATGCATTACTGTGTGTTTGCCTTTCCTTTGGAAAATTATTCTTTCTGTCACTGCCCTAGAGCCAGTCTTTGTTTCATTTGTATGGAACACTGATCATTTATTCAGAGCTACTCTAGYTGAGGGTAAGGTTTGTTTTCACACTAGCAACTTCACATATTATGAATGGCAATGCATGGCTATTTACTGCTCTTATCTCAATTTGGGAAGGAGCAATGTCCAAATTAAGGAAAACCCAGAGGTATGAATCATAAAATATTTTTATTTTGATTTAATAGTCTTTATTTCAATAAATTGYTCCATAGCTCATTTAAGAGCAGCTATACTGATAACATTTGGGACTAAACACCTKATTTTAAACATAAACATTTCTTCTTAGACCATTTACTACTGTAGATTGTTTTCTMTATTTTTGTTAAATCTTTTAGTAATGTCATTTTGTTTGAGGATTCTTTTAAAAGAATCTGGTAGTAAAAGAGGCCCAATGACCATCACAGATTATTTCCCGAGTTCTTCAGTACTATGATCAACATAATACAATATAAATCTCACCTATCCTATTGTTAGGTGTTTTTGGGGTGCCAACCTTGATTAAAATACTGTTAATGAAGAGTAGCCATTRAGAACCTATAGGCTAATTCAGTGATTAGCAGAATAAGTGTAGTTTAATTCCATATTTTAGGTTACAGTAGGAATTGTCACAGTACGACTGAACTCCATGCACATGAGTAAAATTTGCTATTTAAATCACATTGTTGAGTGCTGTTAGAGTTTCACTATGTTTGAGGCAATATTTTTTTTTAAACAGCTGTCTTCCTCAACTTCTCTGATATCTCTTCATTTTCCAGGGTGCTGCTTCTTTGAATAACATAAATACAAAATGTTTTGGTATAATTTAAATTCTATAGAAATTAATTTTTTACAGTTATTTAGGGGGCACACTCTTCTGGGTTCGATTGGAGTTGCTTGAATATTTGCTGAATTTCTGTACCAGTGATAAGATATGGTCTCTTCCTGAAAATGTATGGAAAGAGAATTAGAGCATGGCAGGTTTGGAAATGTGCAACTAGGAGCTTGTGCAAAAGCTGGAATCTATTAAAAACCCTTTTTCTGCTGCCTCAGTTGGTATGCTGTGTTGAGGATTTAGCACTGATTACTCCAATTTTCCATATTATTCCTYACTTTTCTAAACAAAGAAGTAGAATAAAACATTTTTATAACTAATTTTAAATAGCTATGCCATGTCTCCTCTCAGCTTCTTTATGACATTATTTATTGCCTATAAATATACATATTCTTATAATTTATGTCTCTTTCTTGCTCTCTTTCCTGCTTRTCTCTTTATATCTTTTGAGAGAAACACCTCTATGAGGGAAGGTCCTTTTGAAAGGAAAAATTTTTACATTTTTTCATGTGTACAGACTCCCAACTTTGCACTTTATATAGGGTACCTCAAAGTCTTTATTTCCAGTACACAAGTCAGTTTCAGTAGCCTGACCTTTTCTAGTGGAATAATATTCCTCATGAGAGTTTCTTACTAGATCTACTACTGAACTCCATGAATATATGATCTTTCTTGATAGTGAAATGGGAACTGAAGCCTTTGAATCTAGCCAAGGATTCAGGAAAGTCTGACTTTTGAGTAAGGCTTTGCCTAACAAACTAACTTTCCCTTTGAGCTCCATAAATCATGAAGTACTTCTTTGGTCTTGGGCCAGGAGACTTGGCACCATGCACAGCCATGCCATTGATTTGCTGGTGTGTCATTGTATCTCCAAAGGGCAATGCCATAAATATCTTCATAATTTACTGCAGATAATGGGCTGCAGACTCCCTGGCTCTTCTCTTAAACCTCTCAGCAAAAAGTTGCAGAGATCCCACAGCTTCTTTGAGCTCTCTCTTGTGATGCCAAGGCTTGTTCCAAGAAAGATCTATCTCAATATCTCCAGGATTTTGTAAATGCAAAAGAAAATGGACAACACGAGCTGAGTTTTTCCCCATTAATTTCACATATTTTATATACTTAGCTTCAGCAGTCACTTGATCATACAATTTGACTTTCTGCACATTAGATAGCCAGAGGTCCATGATATCACTCTCTTATCCGTGCATTAAGAACAATATTTTGTTTCCAGAAGCCTTTGGGAAATTTATAGCAAATTTATTTATTTTTTTGCAAAGCTTAACATCTGAAGTCCATTTTCTAAACTCGACTGTTAACTGTGAGCTGCACAGCAAAATAATGTAGCTCTCCAAAAAGACCAGCAACTCAGCACCACCCACAGAAGGACAAAGGATATCCACCTTAGCAAGTACTAAAGAGCCAAGGCTACTACAGATATTTGCACTATATTTTTAAATTAGGTTAGATCATGCTATAGAAACAAAAAGTGTCAATTTCTGAAGTTTCACCTGGTAATGAAAAAACTCTCTGTTTTTATCATCTGTCATGGGCTTTTATGGCAGTCAATCCAGCTAGTGTGGATATCAAATCACAAAATTGATGRAATATTTCTTACCAGACATTTACTCTATCATTGTTCCAATAGCTGAAGCAAAGTAATAAGATTAATAAAGACATAAAAATTGCTTACATAAGATGGCAGTGGATGATAATATTGTCTTATGTGGAGCTAACAGTATCCAGAAACACTAAAATTTCTTCTAGTAATCCAGTCCTGTTTGTATAACATCATTGTTTGGGTTTTGTTTTTTTTAATATGAACAGAATGTGAACCAGGATTTTCCATTCAGTTTAGCTGTGAATCCTTTTTGCCAATGAACTACTTATAACTTAAAAAAAAAWWAAAAATATAGATTTCTATTTTAAAGTACTAGTTGTTAAAACGACAGGCAGACAAATAAGATATCAATGAACAAAGAATTGAGCAGATGTAGCCCTATTGAATGGTGATTTTCTTTCTGGCTGTGAAGTTGCTTCAAAACAGACATTATASTGATTATAGGGAGCATAGAGATGTGGGACAGTTTATGCTGCCTAYGTGTGATTGCCCCCAAAAGCAATCAAAACCCTTGCCTGATTTATTACAGCTTTGCCAGCAGTATCTTTATCCTACAAAAGTAACAATATACAAAAAAAAAGAAAAAAAAGACTTCAAGTCTTACAGTTGTTGGCATCTGTTTTACAATTTCATTTAATTCAGTTATGGAATATAATGCAGGGATGCCTTAAGAATGCTGATAGTTGAGTTGGCATTTGTTATTGTACATGATAGAATGGCCTAAGTTTCTATTTTTTGGTGTTTGTTTTAATTTCTATCTATATGTTTCCCTTCTGCTTCCTTCTTTGTGATCCATTTTCTTTATTTGCACTGCATTAAGGGAATAGTTATTTTTTTTTGCCAAAGGCTTGACTCGTATGCATTTACAGAGTACTTATTCTTAGTGTTAACCATTCTGACTAGTTTTGTGAGATTGTCAACTTTATATATAATCCTGCATAAAAACTTGCACTCAGTCCTAATCTCTAAAATGATAAAATACAAAAAAAAGATTAAAAAAAATAAAGATGGTAGAATATAAAAAAAAATCTCTAAAATTGTAAAATATATAAAAAAATAAAAAAATTTAATGCTAAAATACAAAAAAAAAGGTAAAATACAAAAAAATTTTAAAAAATAATAATAAAATAATAAAAAGAAAACACCATTTAGTTTTCCCTTGCCCTTTTTTGCTTTGATTTTGGATTTAATAAATGGTGCTGTTTTATTATGAAAGATGCAGGACAAATCCATTGTGAGTCTTCTGCTCTCTAGTTCTATATTTAGAATTAACATAACTTTTGAGAATAGAATTTTACTTATTCATTATTTACTTATTATTATTTATTTAATTCAAAAATTAAAAAATGTAAATRATAGGGGCAGAAAAACCCAGATAAGATTTGTAACTAACTCGATTTTCCCACTCCATAAATGTTTTGCTTTCAGCCAAATCAAGATACTTCCATGCTGAAATTATGCAGAAAAATAAGATAGACACAGATAATTTTTTCTGATGATCCATGTGATGACCAAAGAGATSCAAGAATCAAATGCTAATTCTCTGTTCTGCATGACCATAGGTGGTCCAGACAAGGGATTGCTTTCTTCCACAACCCAGGTAAGTATTCTRACCCCTGGGCTCATGAACTCAACATTTTTCTTGGTGGTCCAATGAATATTGAGCTATTTGTATAGTTTTCTTTCAAGACTGGAGACATTAGGTCAACAATGAATATTTGGATGGTTCTGAGTGAAAACAGAAACATGTACTCTTCTTCTATGGTTCAGACTGCTAAGAATTTTACCAGAAATATTTTTTTCTCCAAACCTCACAAAATTTTTGCATTAAAAATCCTTGAAATTAGTGGAGCATCCCAGTGAGAACTTTGTATACCAATGGGTCATGTTTCCTAACTAAGCAAAACAAAAAAGCCCCCTTCAAATTTCTACTTTATTCAAGGAAAACAAAACCTCTTTAACTGTGTCAGAAATTTTTGAAGACACAGCAATTACTGTTTTTTTTATTTTCCTCTTTTTCCCCCAAATCTTTTAATTGAAATAAGTGATAGAAATTTGACAGGCTAGAGGTCAAAGAGTTATCTATAAAAAAATTCTTTATTGCTATAACATTCTACAATCTTGATAACTTTTACATATATTATTAACCTGTCTTCTAGCATCCATCTGTCTTTGCTAAGAATGCCTAATTGTGAAGATTTCACACTTCTGAGAAACTCAAAAYACAAGATTTAAAAAACCCACAAAAGCCCCCAAAACAACAACCAAACAAACCAGAAAGAAACAAGCAAAAAAAACCTGCCTGAAATATTAGATTTAATCTTATATAAAGGTGAAAAAGATCCTTTGTTTCTGGGAATTGTAAGTAAACATGTTAATATTTCACATGCAAAATCCATTMGTACTTTTTCTTGCCATCTGGAATACAGTGAATTATTTCTTGGAAAGATCTGCACTATTTTTAATGCCCTGTAACCATATATCTATTAATGATCTTCCAGCTCTGATGCTCAAACCAAAGCTAAGTGAACACAAAGATATTTTTTAAAAGACGAACAGCTTCCTTTTGTATTAAAYTGCATTAATTTCACTCCACTGGGCTTTAAGTTCTGTTCCTTTAAATTGCTATGTAAAAAGGCACATGAGCATAGGGCCATTGAGATTTGTTTCTGCTGATGTCAAAAGAATTTATATGCAGTGAAACGTAACAAAATGCTGAAATATAGTAACCTAAAATATAAATATATAAATATAAACCACAAATATGCAAAATAGGTRCATTAAACTCTGTAAATCATAGATAATTGGATGGGGTTTGCTTTAATTTAATTAAATGTGGCTCTCTGGCCCTAATGCCCAGAAAATATTCTGGTCTTAAGGTAATTGTTTTATAAAATGCCAATGTTATACTTCASTTGTCACTGCAACTGTTGTGGTTTGTAGGGTTAAACACAAGGAAGTAGGAAAAAAATGAGGAATTCCTATTGTAAGCTTTGGCTGGGAAGAATAATAATCCTGAGCTGAGAGAAGCAATTCCCATTGTCTTCCCTGGAGAATGAAAGTCTCTATCATTGAAATGCTCTTTTATCCCAGAAATAGATTTCAATAGAAAGAAAGAGTATACTGGTTTATATGTTCTTGGGGTTTTTTTAAGTTATATTTCAATTTTCCATTGTCCCTAATCAGATCTTAAATTCTCTGAGACAAAAAATGTCTTTGTAAACAAAACCCTCATAATAATTATGCCTGTAAAGAAAGTTATATCTGAGACTGTARGTTCACAACACATAAATTAAAGTTTTTTCTTTTTCTTCTTGTCTTTATGTGAAGATCACTCCATATGCACATCCAGTGCATATTAAAACAGGATATTTTTCTGCTAGTTATATTTGATGTCATGTGCACACCCACTAAATGTAGGAGAATGATGTTTCCCTGATGTGAGAGGKTTGGCTGAAGAAGTTAAGTTCATGGATGAAATAGAAAAAGAACCTCACAGACTCACAAGACTGGCTCCTAATACTGGACAAGATCAAAGATCTATTTTGGAAACATCCAAAATAGACATAGATACAGCAATGAGAAATATTTCAAGGGAAAAAACTTGTGAGTTAAAATGTTTACATTATTGCTTTTTAAATACATTGGCATTTTGCAAGTGGAACTGGAATATTAAATTTACAGAAAAATAACATCAATCTTTTTTGAAACCTGGCAAAAAACCTGAAGCAATTACATGTTATAAGGTGAATAAGTTCTTTCAGAACTTTCATTTGGCAGCTGTGAGGGTGTGGGGCTGAATTGATAAAGAAAACCATATTTWAAAAAAGAAACTTCAACAATAGAGCAATCCTCAAAACAAAGAACTAGAGAGGACATTCCATGATTATCAAGGACTTTCAGTTMTTGATTTTTCTTTATTTATTATTTAGAAATGYATAACTGTTCACACTGGTCTAGGAYCTAARTATTAAGTAYTTACAAGGGACATAAATGCATTCAASCAACCAGAAAAGTGTAAACATTTTTAAGGATTTGAACTAGAGTGAGATTCAGAAAATTTACAAATATTCTGAAATTCTAAGAGTTACAGTCCCATTCAAAATGATCAGCAGACTCAAAGTTGTCAGAATTTAATCATGCAACAGTATTGCTGTAAGGTTTTTTCCTTACTTCCAGGTTGCAGTTTCACTCTTCCAGAGGATTCACTCTTTTCAGATGATTTYCATGTGAATAAAGGCAAATCTGTTTACACTTAACATTTTAAAATAATCCTTTTGTCTTGGGCACAGGTGAAGGACTACAAGATGCAAGAGACTGTTGTAGCTGCAAAATTCAGCTAATAATTCTCCTGAGAATTGCCAGTAATATGTTTGGGGACAATTTCCTTCTTACATCTGACWACTGTTTCTAGAACCATTGTAGGAGCCCTATTACTTTTTTTTTCCTTAAGAAAATGAAGAAGGAAAAAAAAAAATTGTTGGTTTAAAAATTATTGTCGATATTTCCCTCTTCTCAGAATTTTTTTGTGCATCTTTTTCTTAGCTGCAGCAAAATTCTGCTGTGAGAAGCAGACCATCTTTAAGAGATTCTTTGGATGGAAGAAAGWTCCAATACCAGGAGTTTGTTGCAGCCCAAGGTTTCTAAGGAACTTGACATTTTCTAGGTATGCATTTTTTCCCATCTGGAGTCATGTAGACATGTTGCTTCCCAGGAATCTATCTCCCAAAATATGTTATTTTTCATTGAGTAGAGGCTGACACTGCTTACTTTCAGCCACTGGTCTTTTTTTTTTTTTTTTTTTTTTTTTTTTTTTTTTTCTTCATGAATAAAAGAGCCCTTCCTAGTATTATATATGTTATATATTTTGACACAGTCAAGCTAACAAGAAGCAGAAAAAAAAGAAAATCTCTTTAGCAGGCGGACTTCTGCTCCTTTGTGCCTCAGTCTCAGTTGACTGACCCACCCTGTGTCAGAACTCTGTCTCAGCTGCAGCTGTCCCTGACAGACAGACACACCCCTTGGAGAGGTGAGAAGTGGAGAACTTGGAAGTTCTTGAGTTTCCTGGACAGTGGAAGTGTCAATGTCAGTGTTTCCTGAACTTGGAAGAGTGTTTCTGCCCATTGTTGCCTTAGGCCTCGGATGTTCTCCGTGACATTAGTGCCCACTGAAATCTGGCTTGAAAGGGAAAGGTGTTTGAAAAAACTAGATCCACCTCTAAGAATGGACCAGCTCATCTTTCTTTAGTTCTTTTGGCAATGAGTGGGACTGTAGTGATGAAGCATGAGAGTTTTGGGAGAAGAAAAACCCGTTTGCAAATGTAAAAAATTTAGATCAAAATATGCCTGCTTGCAACAGCAGAGCTGCTTCTGTGATAACTAAAAAACGCTGACAGCAACTATCTTATTAAATAAGCATGCATGTTAAAGCATAAATACAGACTCTTAAAATTAATCTAAAAGACATTGTTCTAATAGGAATATGAATAATCTATTTTAGGTTTTGAAGTGAAACACAAGAGTGCTGTAAAAATGTGCGAATATTATAAGCCATTATGGATGAGATTTTTTTTCCAGTTAGACTGAACAGCCAAACAATATTCACTCTCATCACAAACATGTATTAAAATTCGTGTATAGAAGAGTAAAAACTAGTTAGATTTCTTTAAAAGCACTTATAACAAATATTTGTTAATGTTTTAATTTTGTAGGTTTGTAGACTGCTATAGTTTCAAACCAACTTTGATGATAAAGTGAATAGTTTACATAAAAATCTAAATAGATTTGTTGCTGTAACTTACAGAACAGGTCTCTAAACTGTCACAGAATTTTTTTTATTTCATTCTGGCACTCACATCACATAGTCTCAACCAGAATTTTTCTGTGAACATTATAAATTTCTGTAACATCTTGTAAGCCCCTGAAGTTTATGGCAAACTGGTATTCATAATATCCTATGAGGGGACTGTGGAAGTATGCACTTAATGATTCTTATTTAAATAAGTGTAGCTACTTTGGTAGCTACACTGTACATCAAAGGCACGTAAAATTGCATGTATAAAGTAATTTACTAACTTGAAAACTTTATCCAACCTATCAATAGGCAGTCTGTACCGGTGTGTGAAACCAATCCTGGTTTCAGAATTTTTTGTTGTCTTAAAAATGGGGTAAAAATGAATGTGCTATTAAGAGAAAGTCAGTGTAATATTTTTTGGAAGCGTGTGAAGAAAGCATTCACACAAAGCACTGAGCAGGGTAAACAGAATAATGTATTATGCTTCTTATTCTAGGACCAGATCTGAAGAGAAGCAGGAAGTTCTACTCCTACCCTTTTGCTGAAGCCAGCAGAGTTGAAGAATTCCAGAAAGACTCAGAAAAGTGTCTTGGTTTGATATTGGCCAAATGCCAGGCACATTTGAAGGTCATTTGCTCATCCTCTCTTGCTTTCAGTTGGGCAGAGGAGGGGAAAAAAAATTGACAAAGGGCTCATGAGTTGAGATAAGGACTGGGTGAAAATAAGGGCAAAAGAGGTTCAAATTTAAAGGTATAAAAGTAAATTTTAATTAACACAGTCAGAGGAGGACAATGAAAAGTAAAACAAGCCTTAAAACACCTTTTTTCCCCTCAGCACCTCCCCCTTCCGCCGACAGCACATGGAGACAGCACATGGGGGTTTGGTCAGTTCCTTATTCAGGATCTTTTTCTGTTTGCTCAGGGAGAGGAGTCTGTTCTCGGCTACGCCATGGGGTCCCTCCCACAAGCAAACAGTCTTCCCAAATGGTTGTGGTGTGCGTCACTCATCCACAGGGTGCAGAAATCCAAGGATAGGCTGCTCTAGTTTGGAAGCAGGGCCCTCTCTCTATCTCTGGAAGCAGGGCTCTCTCTCTCTTGTCTCTGGCAGCAGGGCTCTCTCTCTGTCTCTGGAAGCAGGGCCCTCTCTCTGTCTCTGGAAGCAGGGCTCTCTGTCTCTGGAAGCAGGGCTCTCTCTCTGTCTCTGAAGCAGGGCCCTCTCTCTGTCTCTGGAAGCAGGTCTCTCTCTCTCTGTCTCTGGAAGCAGGGCTCTCTTCTCTGTCTCTGGAAGCAGGGCCCTCTCCTCTGTCTCTGGAAGCAGGCCCTCTCTCTGTTCTCTGGAAGCAGGGCCCTCTCTCTCCTGTCTCTGGAAGCAGGGCTCTCTCTCTCTGTCTCTGGAAGCAGGGCCCTCTCTCTCCATTCGGGTCTCCCACTGGATCACAGCTTTCTCTGGCATCCACTCACTCTGGTGTGAGCACTTTTCCCATGGTCTGCGAGTGGATCTCTGCATCCCCCATGAACCTCACGCATTACAGGGGGACAGCCTGCTTCACCATGGTCCTCACTACATCTTGCAGAGGAATCTCATCTCCAGTGCTTGGAGCACCTCCTTCCCCTCCCTTTTGCTATTGACCTTGGTGCCACCATGTTGTTTTCCCTCTTGTGTCTTCACTTCCTTCTCTTCTCTGACTAGAAGAAAACCTGCTGCTTGTAGGTACCATTGCCAACAAGGTCCACTAATTTAAAGATTTCTACAGGATCCCACTGTGCCAAGAGGTTGATTTCATCTAGGCTCCACAGCAGGAAGTCACTCACCATGTTCCCACCACTGGCCAGGTGGCCCTGCTGCTGTCGTGCAGGCAGTGGCAGCACTGGCACGGTGTAATGCCTCTCTTTATACAGGATGCCAGGAAGGAGATGTCACCACACCCCCCCTGCCCTTCTGCTCGTGGCATGGCTGGCTAGGGCTGGCCAGGGGCTATTTACAGACCACAAACAGGACAGGACTGCTGAGGAACGTGCCTTGAGCTGTTTGATTTTCCAGCATCACTCTCATTACATGGTTATGACAATGGGAAGATGCCAGCAGCTCACATCCCAGGCAGCAGACACAGAACTTAATGTTACAACTTACTTTAAAAGTTTTTTGACCAATCACACAAAGCAAAAGCCCATTGACAGTAGTTCTATCCAACCACTATAAGCACAGGTACCTTTGGTTAAAACAATGCTTGCTTATTTCAAATACAATACCTGTTTGTAAGCCTTAAAACACAATGCACAGAGCTCCATTATTAAGCTTCAAACTTCCTAATATCTCACTAGATAAACTTTTCTGTAGCTTAGGGAGTTATTCTAGACAAGCATTAATACACAGACCATTGTTCTATTTGTCCTTGCTTTTCTACTTTTTTAAATAATTTTTCTGCTGACCAATCTCATGGCTGCTGCTTAGCTCTAATCACAGTTCTGCTGYCTCTGAGGCCTGCCTTTTGCAGCTTTCCCAAAACCCTCTGATTTTGGGGATTCCCACAGCTAGGGCTGGCCAGGCAGGCAAGGCTTACTGCAGGCTGTGCTAGGATGGCAGTGGCCATGGTGGCCCATTGTCATGTGCTGTGCCAGGATGGCCCTGGTGGTGGCCGCTCGCCACCCCTGGAAATAAACCAGTCCTGCATTGTTTTGTTTTCTTTCTTAAATGTGTCATCACAGAGGCGTTACCAACCTCTGTAACTGGGCCAGCAGCAAGTCCATCTTCAGAGCCATCAGAGACTGGCTCTATCTGACATGGTGGAAGCTTCTAGCAGCTTCTCACAGAAACTACTTCTGTGGTACCCCCCTGCTTCTCACAGAAACTACTTCTGTGGTACCCCCCTGCTTCTCACAGAAACTACTTCTGTAGTACCCAAAAAACCAGGCTGTGCCAAATCAACAAAAAAACATACTGGATCAAACCAGGAGATTAATTTTTACAACAAGGTAAATATGCAGCTCTGGAAAAAGCATGTTGAAAATAATTGTAATGAAATCTCATTACAGGGCTGGTGATTTGCCTGATGGGCCGGAGTTTCTTGTTATATTTGTTCTATAATTTAAAATGTTTCTAGATTTCAATTCTCTTAATGCTGTTCTTATGATCCTTCTTGGACTTTTTATTGTCAWATTCTGTGAAGACCTGTTGTCCCTTGCTCCTCTCATAAGGCTTTTGGTCCTTCCTGTATCTTCAGACATCTTTCCTCTCTCTCCCTGCCTTTCTTCAGMGCCCTGTCTCATTTCCTTGGATCTGTGGCATATAAGAATAGCTATTTGCTTGCTCTCATGCTTTAGCCTAATCCCAAAAGACAAAACTCTTGCAGCAGTATTAAAATAGTAAGATAAAAATCCAGACTTTCTTAGAAGCTTCCTGGTACCCCATGCTGGTTATGGGCACACCTGGCCTTGGATTTCTACAATTTTATAACTTTAACAAATTAGCGTATCTAACAAATATTGTCCAATTAGAGAATATYTGTCTAATAATTGTCCAATTATTTTTAGGTAATTTTCCCCCATGTTCTGCCTCGTTGGAGTTGGACCAGGGCTTCTTTGCCCCATTTCTTGTTTTGTCTTCCTAGATTATGGTTGCAAAACAAAATGTCCTTGTTCGAGGTTTTTTTCTTGGAAAAAAAAACAACAAAACAGTATTTCAGGATTGTGTTAGAAGGTTATCTGACTGCTCTAAAAGGTAAGGGGAGAAGGGCAGGAAAAGTACTAGAAGCTACAACCATGTATTAATACTCTACAAAGTTACCAATTATGAAAAATGTTTAGAAACCAAAAATCTTTAGGCAGCAAGGGAAGAAGCAATGGCTTGGTGTTTCCAGGTGATACCAGTGAAAAGCAGCCTCTGCCCAGCTCTGTCTTTGAGGCAACACAACAAAAAGTGATCCTTGGTTACTGTGCACAGTCAAGTACTCTGGGTTGTACACCTGGTGTAAGTACAGTCTTTGATGTTGACATCAACATTGCTCTTGAGTTCAGATTTAATTTTAATGTTTTCCTAGGATTTTTTTATTTCACTTAAAGCAGCTTGAGAAACTGAATCTTTTTGCAAAAAGTTGTTCTGGACTGATTGCCTACTACTAAAACTTTATGGTCTTCTCTAAAAATCAGTCCTTGTGGAAGGAGCTCACAGCTGGTCTGTGAGTCAGAAAGACTTAGTTGAASAAGAGAAGCTGATAAGAGTTRYCTTTGCCCCTGAAAGGAGTTCTATCAAGGCCATTAGCATGGAAATGGAGGAGAAGAACAGATAAACAAGGGGCCTGTARTTAGATTTTGGCAGAAAACAGTGGTGGAGACCACCTTGCTCCAATGAACATTATGTTGATTTATTGTGGCCAATGAACAGACATAACCTTTGTGAGAAGGTATAAAAAGACAGCATGCTGTTAAAATAAAGGAGAGAGAAGCCTTCTCAAATGCGTGGTGTTTTTCTGTTTGTTACAAGCATCTCAACAATGACAAGTCCTCTTCTTAAGAAAATAACTTTTTATAAATGGATACAAAGAACTACTGAAAACCGAGGTCTCCATCCATCTGGAAGGAAATGCTGATGTTTTSAAATAGTTCCTATGCTTAGGCTGAGGCTTAACAGCACTACATTTAGAGTCTGTGACAGAAATGATGTTGATTTGTTATAGAAACCAGGCTCAATCCCTGCATCATCCCCTGCCCTGCCTTGTGAAACAGTGTCACAGACATTCTTTTCACTAAAATCCTTTCTTTAGGATTTTTTCCTTCTGGGAAGCTGAGGCCGCAGAGACAAAAGGTAAACAATAATTATCTGCTGCTGTGGAATGCAACAGGTCTGCCTGGATTGGCCCAGTTTGGATGTTTGGAGTTGGTGACCAATCCAGAACTGAGATCTCTCAGACACAGTCTGAGAGAGAGGGTTTGTTATCATTCTTTCTATTCTATTCTTAGGTAGTTAGCAGCTTCTGGAAACTCTCCTTTTCTTTTTCTTTTAGTATAGTTATAATGTAGTGTATATATATATCATAACATAATAAATCAAGCCTTCTGATCATGGAGCCCATCTCGTCTCTTCCTTCACCCCGAAAACCTTGTGACMACCATCAACAAAACAGAGGCAGATGGAAGTGATGGCAGTCACTGGTACCAGAGTGGCTGCACACACTGATGTACATTTAATATGCTGCCCATATGGTCCCTGTGGGAGACCTRTGCCTTTGGTTTTTGCCTTAAGTTTGTCCAGTTCTGTTGCAAGATCCAATTCTCCCTGTTAACTCTGAGCAGAGAAGGAATTTATATTTACAACTTCATTTAGGAATACAACCTTCGAGAAGAGAGCTGCATTAGAGAAAAAAAAAAAAAAAAGCATTTTATAGGTATTCTTTGACTATTGACTTGGATTATTCTAGTGCAATACCAGCTTCMAACCTTACAAAAGGTCAAAGCTATTATAGATTGATCCATTTCATCTCCTGCTGAGAAAAATGGGAAGGCTTCAATGACTTCACAGGGAGCTTAGCTGGCATAGCAATGCCTTCTGAGAAGTACTATGTGGCCTAGTTGAAATCCACCAATTATATTCTATTTTGCTACAAGGTATGGGTAAGGTCACAGTTATACAAGTCCTCKATTTAAGTGCATGTTCCTACCATTCAGATCATGCCAAGTTTGCACTGGTTCAACAAAATCTAAAGTATATAACAGCAATGGCAATCATTTTATACTGTGGTAATTTATATTCTATATGGTAATCATTATATATTTTATATTCATCAAATAAGATTTTTTTTTTTTAAATTTAACTTCTTATTCCACAGTAGTAGTGGTTGGCATTAGACTTTGATCTTGGTCCCACAGGTGTGTAAACATGTAAGTAAAGTGATTTTAAGCATTTCTTGAAAAGAGTTGAAATACAGGCTCTGGGAGAGTCACTCTTACAAATATGCTCATGTCCTAACTTCTCCATTATTCTCCAAGCATCCTCAAGTGATGATCACTTATAAATGMTCTACTCTGGTTTTCTGTTCCAAACAAGTGTTTTTCTTGATTCAAGGACCATGGGAAATTTGTCATTCCAACATTTTTTTTTCTTAAGACTGTGTGAGATATCTTTGATTTACTCCTTGCTGAGGGCATCCCTGCCTGGCAATAAATAAATATATCTCTGGTTTAATGCTATTTCTCCCCTTGGGTGTCTTTCAAATGCTTTTAACTACAAGGGATTTTGCTGAAGTAATCCATCAGTGCTAGTAAGACCTCATTCAAGTCGTGGAGGCCAGTGTAYAGTAATATGACTGGCTCCCAAGGATGTTAAAGAACATTTACCATGCATAAAGCCAAGCCTRTTTCTCATAGGGATGTTCATCTAGGTTTGACAATTTTAATTCAGAAAGCCACATARAATTAGGAAATGTTTCCCTGATTTTTCCTAACAGTTGGCAAACAGTTTGAATGGGGATAAAAGCATGGAGAGAATAAAAATAGAAGCTAATAAGAAACAAAGAAACAAAACCTCACAACAACAAAAAACCCACCCAATTTCCCCATAACCCCCTCACCAAAAAAATAAAAAGAAACCAAACCCTTTTTCAATATTTTCTGCAAAATAGTCAATTATGAATACAACTACAAAATTAGTGGTTTTTTCTTTCCCTTTAACTGATGTGAAGACAGAAGGAAAAGCAGAGCAGGCAGGGAAATTCAGTTTTYTCCATCTACCAGTACTCTTTCTTATTTTTCAGGTTTTGAATCAAACAGCAAACTTTTAGAATCAGACAATGAGTTACTATATATTTTAAATAGTAATAAAAACAATCTGAWACTGAAGTGTTAATGTGGAAATAGTTCATAGCTTTCTGGATAGTTCTGAAGGGATTAATTATTGTACCCCTGGAGCCAGGCTATAAAACAGCTAAAGTGGAAATCTGAAAATGATAAATAGTATTTTGCATGTTCACCCTGTTTTATTATTGGCATATGTTTTGTTTACCTCATTTTATTCCTATACTATGTGGCCATTGTACCCTGGATATTTATGTGCAGCTTGATGTATATTACCATTATTATTATTATTATAAAAGAACACTTTTCAGTTATTTTGTAGCAAAACCAAGCCTGAACACCTGAAAAACTGATAGATCTTCCAAGGAAATAAAATACTTCATTATAAGTGACTTGTAGGTATACAAATACTTGGTGCTCATAGCTATTGCTTCTGCAGAGGCTTAGGTGCATTCCTATTACATCCTAAAATTTTGTGCCAGGCTGGAGCTAACGCCAAGGCCGTTGATATATCAAAATTCTTTACTGCAGCTGTGCTTTAGCTGTATGCTTCTTGTTTGTTCCCGTGCTGAATAAAAGCCTGCAGACCAAGTTGCCCTATAATTCTGGATAATTGGGTTATTCATTTTAAACCCCTTGTATGGGAGGAGGAAATAATCACTGTGCCTGTATGAATTGGAAAGGTGCCATTCCATTGAAACCAAGGTGAGACAATTTGTTTCTGGAATACCAGGGAGAACTGAACTGCTGCAGAACAAATGCCTTTTTGAGATAAAACTAGACTAAACAGCTTTAAGCTTCCCTTTACTTGTTGGTGCCTGCAGTTCTGAACATTTTAATTGARGCTTTTCTTTTGTTCCACATAAAAGAAAGCTTGGTCCATCTGTTTGRAGTGAAATGTTATTTTGCTTAAAAGAACCCATTTAAACAATTGAACTGTAGTCTATTATTTTAAAAGCATTTGGTCCTATCCTGAGTTGGTGTAAAATTAATATTAAGTTATAAGCATGATACATGAGAAAAGAATCTAATAATTTACTTCTGCTACCACACAATTTATGCAAGGACCAGCATTTAATATTTTCCTAAGATAAGCAACACCATTTTGTTTATCATACAAGTGATTGTATCTGTCCTTTTTGATCTGTGAGATGTAAAGCCTTAGGAACTAATTAAAAGCTTTGGCCTTGGACATGATGTTTCTTTATTTTCTCTGCCTTCAAAATATTAGAATATTCAAGTTTTTTTAAAATTCTTTACAGTTTTTCTAGACTACAATCCATAAATCTAAATACCACATATTGTTAAACTATATCTACTTTAATTTCTTAAAATTCAAGTATCTCTAAACATTCCTACACCTCAGAGAATTCAGACACTGCTAAGAATTAAAGATGAGCAACTAAAGTTGGGCTTTATTAATAAAACATTCTAGCACCAAAAAGCAGAATATGTTTTCTCTTCAGTTATCARATGTCCAAGGAAAATGATGAATTCTGAAGAAAGTAAGATGATGTTATCACAGTTTTCAATARAAGACAAATACTTCAGGGAATATTTTTCTATTTCTTTTCTGATAATGACTAAGTTCTTCCACAACCMTTCAGAATATATTGAGCTATTTATGGGTATAGAAGTTACAGCTGCAGTCATTGAGGACATTCCCTTAAATATGAGCTCTCTAATATTATGCATAACTGATCATAATCYATAAAATCTTAGGCTGAGTTGTTCTTTGGAGTTGGTCAATATTATTTTTTCTATTGAATAGTACTGACTATGAGCAGCTGACTCTGAGGAAACTCCTCAGTACATGTAAGAAGTGCAAAACCAAGAGTAAGGAAAAAAAATGATGCAAGTTTCATTAATTAAAGGAATAATCACTAGATAACCATTGAGTTTAAAGAGGTTCACACTAATGCATAGCATTTACTTTGTAGAAACTAATGTCTGGAAATATACTGTATATGAATATATGTCATATATATATATATATATATAATAATATGAGAACCTTGAATGGTGTTACCTCTCAGCTGATGACAATGGAGTATGCTTAATTAAACCATTTATCAATCATGAGGGAATGATAAATGGAGATGCTTCAAATAACTTTTCTATAAATCTCAGGAAAAATATATCTATTTGAGAAAATAAWAATGAAGTATAAATATACAGAAAGCTGCACCATCTCTTAGTAAAAAATACTCTTCATTCAAACAATTCCAAATTGTTTAAATAAATTAAAAAAATAACAATTGTAGCTATTCAAAATAAGATTGATAGAGAAAACAAGGGTGTTTCAGCACCTCATGACATTACCACTTGCAGTGCTGTTCACAGCATACAACTTATGCATTTCATTGTCTCCTGACTTGCACAAAATGCTTTCCATGAGCTTTGCCTGGACTCAGCCTGCTTGGCCTGTTTGCCTTTATGGACCAGTGGTAACATTTCAGCTGATGGCTACTTTTGCAGTCAGTGAGAACTGGCAGCAGTCAGACCTTAAGTTCCAAAGTCTGTTTTGAAAGCAGAAACTGGAAGGATAAATCACTGTGCATTGTGGAAACTGATCTGTGGCATAAACTCAGGATTTCTCTCTGATTTGGAAATGGGAGCTTCTGGAGGTAGATTCAGGTGCTTCTGAAAGTAAATTGGTTTACTTTTTAGCCCATTTAGCAACTGTATAGGGATATCTCAGCACGAAGAGGAAGAGCAGGAATGGAGATATGAAAGAGAAGTAAAAAATTAGTGTGGTGTTCTCTGTGTGTGTGTGCATTTAAATGCAATCAAAGCTCCTGTCTGAATGGTTCAAAATATCTGCAGATCAAAGGACAATTCTMCTTTGTGTGTGGCATGCCAGAGGCAGGGAGGAGCAGAAGTGTTTCACATCAGCTGGAAAACTTGTCCCTGCTATCAGGAACCTTTCTCTAATGCARTGCTTCTTCCTTGCCACAGCTTCTCTCTGATCTTTCTGTCACAAGARCTAAGGAACGCTTTGATCCTGCACTAAAATCCCATACTTTGATTCTGTGCTAATCTCACACCTCCAAAATTCATGTTTTCCCATCATGTGGCCCGACACAGTGGTGTGCCTCTGTAAGAGCCACTTGATCCACGTTATCGCATCTCTTGGAAATTAAAAACGGTATCGTTTCAAAACGTAGCAGAACAAACAAAAYGCCAAGGACTGGTTTTATTTTTATGTAAATAATGGGCAAGGCAAGAATGCAGCCTGTTCCATTTCTGTTTAAAGATAYGATTGTCTGTGGGATGAGCTAGCAGAGAGCCTGTGGAGCTGATCAGAGGATTAGCTTTTACAGCAGCTGTTGCTRCTGAGGAAGAGAAAGCCAGTTCTAATTCAACATATTTCTCATCACTTAAAGCACCTGTGTTCCTCAGACTGGATGTTCATAAGCCTACTTCAGTTTCATTTTTACTTAAATTCAAGGAAGCTTTGAATATTAGTTTTTAAAATACCTGTATTCATAGAGCTGTCTGACTATTTCTTCCTGAAATGATATATACTAGTTTATCACTTCATCCTGAACCAGAACAAAAATTTATAAAGAATGGGCTGTCYAGAAATACTTTATTTTTAAATGAAAATTTTTCTTTTTTTCTGACAGCTGAGCTGGAAAACTTTTGCTGAAAATAAGTGAATTAAGGGTCAAAAGTAATTTATACTCTYTTGACTAAAAATTTTAAATGCCTTTCCACTATAATTTTTTCTTTAAATACATTCTTTTAAGTAGCAAGAAATATTTAATTAATCTCTTACATAAGTTTTTTAATTAGTGTACCTTTTCAAGGTCTATATATCTTGCTCTTATTATTTTTGGAGCAGATGAGCCTGAATTCTTGTACTATAGAGTAACTTCAAATGAATTAATTACTGAAAATTCAGGGACACAAGGTGAGAGGCAGAATATTTATCTGAGAAAGGGCAAAATGTTAGATACTTAGGTAGAGAGACAGAAGAGCCAAAAAAAGAAAATTTGGTGGCTGAGAGGCYGAGGAAGACTCAGTCTGTCTCTTTTATGAAAATGAGTTTCCTGATCAGGTTTTGCACTAGCTTGGAGAATCTTGATGAGGATACTGAGCTGGGGAGTGCCATTCCTAAACCATGACAATATATATGGGGGGAGGATGAACAGTGTTAACCTTGGATATACATGTCATTGATTAATAAACAAATGCCTTTAAAAATTGCATTACCTATTATTCACTTGTTGAAATGTCTGGACTCCACATAAAGTAAATCATCAGAATAGCACCTGTTTGGAAAACATTTCTATGATACCTAAAATTTTATAACTAATTTTAGGGGAAGAAATCCTAAGTATTGATTTGAACATCTGTGCCAATACTGGAAAAAGGGAGGCAATGATAATATAACTGGAATATTGGATTATGGACATATTTTCACTTGTCATATTCTTAAGTAATACTAGTGACCTTCCTCTGTAAGGATGCAATTAAAATGTCTCGAAACCAATCCAGGCAAGGCTCATGAAYCACACAGTTTCCTCATTTCTGTTTTCAGCTTTATCCAAATGGATAAAGTATATATGACCCCATTTCCAGCCTAAAAAGCTTATATTTGACTCTCAATAATATTTCAATGTTACCACATGTTTCTGCTTTGCCTTGTTCCTACAGGGTTCCTACAATTTTCACCTCCAGGGATGGTGACTCCAGCAATGGTGACTCTGGGCAATCTATTCTGATGCTTGGCACCCTAAAAGTGATTTTTTTTTCTAATATCTAATCTGAATCTATTCTGTCTAAGCTGTGATTACTTCACAGAATGCATACTTCCCTTATTCTTGTTGRCTTCCTTTTTAAGAATAATTCCCCAAGCAAAGAATCTGGAGAAATCAAGTTCCTGTGAATTTTTGCCTCATGACCAAGACCTGTAATGTTAAGTGTGCTCTAAACTCCAACTGAAAATTCCCTATGTACAAAATCGATAGTTTCTTTGTTAACTCCACTCCTTTGATTAAAAAAAAAAMAMMCAGAAAAAMTACCTTTATACATTTCACAAATCTGTAGAAATTGAGATATTTTGAAAACTAACCSTTTTCTCTCAAACTAGACTTAGGTGTAACAGTGGTTTCAGAACAGAAAGGTGCAGAAAGACTGATTTACATCTGCATAGTGTGATGGAATGTTTTATATCCTAATGTTTATTTTCATATATGTGCAAAAGTCTTGCTGATTTCAAACCCTGGAAAACAGCCATGGGATTTAGCTTCCTTATCTCCAAATTTAAATTTACTGCAGARGATGAAAAATGGCATTTCAATGCAAATACTCAGCAAAACATGGGAAAGTAACTTTAATTTAATAAGCAAATTATTTTCCTATTAATTAAATGTGTATTGATTKTTTGCAAGAGCAATTATTACATTTAGCAAGTATGAGAGAGATTAATCTAGTTGCAATCTAATTAATTKAGAATTGCATGGGCAATACAAATACATAATTAGAAGGAACTGTATTTCTAGGAAGCTAAGGATTTATTAATGAAAAATGTTCTGATTGTATGAGTACTTATTACAGAATTCAGGGAATAACAGTTTTTACARACTGCAATTTTTAAAAACTGCTAGAAAAGAATATGGAGAAGAAGACATGAGAGAGGTACCAGCCTTGCTCATAGCCTGTCTGTATTAGAACTATTTATGTTTAATTAATAAAACTCAGTTTCCTTACTGGCAAAGGGCAGAAATCCTTCTATATAAAAGGAACAAAACTTCTACATTTGCAGYTGATGGACAAAGGAGAAAATAATTGAAGAGCTGCCATTAAAATTTGCTGTTCTCTCTTGCAGTGTAGAGGCCACAGTGTAGCAAAGGAAAGCACAGGACAGCTGGGATCCAGGCTGCTGGAGGATCTGTGCTGTGAGAAGCCTGAACAAAACCACCCCTTKAGTAAATCTGTGGGACAAGGATGAATGGCCCCTTTTCCCTCTMCTCACACAGAGACCTCTCATGAAAAGCCTTGCGCTGTATTTCCTAAATGTTATTGAATCAAAATGGTTTCCCTGACAGGGCTGAATAATTTTTATACAGGGATTTTGGAGGAGATGTACCATAAATTTTAGCAATGTTGGGCGGTATTTTATAGTTCTGTAGGCCAAATGATGTTTGTGGGTCATTCTGAAGCCATTGCTAGCTAAACAAGCAAGCAATGTGTTTAACTCTGTTGTCATTAAAGGAAAAGGGAYTGCATGAGATGTGTCTCACAAGGTGCTTAGCAAAATTTGGTGAAGCATTATATTTAGAGCAAAACAAAAACAAATCAATCAAGGAGAAAGGATAAATTACTCTTATGCTGCAAGACCATGCAGRAGGGGCTTCAAATGTCATTTAGTTCAAAAGAGTTATAATTAAGCATTTAAACTTTTTCAATTGTTCTCAGAATAGAACTAGTATTATAAAGGTGCAGATTTTATTTTCTTGATAGAATTAAGCTAGTTTTCTGCCATCAAATGCAATARAAGCAGAAAAACAGACATAAATAGGAAGAAGAAAAGAATTTCTAGAAAATTTAATCACATTAATGAAAAAAAAGACTTTTTCTCAGATACATGTTATGGAGAAGCAATGTATCTTTGTGAAAGATTAAATATAATAGATAATATTTGGAAAATAATTTGCTGTGTCTGAATCCTGAGAAAATTTTCTTAAAGATTTCATTTTCATTAGTGTTTTAAAGTCAATATCAGTTCATAAATCATTCCAAAGTGTTTCACAGAAATTAGTGACCCCTGTTATTAGCTGTTGTCAAAGCCTGGAATAATTCATGCCTCAAACATTGATATGAAGTTTTTCTCATTATAGCAAAAAACTGTATAAGTAACGCTAACAACCACAGAAACCTCCTTGAAGAGCTTTGGACTGTGAGTCAAAACTGCTGAGGTTAGATAAAAGAGAAACACCATTCTTCACAGTACCTAGTCAGGGGAGAAACAAACACGGCTGGGAGAAAGGAACGCATCCAACAGGAGAGCCAGAAGCAGCAGAGACTCTCTCCTGCCTGGATTTGGGGTGAGGGAGACCACAGGCCCAAGTGAGACAGGTTTTACAGATGACCCCACCCAGCCTCGGGTAGGGAGAGGTTTTGGAGATGTGGTGCAACCTCTGGTCAGAGGCAGGAACACCCATCCTCCTTACAGAAACCTCTCAGCTGTGAAACCCCCAATCCCATGGCTACATTGCTGTGAGAGGAGCTGAGGGGGGCCTGAATCCATCAATGCCCCAAAGAGCCCTGAGTCATTCCTGAGGGGATGCCTGAATCCATCAGTGCCCCAAAGAGCCCTGGGGTCATTCCTGAGGGGGTGCCTGAATCCTCAGTGCCCAAAGAGCCCCTGGGGTCATTCCTGAGGGGTGCCTGGCCATCAGTGCCCCCAAAGAGCCCTGGAGTCATTCCTGAGGGGGTACCTGAATCCATCAGTGCCCCCAGAGAGCCCTGGGTCATTCCTGAGGCCTGGCACCATGGGACTGCATGGGGAAGAGGAGCTGAGGGGGTGCTGGATTCCATCAGTGCCCCCAAGAGCCCCTGGAGTCATTCCTGAGGCGGTACCTGATTCCGATCAGTGCCCCAAGAGCCCCTGGGGTCATTCCTGAGGCCTGGCACCATGGGGACTGCTGTGAGAGGAGCTGAGGGGTGTCCTGAATCCATCAGCCTGCCCCACAAGTGCCCCTGGGTCATTCCTGAGGGGTGCTGAATCCATCAGTAGCCCCCAAGAAGCCCTGGGGTCATTCCTGAGGCCTTGCACAGCGGGACTGCTAGGGGAGAGGAGCTGAGGGGGTGCCGTGAATCCATCAGTTGCCCCCAAAGAGCCCTGGAGTCATTCCTGAGGCCTCGGCACCCAATGGAACAGGCACGGGGACGAGGAGCTGAGGGGTGGCCTCTGAATCCCATGCAGTGCCCCCAAAGAGCCCCTGGAGTCATTCCTGAGGGGGTGCCTGAATCCATCAGTGCCCCCAAAGAACCCCTGGAGTCATTCCTGAGGCCTGGCACCACGGGACTGCTGTGAGAGGAGCTGAGGGGGTGCCTGGATCCATGAGTGCCCCCAAAGTGCCCCTGGGGTCATTCCTGAGGGGGTGCCTGAATCCATCAATGCCCCCAAAGAGCCCCTGGGGTCATTCCTGAGGCACCACGGGACTGCAGGGACACCACAAACCCAGAGTCTGTGTAAGGGACAAGGGCAAACTCCCCTCAGGGAGGTGCCTGGGTTTTCCTGCCTGGCCTGAGCAGATATTAACCCATCAGATTCTGTGCTTTTTTAGGGGGACCTTCACCACCAAGAGGACCAGCTGGAGAGGATCAATGGAGCTTCGTTGGGATCCACTGATGGTGATATTTCYTTTATTCTCTCTTAGTCACTCTCTTTCTGTCCCCCCCACCTATTTTCTATTTCTTTCTTTTCTCTCCCTCTCTCTCTTGCTCTCATATTTGCTATCAAATAAAACCCATACTCTTTACATTTGCATGTGGTCTCATTTGCACCTTAATTCAGGAAGACACACCTCTAATAACCTTTAAAACCCTAGCAGCCATCTCTGAGAATCCAGTCAAATGACTTGTCCAGGGTTGCAGTGGATCAATAGTGTCATTGGTGAGCAAATCCCCTGAACTTGTTTTACCTTTTTGCTTTTGTTACTAAGCTGTTTCCCATCAGTTTCTGTGGATAAGACAATTCAAAGCCAGTCAAATAACTCTGCATATCATCTCTGCTGCTTCTTTTTACTCTCTTCAAATACATCTCTTTTGCTAAAGAGAATGAAACTCCAYCTGTCTCCATTTGTTTGAGTTCTCTTTGAGTACTTCATACTCTTCCTGATTTGATATTCCAGGTCACAGGCTTGCTGCAGATTGCTGGTTTCTTGCCTCTCTGACTCTCTCCCCATTCACAGCTCCAGTGCTGAGAGAGCAGGGGACAATYAGAACCCATCCACTGAAGGCACAGACTGTGCATTACTGGCTTTTAGTGTGAGAAACTCTGTTGTGTGCCCTGACCYATCCCTCGTGTGTCAGTGAAACAGATGTTTCTCACAGGACAGCAAATGTATCAAGAAAACACTTTGTTGTTATAGCCCCTGTACCTAGATGTGGCAAATAAAGSCTATTTTGGGTTGTCAAATATATAATAACTCGTGTGTAGAGATTTGTAAAAAGCAAAGTTTGTTCTGCACAACTTCARTCTTTTCACTGTGTAGGGTCTAGGAAAAGTTGGTGTTCTTTTAGGTCAAGGAGATGTGACTTGCAATGTTTTCACTTAGGACAAACGTTGTGAAGGAATGTAGGATCCCTCTGCTCTGACACACTTGCTGTTCTCCCTGTTTCCTTTCAAATTTTTCCCTTTCTATTTTGTTCTTTTTTGGTTTTTATTAAGATAAAATTTAAAATTCCTCAAAATCTACATGCTTCTCCAGATATGGGCAGAGAGTGGTGGGCTTGCCAACACACGTTGTACTTGTGGGTTCATGCATTTGTGTACTTCAGAAGTCAAATCTTGGGAGAAGCAGAAGGTACTGCCTTTCAAATAGCTGCATTTTCATTTTCCTACTCATTACTGGGATGCTCCTGTTATAAGTTAGGCCTCAGAGCCATTTTCTTCCTTTCCTGTTTAAATGCATTTCCTTCTAGATATCTCTGGTCATGGCAACACCTGCACCAGGAAAGAGCAATATTCAATGGGTGAGGAACCCAGAACAATTCATTCAAAATGTATGTATTTGTAGGAAAATGGATGAGTAAGAGGCAATAGCTAGGCAAAGTACTGAATCCTAAATATGCTGCAAAGTATTAACCCTAGCTGATGCACTATTAATGATCAAATACTGAGTATTCATAATATATTTCATTGAAGAACAAGAAAGGGATCATGTGAGTGTCTGTTTCTATCACTGAAAATATTTCAGTGATAGAAACAATATTTGAAGTTTTGGGTTATTATTTTTTATTATTCAAACAAAATAACAGTTTGAATTACAGGTATGAATAACAAGAGGCTCCCTCTCAAACCTGTATGATATGGTAAAGTACTAAGAATGCATATTGAATGTCTGTCCATCTGCAAAAATCCAGATGCAATTTCTGCATCATTTTAAAACAAAATGTCTTAAACCTGTTAACATAGAAGCTGTTTATTTAATTCATGTGTGTTTTGGCAAGCAAAAAGAATTGCAAAATTAGAGACAGTGATATGTGCATTTTACAGTAGGAGTATCTTGTGAGGAGGTTAGAAGCTGTTCTTTAGTCATCTTTTGGCTAATAATGCCCAGGAGATGTWTTTCCATTTCTAGTTTCCTGTAGGCAGAGTAGAATGCTGTGAACCAAGGTCATTCCATCCTGTACTACAGAATTGCAGGATTCAGCCTCATTCATCTGGGAGTTATTATAAAGTAGCTATTGACAAATGTRAAAACCTTAACYTTAAGAGAAAAAGTGAGATAAACTGTGTGTTGAGCTAAAGACAGTTYAACAGGTAAAGCATGCAGGCAGAGCCAAACAAGGAATTSATTCACCACTYCCCATGGGCAGGCAGGTGTTCAGCCAGCCCAGAAAGCAGAGCTCCTTCACATGTGGTGGTGGCTGAGAGASACAAAAGGCCATCACTCCAAAACATCCCCCTCTTCCTCCCTTTTCTTCAGTTTTGTATGCTGAGCACCACACCACATGGAATGGGAGATCCCATGGGCCAGTTGGAGTTGGCTGTGYCCCCTCCCAATTCCTTGTGYCCCCCCAACCTTCTTTGGAGTGGAGTGAGAGGCAGAAAAGTCCTTGACTCTGTGTAAGTCCTGATCAGCAATAACAAAAACATCTCTGTATTATCAATACTCTTTGGATCACAAATGCAAAACACAGCAACTACTATGAATAAAATTAACTTCCTACCAGTCAAAACCAGCACAACAGCATAGATGCTTTTTGATTAAGCCCACCACCTTCCAAGATTCCCTTGAATAAAGCATATYATGATTAGGAAAGCTCTCTAAACTAACAGGGCCTATCAGTCCTGAAGGATTTCTCTGCTGGGGACAACAACTGAAAATTCAAGAACAGCTGAAATTTCAAGAACCCATGGATGGTAGAATAAAGCACAAAGTATATGTCATGCTGAACAGTAAATAGCAGTGCTATTCTAATCTGATGGGCCTCACAGCCTGGGAGCCAAAATAAGTGCAGAGCTGCCAAGGAGCAGTGAGAAGGCATAAGTCTGGTAATGGTTTTGGATCTCCCAATTTAGAAATGGCCAGTGTTGCCTATCATTTTCTCTGACAGTATGGGAAGCATTTGCAGGATTCAATTCATGTCTCAAAAATTGTGCTTTGATAAACTTTATTTGATCTCTCTCCTTTTTTCCCTGCCTTCCTTACTATAGTTATTCTAATTCTCTTGTTGAATGAAATATCATCAGGCTACAACCTTTAATGTGCAGTTAAAGTGTGTTCTGACTCACAGAGTTAAATTCTGGTTTTTGACCACCACAAGCCAGTGTACTGCTGAAAACCTTAACCTTAAGAGAAAAAGTGAGATAAATTTAGAAATGGCCAGTGTTGCCTATCATTTTCTCTGATAGTATGGGAAGCATTTGCAGGATTCAATCCATGCCTCAAAAATTGTATTTTGATGAACTTTATTTGATCTCTCTCCCTTTTTTTCCCTCCCTTACTACAGTTAATTCTCTTGTTAAATGTAATATCATGAGGCTACAACCTGTRATRTGCAGTTAAAGTGTGTTCTGACYCACAGAGTTAAATTCTGGTTTTTGACCACCAGGAGTCATTGTGCTGCTCTGGCACCTGAAACTTTTGGGGTTATAGGGCATAAAGACTGATGAACTAATCATCAGTTTTATTTATTAATTTATTCAATATTTATTTAATTTTATTGAAATAAAATGGGCAAATCCTTTAAAGTGTAGAGGGGAGGCAGAATATATATATATATATATTAATATGTTTACCTAAAGAGAAGCTCACAGCATTTYATTTTGACACAGAAATTCCTGGATGTATTTGTTTGGGGTTGTTTGGTTTGTGGTTTTTAGCAACRTGTTCAACTGTACAGAATAATTTTGTATTGTATCCTTCTCAGAAAACAGTTTAGATAAGAAACAGAAAACATCAATATTTCATGCATAGCTGTCACTGAATATTTGTGCAGCTTGTCTAAAGGGTACAAAATTGTGAACTTATGAAAAATATGAAAATACCTAGAAAGRTGCTGTGGTAAGCAATGCAAAATATGTTACTTAAAAAAATACATGAAGCAGAATAAAGCAGACAGAAAGGGCTTTATATTTGTAACTGAATATAACTTCAGTTCAAATAATAATATTAGTGTTTTAGAAAATGAATGTGTTAAAAGATACACTGTCACTGAAATATGTAGGATAGAGCAGGATAGTAGGATATAGAATATATCTACTTGTACTCTAACAACATAACACATATACAGTAAAAGGCATTATCTAACACTGTATTTTAGGGTTTTATTTTAACTATTAGAGTGGGGCAGTAATTTGTAGGTATTCTTCAAAMTGATTAGATGAAAATACAGCAGCTAGGTAAACTTTTGTCCCACAACTAACAAATAAAGTGTAAAAACAAATAAGTTGTAAAAAAAATTAAGGTCTATTGATTTCTATAATTAAGGCCCTCGTTCCTACAAAAGAAAAAAGTGTCTTTTTTTTTTGGCTCCATTCAAGATGCTATATTAGAAATTGCTGCTGTAATGCTCATTGTTTTAGGTGAAACTATTCATTTTCTCAGATAAATTTCTATGCTCTGAAGGTGATCTGTAGTCCCTTTAGTTGACTTTAGCAGCCACCAGAAGAGCAACCCACATCACAGTGCACCACACCCTGCTGTGGAGACCACCACTATTTAAAGCTCCCATTTAGGGTAGTAGGGTTGTGGATGATGCCTTTTTAATGCTCTACATCTAGTCCATCACCAACATTCAGAGCTGATTTTCTTTGTAACATTCAGTTATGTTTTTTTTAGCAGGGCTATCTGCTGCCTTCATCTTTGCTTTTGACATGCAACATGAACGAGGAGAGTATTTGTGATATCTTCTGCCAGACAAGTAGTTTTGAAAATAGATGCTGACTGGATAGCCAATGCAGCTAACAGATGGTCTTGTAACATGTTCTTTTGAATCATTAAAAAAGAAAAATAGATTCACTTGAGCTTTTCTTCTCTCAGCAGACAAGCTCTATGACAAACAATAGAATCCTGCTGGTTCCTTAGTCAATTGTAAAAATACATTGTGTGTCTCTAGAAGACAAGGAGAAAGACAAATTTCCTAGGAAAAGGAGCCTGTAGGTGAGATGTGCTCTCTTAGTAAAACTCAGTGTTCCTGAGAAAGACTGCTGGAAATCATAGCCAGTGGTACACCTATGCTATTGAAATGCCATGTTACTGCTTTTTCTTTATCTGTTGTTTTTAAAACTGTGATTATTCCTAATCACAGCCTGCACACAATTAATCATTGTCAGGTGGCAGATGGCAAAAGAGTTTGAAAACTGATCTCTTTATATATATATATGTGTGTGTGTGTATATATTTCGGGCATGCTAACATTTTCTGTACTTTATTGCTTCTTCAGCCTTCAAAAATAGAAATAATATAAACCCACAATCTTTTCTTTTTAAAACCTCAATCTACATTGCTATTCATAGCCTGTGGCATTAAAAGCTAGCTATTGTGTGGCAAACAGGATGGTAATATTTCTGAATCAGCAAAAAAAGGAACACATGAAAATACCTGAAACCCAGATTTCCCATTCTACACCCATGAAGTGACCACCAAGCAACAGCCTGCTGCAAGTGTCTGATATACTGTGTTTTGGGAATGTGTTCTTTCCACTTTGCACAAGTGCCAGCAAGACTTTCAGTGACAAATTAGGTTTGTCATCTGTTTTGCTGCTTCATAAAGTCTTTGCTAAATAAGCCTGTTCAGTTATTAAGTGTGCTCAGACCTGGGGTCATGTTTGCCAAAACTCAATTTCTCGGTTATCTCTCAGTTAATTATTTAACTATGGTTTTAGGGATGCAAAATTTAGGCTTTCACTTATATTTGCTTCTATTTTTAATAGAAGAAGTAGGACTTTTCAAAACTTTTAAAATATGAAGAGGGCATCTAGACTTTAGCAAACAGGACTTTTAATAAAATTCAAACTGATCTAAGGAGCTGGGTACCATTCACTTGAAAAAATCTTCTATTTGTTAGTGGGTTATTAAAGATGATATTTGCTAGGGGGAAAGGACTCTTAAAAGGCACTATTTTAMCAAGTCCACCCTATTTCTTTTCAGCCTCAGTTAGTGATCTTCATCCATGTATCAGCACAAATGAAACACACGGCGTGATGTCAGTATTGATTGGCAGACTCGGCGTGCGAGGCCATTATGGGCACACAGKGAATTCCCCTTTCAGAAACTAATTGGCATCTTTGCAGACTTAAGCAGCTTGATGAGGGCTAATGTGAGGAGGGATGAGGTCCCAGCATCTGTCCTTGATGCTATAGGTATGTATCTATTGATTTCCAAACGGGAGTAACAATGTCGGCGTGTTGTACGTGTGCTCTGTGCAGCAGRTAAGGTACCACGTTCTCTAGGGGAGATCCCCAATTATTCATTCATTTTCTACAGGTTTCTTACTTTCTTCTGATAAAACAAATTCTGAGAGTCAAATGCTTACGAATGTAAATTCAAGGAACAAAATTTCAACTTCAAGTGGTAGAAACTTCTGAAGGAATTAGAGATGTTCTTAGAACTTAATACTCAAAGCAGAGATATAAATATGAATAGTTTTCTAGAAAGATATGCAGATGCTACAAAAACAAAATTGGATTTATTTCGTTTCCTTTAGAAAAGAAAAAATAAGTTGTTTTAGTTAAGTCTCTAGTTCTGAAATTGAAATGATTGAAATTTTTTCTGTATTCAAAGATTTCCCCTTTTTTAGAAAGCACTTTGCATCTGTTAGACAGATGCAGAAATATAAAATTGAAGTAAAACAACCATTTTAATTTTTAAAAAATTATTATTTCATAATAAATTATTGTTTTTCTCACCTTGCAAACTGAGAAAATGTAATTCTGCAGAAATCCTGAACTTCTCAGTATATTAAAAAAAATTATCTGGGCTTCTTCCACTTCCCCCTTTCTCGGTTTTCTTTATACTAATAACAATTACATGATAGTTATTGCTATAATATATACTGGTATCTGTCATATCCCCATTGTAAAAAAGAAAAAACCCCAGAGTTTGTATTTCAGAATAGATAAATCCCACTGGCATCATTATGCAGAGATGCTGCAAATACTCAGATTAGGCTTTAACAAGGCCTTTCAATGTTTAGCTGGTTTCTAAACAGTAATTCACCATCCCAGCATTACAGGTGAGCACAGATATGGGTTTTCCTCCTATGTCTTTATCCTGTTTTCTGTATCGGTCTGGCACTGAAATTATCAATGACTTTGACATAATAACTGCATTCTTCTATTTCATCATGAATTTCAGTAGTTGTTTTGAAGGAACAAAACTGTACTAGTAAAGGGTACACAAAACAAATCCTCCARAGCTACATTAGATTCAGATCCCCAGTCCTTGTCTGAAGTTTATAATTTCTCCTTCAAGTTAAAGCTATTTCTTGGAGAGTAGGGAGGGAGAAAACCCAAAACARCACCAATATACAAAGATAATAAAAGCCCTAATTACTAATCAGGGAGAAGATATYCTTGAAGGAGATATCAGTGAACAATATATACCATGAAATAATAAGTGCACTAAAAATTAGCATTGTATAAGTAATTTAAGGAGATATGAAAACCACTGCTGGATGGTTGACCAAGGAGATTAATGATTTTTGTGTTTTTCCTAAATATGATGTACGTAATGTTGACATTTATCCAAAACATCTTTTTCTTTTAGTGCCAGTTTGAACTGGGTTAAGCACCTTATATGTTGGACAAAATATATGCCATTAACCTTTGTCACTTGCTARAAAATCAAAATAGTTTTTATTCTTCTCACAACCTCTGCCCAATAATAGTGCTGCCACAGAAGTTTGCATATTACAGGCTTGGCCCCATTTCAGAGAACTGACCCTAATGAACTCAGCTCTGGCTGTGTAATTTACCTAAGAACTTTCTACCACAGGTTTTATGAAAAATGGTGAGATCAATACTCAGATGACTCATTTTTCCAGAATTTCAGAATGTTTTAACCTTTAAAAAAGCAGGGACTCTAATGCTTTTTAAAAAACAAAAATTTGCTAACAATGCAGATCTTTTATGCTCAAAGTGGTTTAAATTATTAGGAGATATATTGACATACAATGTGAGAAAATTGTGAAGAAAAAGAACATACCCAAGAGGCAACTCCCTATTTGCTGAAAGTAACTAATGGGACAAATAAGACAGTTCAGAGCATCTCATACTGTTCTAGATACATCTCAGTTATCTGAATGTCACATTAGTGCCAAACTAACATCTTATCCTCAATTTTCCTCAGCTCARTTTTGACTTGGGCTATACTACAAGTTGGAAAGAAGAAAGGCATCTAGTGGGTTTGGAGGAGTTGTTTGGATTAGATTTTTAAATCAAAAATCGTGAAATCCACCTTGCTTCTTTCAGCTCTACCATCCCATATCGTACACAAAGAAAAAAAAAAAAAAAAGATGGCACAAATTATTTTGAGCTTCAATTATTTTTTTTTTGTTGGCAGTCTGGGAAATTAATATTAGTTCTTTCTATTTTGTGTTCTACCCTCATGTTGGACGTTCTGCCTCTTTGTGACGCTCTGGTGACTTTTGAGAGGGGAAGCTGTTGTAATCCTCTTTACCACCAGATTTTCTGCTAGTTTTGCAAAATAAGGTTCAAAGTCTTATATGCTGAACTTCTTTAGGTACTCCCATAGCATCTATTTAAATTTAGAGGTAAAAATCTCTCGTGAACCTTTGCAAAGGTGGATTCYGATTTCAGAAGACATGTTACAATCCATGGAATTTACCCTCCAAGTAATTTCAGTTCTCTTCCATGAAGGCATGGGCTTGTTTTCAGAAGTCAAAATATGCCTTTAAAAWACCTTATTTTACTCCAAACCATCCCTCAAAAAACCTCACTTTCTAACATTAATGCTGAAATTGAACATATTGAACAAAATAATGCTAGAATACTTTTATTTTCTTACAGGAAAAAAACCCATGATTACCTGCATGGAAAGAAATATTATAATAGTTTTATGATCAATTTTTTTCATTGCTTAACATCTGTCCACATTTCATTCTTTCTCTTTCCCCTTAATACGTTAATTTTAATATTGTTACATTCTTTCTTATTAAGAAGATGAGAGATTGCAATGAGAGAATAGTCACTGCTATGTTGTCCATATCACTTAAGTGACAAACAACATGCCAGTCTGAATGCTAAATAACTTATCAAACCTGTGCTCCTGGTAAGTGACTGAATGCATATTCAGTTTATAGCTCACAATTTTTGTATCAAGTAAAGCAGAAGTCCCTCAGATGACAGCTTCATTCACTATCTAACCCTAATTTATCCCTTGAGCACTGTCCATCTTACCCAAAATGCAATTAAGTAATTAATAAGTGTATCAAAATGCATCCAGGCAGGGGGGGGTACAGGGAATTAAAAGTGCAAAGTCAGTGGTAATTCTTGCATTTCTTCATTTTTCAGTCCTTGACTTTGCAGATTAATGATGTCTTAACAGAATTTTTATATGGAACTTTCTATGTTTGTTTGAAAGCAAATTGGAAGCAGCTCAGATGTGCTGGCTGCTGAGGAGGACAGCACAGAGGCCCATGCAGTGCCATTTAGAGTGGTAAAGCCAACAGCTCAGACCATTTCCATTCAGCTAACCAGATTTACAAGCAGTAGAATTTGCAAATTGTCACCTTTCATGAAAATCAGTCACAAAAGGCAAGTGTTTTCCTAAAGATTTCTGTATATTATTTGCCAATAGGAAATTGCACTCTCTAATAACTGTAGYATATATTCCAGATTTTCTGCAAATTCAGTCATTTCTTCCTTTTGTTCCAACTCTGGGTAGTCTAAGCTCTGTGAGTCTTCTCAAGTCCTGAATTCCTGCTCAGCTCCCTAACATGTAAGACTATTAATTTTATTAGTATTTATTGAAAGGCTGTTAATTTTAATATGACTTTCCTCTGCCCTCTAATATTTTAATCTGACCATGACAATGCATGCCASGTGTGCAGTCCAACTCTGATTTTAAAAAGCCTCTGACAGGGGTAAGACCAGACTCAAAATTCATGGTATATGTGACAGTATATGAATATATAGACAAAGGCAGGAAGGTAATTCCTTCTTTATTTACAAAATTATTATAGTAAAGTGGAATTTTAATGGATGTCTATGAGTATGGAATCTGTGATAAACATTGTTGGAGACTGTAGTTGGATGGCTGAGATTTGTTGTGGCACTGTTGGGAGCATCAGTACAGAATGTGCCAGAGAGATTTGGGCATAAGGGGGAATATTTTCTATCCTTTTCAAAAAAAAAAAACAAAAAACACTTTCAAAGTGATTTCTGTTAGCCAAGATTGTCAGCTGATAATATATTTAGTGCAAAGAGGTTGAGCTGAGTGTAAGGTGGGATTTTGCTGCATTAATTATAATGCAGGTTAAATAATGCCTGKTTTAGAAKGGGTCTTTGGCTTGTTGGAAAGCAGAGAGGCTCCAATTCTTGTATTTCTCATAACACTTGGTAAACCTACATGTATTAAAAAGAGAAAAGGTTTCTATTTTATGTCCTTCTACGTGCATTTGAATTTTTTTCCCACTTTTTAATTCTGCATTTGGAGCACATTATCTGACCTGGCTGTCCAGTAAAATTATAGTTTAAATGAAAGYTCTGGTAATTTTTCATGGATCCCTGCAGGCTTTCTGCTAGAACTGAGTGTGCTCATTGCAAGCTGCAAGTGCTGTGTAGTCCATCAGCACAGTGACATTGGGAGCTGCTTTTATTTTAAGTCCTRTTTTAAACAAATTGTTACACTTGATTTAGAATCTATTGAATCCATGCTTGTAATCAATATCAGAATTTTCTCTGAAAATAGTCTGTAACTCACTCAGGAGTATAATAAATGTCTGCATGAATAGGCAATAGCCTGAAACTCCTAAAGGAAGAGACATGGCTTGACAGGATAACATTAAAAGAAAATTGAAYCTAATTGCAATAATTATGATGTCAACAAAATATTTTTAGATCTAGCCTTTCACTGAAGTAGTCCAAAACGTTGGAGGGGGGAAAGACAACATTTTTTGTTAAAATAATTATTGTTTTCATGACCTATGTCTTGCTTTGTAGATTTTGAAGTATGTAATAGCCCTCAGGGGGGGACAGTGCTTTTCTTGAAAAATGTGAGTCTGAGGCCTGTAGAGATGTTGAAAGGAGTGAAAGACAGATGCCTCTCTCTACATTTGACTGTAATGCTGTTTAAAAGAAAATGCAATGTTTAAAGGATCCCTGGTTGTCTCTTTGACATATTCTGATTGTAGTCAGCTCTGCAGGGAGATTTAGCTGTCTCTCCTGTCACATGGAAGACTGGGAGCTATAAGGAAGTTAACAGAAGCCACAGATGAAATTTSCTTCTGCAATTGCATGATGAGTTCTGTTCAAAGGAAAATATTGCATTCCATTTTCACTTTTAAAATGAAATTTCCATTCTGTTCCCATCCTGCTCTGACAACCTCCCAGCCATCAATGAGAGCAGGTGAAAAACACTGACCCCAGAAATGGTCAGAAGCTTGGGATACTAAGTATGTGAAAGTAAATATCATTCAAGAAGRATACTTAAAATGTAGAGAGTCCTAGGGGCTAAACTTGGGGTTCAACTTTTGATTTCCAGTAGGTGTATGTGAGGAAGTTTTCATAATAATGAGAATTATCCTGTACTGTTTCTTGGCCTAGCAAAGATCCAGGACGCTTTGCTGCTTGCACAGGACTACAAAGCACAAAATTTTTATTTCTGCAGGTTGTAGTGGTGATGCCACACTTCCAACGTGTTGTAATAACAAAAGTATCATCTACATTTCCTCTTTGTAGGTTGCATATTAGGTGTGTATAAATTGGCTGACGAATTTCCATTTCTGCTGTTCGGTTGTGAGCAAAATGGATGAAAGATGATGTTTTCATATATCTGTTTTAAGACTAAAGATGAATGAAGGGGACACCCATCTCAGAAAGTCCCTAAGCTGCTCACCATTGTGGTCTGTGTAGTTCCACACGGGAAAGAATCACCAAAACCTTGCTCTGTTCTCGTGCTCTTGCTCCAAGCAGCTGCTGCTAGTTGGGTGTGTGCATACTAATTAATATTTGCTTCTCAAGGTCACAGCTGAGATGCACATAGAACAATATGTACTTACTTTTATAGCTAAAAGAATGGAAATCTAATCATATGGTTAGAAGTGTTTCTATCTTTCATCTTTTAATGGAATGTTTCTTTGCAATTTTCGACATCATTATTTATTAATGACAATATTGAGTTAATATGCCTACCAGTATCGTAGATAGGTATTTTTAATCTCAAATATGCTAAAGTCACCAATATAGTTTGGAAGTTTATGTATTTTAGCTCAAGTTTTATATAAAATTTGTTTCCTTCAGAGATTAAATTTTACACAGTGGCCATGAGGACAGCATGGTCTGCAAGGGCAGAAACAAAACACTTTTCTAGTGAGGAAAGCAATGAGTTATAAGAACAGCTAAGGGCAGGATGGCAGAAGACCATTAGTAAACTCACAAAGAGATTTGGTCTGTGTGTCTCACCATTCAGAAGAATTGCATCAGTCACCATGCACATCCCTGCAACCTAATAATTCGTGATTGATTAACCCCATCTAGCCTACCATCTTCACCATTTGACTCAACATTTTGTGTCTTTTTMCAGCAGAAATTGGAGGCACAAGAAAAAAATAATCACTTTCAAAGTGATTTCTGTTAGCCAAGATTGTCAGCTGATGATTTTTTTTAAGGCAAAGAGGTTGAGCTGAGTGTAAGGTGGCATTTTTCTGCAATAATTATAAGGGAGGTTAAATAATGCCTGGTTTAGAATGGGTACAGTCTTTAGCTTGTTGGAAAGCAGAGAGGTTCCAATTTTGCCTGTAAATGAAAGAAACTCGTGTTTGCCAATTAAATCAAGAGGCTGTTTCACAGACAATATTGCTAATAGCTACCAACTAAACTCCAAGCTGTTRCTCTGCATTGTTTAATGAACTGCTTTTAATACATAGTAAATGCTAACCTCTGTATCTCAATTTATTGAGCAAGAAGGGAGGGATATTTAAAGACATCTCTGTTCAAAATTCTATAGCACTGTAGGAACTTTCTGTGCTAATGAAGCACAGGAATTTGAGACTCTTTTTTACACTATTTATAAGAAACCTGGAGAGAACAGTGCTACCTAAATTGTTTTTGACAGTGCATGGCAAAATTGCCATGTTCTGATGCTATACAGCCACTGTAATTTTTTTTCTCTAAAGGAGATATTTTAGGCATGCCATACAAACTTGCTGCTTGTATTCTTCACTGTAAACTGCACAATACTGATGATAAAATCAAAATGCATCTCACGCTGGGCACGCTAATGTATGCAGCAGTCTTGTGTGACAAATGAAGAAAGGAATTGGAAACAATGCATGGATTTCAGCAAGAAACATTCAAAACTCAGGAATTCTATCTTGGATATATGTAATTTTTTTCTTTTTGCATGCAGGGCATAGTCTCAGGTATTTGTTTTCATCAGAAGGCCTTCTCTGCATCTCTCAGCTCTTCTCTGAGCACGAGTAAACAAGGTATCAAAGCTATCTAACACAAAAAATAATGGTTCAGGGAGAAACTGTGAGCTGGCAAAACTGCACACTGGGAGAGCATCTTTAGTCCATTCCTTGCTACTGCCATGTCCAAAAAGTCTCAATGTCTTGGCACTGCCATAGAAATATAGCAAGCAAGACTAATTGCAGCTTAGGTTGATATGACAAAGTTTTGCTTTAACCATACAGAACCTAGAAGTAAATGGCTTTTTTTTTTTTCTCAATTTAAAATCTCAAACAATTAAACAAGAGTGAGAAAAMTAAAAAGCTTTCATTTTCCTCTTTTTATCTACATCTTGGACATTCATTAAATGCAGCAGAAGATGAAAAATATAAATATTTCTTAGAACCTGCCTCGTTTTCTGTCTTTATTTCCAGCTTRCATCTGTTGCTAAAAGGAGAGAAAACAAAAAAAAAGATAAAAAAGGAAGAATTAAGGAATTTTCAAAGACCTGTTGCAATCAGCAATCTCTCTGGGGTTTTTTTTTGTTACTATTTTATAAGTAAAACAGACCAGAAAATTTACATTTATGAGCCGAGGGGGTGGTGGTAGTGGGAAAACAGCCACAAACCAAACACACAAAAACCAGAAATGCAAACTTCTGACTTTACAGATGGCTGTTTTTCTTAATTATAGGGMTAACAGTTTAGTAATACCTAATTGGTCATGCTTGACAAGTAATAGCAGTTTTTCCAAGACAAACAAATGTTCACATTTTTCATACTTAATCAGGGAGTTTATGTGCAAAAATGACCAAATGTATCATCCATTCTAAGCCTCCTATGTTATTTTGTAATAAACCACCATCTGTACTTAGATTTTACAGAATCTGTGTGTGATGACCACAGAATTTAATTATATTGCAGATGGGTTTGGGGAAGAAACTAGATTTATAAAAACATTTATTGTTTTATTTAAATAAACTACAAAASCTCACTTCATTAATTTAGAAGTGTCCCCAGGGCTAGTTTATTTTGCTTTTATCTGGAAGGTAGTGCCCTGAACATCCAATGGCTGCTCAAATCTTTCTTTCCTGTGTCTTCCAAACTCAGAGACATTTTTTAATATGTGCATTCAGCTTGTGAAAGTGTATATTTCTTTCTGTGCTGTATATTTAYATATTGGTTACCTATTTTCTGAGTTATTTAACTGTTAGTGCATAAGTTTGTCCATTATGGTTAAGATATTAGTTTATTCATATTCTGAGAGCTTGTCAAGTTGTATATTTTATTTTCTAGTTACTTGTCACAACTTTGWAGATTTTGTTCTTGTGAGTAAATATACCTGAAATAACTATTCTTTGCTAACATTTCCTGGTGCACAGTTCTTTCATATGATGTTTCTGGATTTTGTGTGTGACTAATACAAGTAAGGTTTTGAGGGTTTTTTTTAATATAAATCATTAAATAATGCAAAAGATTTAATAATTCATTCAATAAGTACAAAAAAATTAGAAGTGAATAAATAATTTTAATATTCTTACATAATTTAAAATGTTTTGCTACCAGAGGGAGCTGTGCCAGGAGGGCTGAAGCAGAGGGGTTTGTGACACCGTGCTGTTCTGTCTCCCCAAAGGTCAGACGTGGTCCTTCACCCTTCATCCTCAGAATAATTGCAGCTCAAGTTGATATGACAAAGTTTTCCTTTAACCATACAGAATCTAGAAGTAAATGTAATTCTTTTTCCTTTCTCAATTTAAAATCTCAAACAACTAAACAACAGTGAGAAAAAYGRAAAGCTTTCATTTYCCTCTTTTTATCTACATCTTGGACATTCATTAAATGCAGCAGAAGATGAAAAACATAAATATTTCTTAGAACCTGCCTCATTTTCTGTCTTTTTATCCAGATTACATCTGTTGCTAAAAGCYATGTTCCCAAGCCAGGCTGGGCATGCACCATGTAATACTCTGATTCTACCCATGTGCAAGTTAAGAGCATTTGCCAATTCTTGCCTTCTTTTCTGTCTTTGTCAAGGTTGGGATTGAAAGCGCTCAAGATGATATTTTGTGTTTGGGCTCAAATATTTATTATTTCTTATTTATATCACAATCTTACAGGTCGTGAGCTCTACAGCATTCTACTAACAAGCCACAAAACGGCTAACTGTCCTTCTCTACAAGGTCTTTTAAGGCTAAACTGTCCAATTAAGAAAGGACGTCTAAATTGTTTTTATTTTTAACCCAATAACTAATCCCTCGTGTCCTGCAATGTGGATTTTTTCTGTCCAATTMCAAAACACCACCCAAATCCACAAAGAAGAAGGTGAACAAGAAGGACCAGCCTCTGCCCTAAAACCWCCATCTTGCTTCACATGTATCTTTATATTCTAAAACCTTAAACTCTAGGTTTTCCACCATGTGCTCTTACACACTTCTAATCTAAACACCCATAATCCCAATTCTATCATTCAATTTTGGAGCCTTCTCCACAGCCTCAGGTCAAATGCAGTGCTGTCTTGAGGATCTGTGCCTTTCAGCCCAGAAAGCCCAAAACTCTCAGTGCCCAGGGTTATAACAACCATTTAGGTAGGAAGGTTGTGAGTGATACTTAGTGCAATTCCATATCAGCCCTTTACCCTACATTCCACTAACTTCTCCATTTGGAAAAGGTCTTGGCTATMTCAAAGAAAATAACCTGAAAGATGAACTCTTCTCTTGCCCCACCTTCTGATTACGCCTCCTTCAATTCCATGAAAAATTGAATATTATCAGTGCAACTGTGAGGACATGTAGCTCATGTCCAATTCTGAAAAAACATGAAGTGACCTGAAAGCCTCTTACTCTCTCTTTTTTTCCCCTTTTTCTTCTAGCTGTGGTGGGTTGGCCCTGGCTGGCGCTGGATTCCAGGCACCCTATCAAGTTAACTCGTACTCCTCCAGAGCTAGATAGAGGAGAGAAAACAATAACAAAGGGTTAGACAAGGGACTAAGAGTGATAAACAAGCTGTTGCTGTCATGGAACGAAACAATTTGGGGAAATTCAACTGAATTATTCCCAAATCAAAATTCAAGCATGATAAGAAAGTAAAATAAATCTTAAAACTTTCTCCCAAACCCCTTCCTATTTCCCCAGCCTCTATCTCCTCTCTTCCCATCACGGGGTCCTCTTCCCCCAATAGGAGAGTGTTCTTTATGAGCTTCTCCAGCATGAGTTCCATGCCAACACAGAATTTTCAAACAAACTACTCGCATACTTGCCTCCCTTTCCATGGGGATGCAGTCCTTCGAGCACAGCCTGCTCCTGTGTGGGTCCCCCACAGGGTCACAAGTCATTCTAGGGAAATGTGGGCTTCCTAATGTGGGCTCCTCTCTCCAGGGCTTCTGCAGTCACTGCCAGAAACTTTTTCCAGCCTGGCTTCCACCCATGGTTACGCGACCTACGCGGTACCTCTACGGTGTAGGCATCCACACCTTACTGCGGTGCGGATGATGGACTACTCCATCACCACAGACTAGGAGCGGCTGATTTCTCTGGATAGCATGAGTAGTGGACTCCATGGCATGCGGGGCGATTTGTTCTTTCTCACTCAATTGAATCAGGCGACTAGCCAGGGGAATAACTCTGCTCCAGTTGAGCACCTCCTCCTTGCATCTTGTTTCCTCGTTCACTGACCTTTTGGATGTCGAGTCTAGGATGTTAGTTGGTTTCCGCACCATTATTATAATCTTACCATCCGCTTCTTATTTCTTGGTTCTCGATTCACATAGCAGTATCATTATACTTTCCCCTCTCTTTTTAAATTGTTTCACGTATGGGGGGTATATTGCACTGGTTTTTATTGCTTGAGGAGGCCCGAGCAGCCTGGTGGACAAGTTACGAGAGGTGGCAGCTGTCTGGAGATTGCGTGCTTTCTAGAGATGATCGGCCTTGCTTCCAGACATGCGAGGATGTCCATTCCGATGGAGCTTCTCTGCTAGTTTAGCGCTTGCCTATTTTCGCCTCACTGAATTATTGCATAGAGTGTCACATACTTGTCAATACACATAGAGAGATATATATATTATATTACAGATTCACTTGAGGTACCTCTTGTCAATAGTCCGCGTAACGCATGGCACCACTTCGCCATCATTGTCCAGCTCTTGTATGCTACTTTTAGGTTTGCTTCGACCTGCCTGGCAGCGTCCCAGAAGCAATTTTCACCATCTAGCTCTTCTTGCTTTCAGGGTGAGTAGGTAATTAACTGGGATAGATGCTAACAAGATTCCATGGTGATTAAAATTTGGTGTGAGGCGGAGGGTCGCCAAATGGGCATAGTCTTGCCTGAATGGTCTTGAAGAAATGTAATTTTTCTCCCCTGTCATGAGATAATTTAAGCTGGTTCAGACAGTGTGAAAAGGCAAATCAACATGTGGAAAAGTATTTAAGCCATATCTATTAAGATTTGGGTTCAAGTTCCAGTTTCAGCTGAGTTTTGGGACAAGCAGTACAGGCTACTGCAAATGCCATCTCTTGTGCCATCTCATCTCTTACAGATTTGCTATTTTAGTAATTTGTGGGTTATGAAAAGAAAAGATGAACACTGTCATTGAAAGCATTCCACAAAATACTTATAAATAGAGATTTTTCAATTCTGTTCTGGCTGTAGATTTTCATGTTTTTAATTTTTCCCCTCTCTGCCTTTGGTTTTGGTTACTAGTTTGGCTTTTCTAGAATTGGGTTGGGTTGACGGCTATTCACTATGATATTTCAGCAACTTTTGCATCCAATCTAGCTTTTGGATCACAGGGAATAAAATATGTGGCAAAATGGAAATTGGGCTGGACAAAAACGATAAAGGCTTTTTGATTTGCTTGTTTTTGTTGAAAGTTTTTAGGGTTAAAGTTATATTTGTTTACAGTTACGGCTAGGATTTGTGTTTTTCTTTTTATTGCATGGAAAATTTTAATTGCATTTTCCTTGTTAATGTATGAATAAAAATAAAATGTGGATGGGGCATATTGTAAAGAAAAATATGCAAAAGTTATAAAACAACAGCATATATAAAATTAAACCATACACCAAAAATTTTAAGCAAATACTTTAATTCCGTATACTGGGGCAAAAACCTTGTAGAATTTAAAATATTATGTGCATTGAAATTTCATAATATGAAAATTCAGTATTTTTCCCAAAATAAAACAAAATAGTAAAATAAATATTTAAGCATAACAGGAAAATAAAGTAAAGCAGAAAGGAAAAAATCTGATACGGTTATATGCCATATGCATATCATAGGCTGGTTCATATTGTCCTAAAACTCATTAAGATAATTCAATAGGCTTTTCTTCACACTTAAGTTGAATTTCAAATTTTACAAACTATCATTTTCAAGTGTTCATTGTATTTCCATTAGTAACTTGAAAAGAGATTTAAAACCAATTTAATCTTTATCTAATTTTAAAAATCTTTGTGCATAGGCACACTGTTTTCAAGTGGATTAAAACCATTGAACATCATTTAGATCGTTATCGAAAACTTGGAAACACAGAGGAAAATGCCAGAGGAGAAAGCAAAAGCACTGTTGTGCTAACATGCACTAGAAAAGCTTTGAACATGGAATCAACTTTGATAAAGATTGAAACAGATAACTTTGAGCTTGTTGGATAGCACACGATTTTAATAGTAGGAAATGAGTGTGATTAATATCTGCCATGGTTTTGGAGAAGGTGAATTCTGTTTAACCGCATTGTTAGCGTTTTTTGATGATCTCGTGTTTACACAAATGTTGATGTACTTCTGCAAACCATTTGAGAATTTATGGTACTCTTCCATGAGATTTGATCAAAAAATTACCATGTAAAATTAATTATAAACCTACCTTAAATGCATTTTCCCAAGGGATTTAAAACAGGAAATCGTCCTCCGAGAAATAGTGCTTCCAGTTAGATCCTTCCAAGTCCTATCTAGCCCATTATTGCACCCTTCACACTGGTTAAAAAAAAAAAAAAAATATATATATATATAATAAATTTAATTACAGGTTAATGCTTTTTTCATCAGACCTCAAATTGATGGGAAAATGAACAAAAATAAGTATGTACCAGCTGAAACTATATTTTTTTGGTAAATATAAATAACAATTACACAAATATGGTCAGAACCCAAGTATCTTATAAAATATAAGCAGCCATGTTTTGTGTATAGGGAGACAGTTATAAAATAAGTGAGAATATTATGTTAATTTATATATCATGTGTGTATGTGAGTAATCATTTATATATGTATTTAATATGTAAGAATATAGCTAGAATCTGACAATCTTTAGGACTAAAAACAGGGGCTTGAAAACAGGAGGAAACAAATCGATAAAAATATTTTATTGTATGTGACAGATAAGACCAATTACTAAAGGGTTCATGGAAGATCCCAACATCCACGAGTCCTTGAAATGAGATTGCAAAATAAAAAAGAGAATTATAGGAAAAACCTTTAAAGGCCTGGAGAGAAAAGAAAAAGTCTTAAGTGGGCCTGTGTTTAGATCTCTTTATTATTGCAAAGGGTTTATGTTAGTCTTGATCAGCAATAAATTATTTGACATCCTTATTGGGTGGAAACTTTCTTGGAAGATGTTTCTGAGAACAGTCAGGGGGTGGAGGGCATGTTAGTGAAAGACTGAACAAGGTCCTGTGGATGATCCGACTCTTTGGGAGATGACCATTAGCTTAAATTAAACTAGAAATTAACCTTAATTTATCCACAGTGTGAGAAAGACTAGTCTGGAAACAACACCAAAAATTGTTGACATTTTGAACGTGTTCAAGATCCTAGCTTATTTCTAAAATATAGTTTAAAGATCAAATAGAATTTTGTCAGAGATAATAGAAAATGTTGTATGATGCACCTGAATGATGTAAGATTTTCCAGGTCCCTGATTGATGTTTATAATAAAGACACCACACAACCCCATAGTGGAAAATTTTGGAAAACATTATATAAGAAGAAAGCACACATATATCCTCAGAAGGTAAACAAAGATATAATAAGCTCTGTTTTTCTCATGAACTTTGAAAAACAATCAAAAGAAGTAACTAGAATCACAAAGTGAAAGTACAGGTTCAGAATCAAAAATTTGTACTGAGCCACAAAAAAAACCCCAAATCCATAAGTCTGGAAAGGAAAGTAGAATGAACACCCTAGGTTAGTAAAGTAAAATATATTATTATTGCAATGAGCAAGGTGTTTAATAAACTTGAAATACATTTTTGTTTCCCGAAGGGGACTCTAAATTTCCAGCTTTTGTTTGTTTTGAAAAGCTAATTATACAAAAGGCCTTTGGTACCGCTATGCATCTGGTAATTTTGATTTTGACAAATTAAATAGGAACTTAAAAGTTTTTTAAAATGGAAAATTTCTTGAGACAGTAATATAAAACATGCATTCACAGACTCTTACATTCTTGCCAGACTGCTTCTCCCTGGCAATCTTGAGAGAATAAAGGATGAGATCCTATATCCAATTGTATTTTAGCAACTTTCAGTTTTCAGCATTTTCATCGAAAGAAAAGGAGCAGCAGGTCACTCCCTTGCTTTGATCTATCACACTGGTCCTCACTGTTACTTGCCCATTGGCTTGTTCATATTGCTATTCCCTTTATGTTTCATTTTGAAAATATTTGAATTATCTACAAAATCAGAAGCTTCACAGATGCCAATGACTCCTCAAAAAACGAGCCAGTGGTCAGAGCGCAAGATTCTGCAAGGAGACCTGTCTGACCCAAAACCTACTCCAGCTTTCCATTAGAAAGCTAACAGCCCCTGCCCTCAGCAGCGAGCATTTTCCAGCATGTTCCAATCGTGGCTTTCTGAATGTTTGGACTTCTTCTTTCAATGGGTCCAACCCTCATGCTTCTGAACCTAGAAGATATAAATTCTAGAGGATATGAAAATTCAGTGAGTCTGATTACATGGCTGCACCATGGACCTCATGCACAAGTAGCTGCTGCTCTCATACTTGTCTATGAAAAGGTTAATGATAATGAAAGCTTGCAAGGTACCCTATTTTTAGGTTGCCAATATTATGTTTCTGATTTTCACTACTCTGATATAATTATTCTAGATTAAGAATGTCTTTAGTATATATCTTAAATATCCACCTTTTCTGCTGAGAGTGTTAATTTTATACTCCGACCTGTTTTTATTCCATGCTGAGAGGATTTTCCTGTGGCTTCTAAGCCCTGCAACACAGTGAGATCACACCAAAAGCAATCTCCCCACATTTTTGTTTAATGTTGCACTCATACAAGCTGAGAGATGCCCATATCTCTTACTCATTATTTCTTTAGAGAGTAGACAATACAAGATCAGACATCCGCTGGGGGATTTTTAACACCCTCATATATATTGGTCATCCAAAATTTCCCTGCAGCTCAACTGGAGCAGTGATAGCCCCACGTCTGTTTCGCCGACTAATGGAAGCAGGACAGGCCCACTGGTGGCTTGATATGGATATTTTTCTGTGGCTGTTCAGTCTGAACAAACCAAAGTTGCAGAACTTGAAGGAGAAGTGTTTTTCTTAGCTGGAGTAATTTGCTTAGAGTGGGGTTCTGGTGCTTTAGGCACAGAGGAGAGTGATGAGCACTGGTGGTGCCCCTGGGGTGGCACAAAGACATCCCGTGTCACTCTCCCAAAGTGTCACAGGGCTGACAAGGAACCTTTCATCCTTAAGCAGGATACATGGATGCAACCTCCCATGATACCAAAATCAACCATGAGTATTCCGTGCTTCCTATAAAATATGGGTTTAGAAGATTGGTTTAAAAATTTTTTATTCTATTCTCTGTGGGGTTTTTTTTTTCTTACACCTCGTCCATATTTCATAAGGTCTCTATTTCTCTGTGCACAAAATTGAAGCCCTAGTTTTTTCAA
>NDFG01000135.1:2594812-2607856 GCA_002167245.1 Sporophila hypoxantha
CAATTACAGCAGTATAACTTTCCCCTCTCCTTTTTAAATATGTTATCACAGAGGTATTACCATTATTTCTGGCTGGCCCAGCCTTGACCAGKAGAGGGTCTGTCTTGGAGCTGCCAGGGATTGGCCCTGCCAGACATGGAGGGAGCTTCCAGGAGCTTCTCTGTAGCCCCACTGCTACCAAAGTCTGGCCACGCAAACCCAACACATSAACATTTTYTCCTGGTCCCTCTGCCCTTTAAGARTTGCCCTGTCTTAAGTTGTGCTCTTTAGGTTGCTTTGAACCTGCTGCACTCCAGAGCAATTTCACCATCTACTCTTCTTGCTTTCAGGRTGAGTAGGTAATTAACTGGGACAGATGCTAACAAGATTCCATGTGATTAAAATTTGTGGTGAGCGGAGGGTCCCAAATGGGCATAGTCTTGGCCTGAATGGTCTTGAGAATGTAATTTTTTCTCCCCTGTCATGAGATAATTTAAGCTGGTTCAGACAGTGTGAAAAGGCAAAATCACAGTGGAAAAGTATTTAAGCATATTATAAGATTTGGGTCAAGTTCCAGTTCAGCTGAGTTTGGACAAGCAGTACAGGCTACTGCAAAYGCATCTGCTTGTGCATCTCATCTCTTACAGATTTGCTATTTTAGTAATTGTGGRTATGAAGAAAAGATGAACACTGTCATTGAAAGCATTCACAAAATACTTATGCTAGAGATTTTTCATTCTGTTCTGGCTGTAGATTTTATGTTTTTAATTTTTCCCCCTTCTGCCTTTGGTTGGTTACTAGTTTGCTTCTAGAATTGGGTTGGGTTGCACGGCTATTCACTATGATATTTCAGCACTTTTGCCTCCAATCTCAGCTTGGATCAGGGAATATAAATATGTGCAAAATGGAAATTGGCTGACAAAAYGATAAGGCTTTTGATTTGCTTGTTTTGTTGAAAGTTTTTAGGGTTAAGTTATATTTGTTTCMAGTTATGGGCTAGGATTTGTGTTTMTTTTTATTGCATGAAAATTTTATTGCATTTTCTTGTTAATGTATGAATAAAAATAAAATGTGGAATGGGATATTGTAAGAAAATATGCAAAAGTATAAACACAGCATATATAAAAYTAAACATACACCAAAAATTTAAAGCAAATACTTTATTCCGTATACTGGGTAAAAACCTTGTAGAATTTTAATATGTATGTGCATTGAACTTTCATAGTGTGAAATTCAGTATTTCCCAAATAAAAYAAAATAGTAAATAAATATTAGCATAACAGGAAAATAAAAGTAAAGCAGAAAGGAAAAAACTGATACAGGTTATATGCCATATGCATATCATAGGCYGGTTCATATTGTCTAAAACTCATTAAGATAATTCATCTTTTCTTCACACTTAAGTTGAATTTCAAATTTACAACTATCATTTTCAAGTGTTCATTGTATTCCATTAGTAACTTGAAAGAAGTTTAAACAATTTAATCTTATCATTTAAAATCTTTGTGCATAGGCACACTGTTCCCAAGTGGATTAAAACCATTGAACATCATTTAGATCGTTATCGAAATTTGAAACACAGAGGAAAAATGCCAGAGGAGAAAGCAAAAGCACTGTTGTGCTAACATGCACTAGAAAAGCTTGAACATGATCAACTTGATAAAGATTGAACAGATAACTTGAGCTGTTGGATAGCACACGATTTAATAAGTAAAGGAAATGAGTGTGATTAATATCTGCCATGGTTTGGAGAGGTGAATTCTGTTTAACRCATTTGTTAGCGTTTTTTGATGATCTTGTGTTTACACAAATGTTGATGGTAACTTCTGCAAACCATTTGAGATTTATGGTACTCTTCCATGAGATTTTGATCAAAAAATTACCACTGTAAAATAATTATAAACCTACCTTAAATGAATTTTCCACAGGGATTTAAACAGGAAATCGTCCTCCGAGAATGTGCTTCCAGTTAGATCCTTCAACAGTCTATTCTTAGCCCCATTATATGCACCTTCCACACTGGTTAAAAAAAAAAAAAAATATATATATATATATAAATTTAATTACAGGTAATGTTTTTTTCATCAGACTCAAATTGATGGGACAATGAACAAAAATAAGTATGTACCAGCTGAACTATATTTTTTGGTAATATAAATACAATTACACAATATGGTCAGAACCCAAGTATCTTATAAAATTATAAGCAGCCATGTTTGTGTATAGGGACAGTTATAAAAATAAGTGAGAATATTATGTATTTATRTATATGTGTGTATGTGAGTAATCATTATATATGTRTTTAATATGTAAGATATAGCTAGATCTGACAATCTTTAGGACTAAAAACAGGGGCTTGACAGGAGGAAAACAATCGATAAAAATATTTTATTGTATGTGACAGATAAGACAATTACTAAAGGGTTCATGAAGATCCAACATCCACAGTCTTGAAATGAGATTGCAAAATTAAAAAGAGAATTATAGGAMAAACCTTTAAAGCCTGGAGAGAAAAAGAAAAAGTCTTAGTGCCTGTGTTTAGATCTCTTTATTATTGCAAAGGGTTATGTTTAGTYTTGATCAGCAAATACAATTATTGACATCCTTATGGATGGAAACTTCTTGAAGATGTTTCTGACAGTCAGGGGGTGGAGGGCATGTTAGTGAAAGACTGAACAAGGTCTGTGGATGATCCACTCTTTGGGAGATGACATTAGCTAAATTAAAACTAGAAATTAGCACTTATTTATCCACAGTGAGAAAGACTAGTCTGGAACAAACCAAAAATTTGTTGGAACATTTTGAACTGTTCAAGAYCTAGCTTATTTCTAAAATATAGTTTAAGATCAAATAGAATTTGTCAGAGATATAGAAAATGTTGTATGATGCACCTGAATGATGTTAAGATTTTCAGGTCCTGATTGATGTTTATAAATAAAGACACCACACAACCCCATAGTGAAATTTTGTGAAAACATTATATAAGAAGAAAGCACAYATATATCCTCAGAAGGTAAACAAGATATAATAAGCTTCTGTTTTTCTCATGAACTTTGAAAAACAATCAAAGAAGTACCTTAGAATCATAAAGTGAAAGTACAGGTTCAGAATCAAAATTGTACTGAGCACAAAAAAAACCCAAATCCATAAGTCTGGAAAGGAAGTAAGAATGAAACACCCTAGGTTAGTAGTAAATTATATTTTGCAATGAGCAGGTGTTTATAAACTTGAAATACATTTTTGTTTCCCTGAAGGGGACTCTAATTTCCAGCTTGTTGTTTGAAAAAGCTAATTAAACAAAAGGCCTTTGGTACCTATGCATCCTGGTATTTTGATTTGACAAATAAATAGGAACTAAAGTTTTTAAAATGGAAAATTTCTTGAGACAAGTAATATAAAACATGCATTCACAGACTCTTACATTCTTGCCATGACTGCTTCTCCCTGGCAATCTTAGAGAATAAAGGATGAGATCCTATACTCCATTGTATTTAAGCACTTCCATTTTTTCAGCGTTTCATGAAAGAAAGGAGCAGCAGTCACTCCCTTTGCTTTGATCTATTCACACTGTCCTCACTGTTACTCCCAYTGCTGTTCATATTGCTATTCCCTTTATGTTTCATTTTGAAATATTTGAATTTATCTACAAAATCAGAAGCTTCACAGATGCCAATGACTCTCAAACGAGCCCAGTGGTCAGAGCCAAGATCTGCAAGGACACCTGTCTGACCCAAACCTCCTCCAGCTCCATTACAAAGCTAACAGCCCCTGCTCTCAGCAGCTGAAGATTTTCAGCAGTGTTCCATCGTGCTTTCTGAATGTTGGACTTCTTCTTTCAATGGGTCACCCCTCATGTTCTGATACTAGAGGATATAAAATTCTAGAGGATATAAAATTCAGTGAGTACTGATGACATGGTTGCACCATGGACCTCATGCACAGTAGCTGCTGCCTCTCATACTTGTCTATGAAAAGGTTAATGATATGAAAGCTTGCAGGTCACCTCTATTTTTAGGGTTGCCATATTATGTTTCTGATTTTCCCTACTCTGACATAAATTATTCTAGATTAAGATGTCTTTAGTATATATCTTAAATATCCACTTTTCCTGCTGAGAGTGTTAATTTTATACTCCCGACTGTTTTATTCATGCTGAGAGATTTTCCTGTGCTTCTTAAGCCCTGCACACAGTGAGATCACACCTAAAAGCATCTCCCACTTTTTGAATGTTGCACTCATACAAGCTGAGAGATGCCATTATCTCTTACTCTTATTTCTTTAGAGAGTAGACAATAAAAGATYAGACATCCCTGGGGGATTTTTAACACCTCATATATATTGTCATCCAAATTTCCCTGAGCTCACTGGAGCAGTGATAGGCCGCTCTGTTCCCACTAATGGAAGCAGGACAGGCCACTGGTGCTGATATGGATATTTTTCTGTGGCTGTTCAGTCTGAACAAACAAAACTTGCAAGAACTTGAGGAGAAAGTGTTTCTTAGCTGGAGTATTTGTTAGAGTGGGRTTCTGGTGCTTAGGCACAGAGGAGCAGTGATGAGCACCTGGTAGGTGCCCTGGGGTGCCCAAGACATCTGTGTCACTCTCCCAAAGTGTCCCAGGGCTGACAAGGAACCTGCATCCTTATCAGGATACATGGATCCCAAGCAGAATGCACTCCATGATACCAAAATCAACCATGAGTATTTCCTGGCTTCCTATAAAATRTGGTTTAAAGATTGGTTTAAAAATTTTTATTCTATTCTCTGTGGGTTTTTTTTCCTTACATCTCTTCCATTTTCATAAGGTCTCTATTTCTCTGTGCACAAAATTGAAGCCTTAAGTTTCATGAGAAATCAAAACACCAAAGMCAACAAACTCTGGGCTTCTCCCACCCCTATATAGGACGTTCAAGATTCTAGAAATTTCAGAATCTAAGAAAATATATCATGAAAGGCATTTTCCTTTGTGAGCCACAGAATTATGTGCTGTCACAAATCTGAAGTTTTAGCTATTATTAACCTCTAGCTTTTTACAAGTCAACAGATGGTTATCAATATTTTATTCTTTTCAAAAAACCTGAATATAATTTCTTTGTGCAGAATTCCCATTACTATGCTCAGGTCTTTCTTTTATGAGCATTGTGTTCTTGTTAAAACCAAAGAGGTGATACTATAAAAGCTGCTCACCAATGATTTTATCACACTTTTTTATCCTGTTCTATTTATTTAAGCCAATATTTTAAAGAGAACTTGTCTTGTACCAAAACGTAAACTTTCAAATCTTGTTGAAAATTAAGTTCTGAATTCCCCTAATCATAAAGTATRTCCTGTCCTGTATATTTTTTACTTACTATAAAGAAAAATGAACTAACCAGGCATAGTCTGAACCAGGCATTGTTTTGATGATTTTTTCATACATCATTTTGTACTTTCATATATCACTTTGYACTTTCCAAAGGGATATTATTTGTRCCTTCAAACACATTTTGTGCATTTTGGCAGGTAAAGGTTCAGGGTCATTCTGAAATTCTGCTTTCCTCTTCTGCATAGCAAGGAACTTCTGTAGKGAATAGTTCCCTCTTACTAATTGCAGTCATTTGTTTTCAACATTCCTGTCTTGTAAAGCCTGGTTCAAATTTATTTTTAAGAGAGAAAGCGAATGTTAGAAATATATTTTGATGCAGTATATCTGCATAAGATGGGAGCTGAATGTGTGCCTGGATTTTAAATCTCTGAATGCCTACTTAATAAGGTAATTTGGACAAGGTTAGTTTCTTGCTAATGGCTTGTGTCAGCCTAGCACAATGTCCTGGTCTTTGGCTTGGCTATGAAAGTTCTGCTGCAACACAAATATGTGATAATAAAAGATACTCATCCTGCTGAACTTAAGCTGTAACATCCCATTTCTTTAGCAGCAAGGCCAAGCTCTTCTGCACTAAATCAGTTCTTCCTCTCATTTGAACCTTCTTAAAATTCCACATGCAGGTTGCCAGCTAAGTCATTACAAGGACACATCCCAGAGTTTCAGCCATCTGAAGCAAYGCAAGGAAATAAGTGGAAGACTGATACTTGAATTGATGTATTTTTTCTTTACTGATCTGTTTAGTGCACTTAATTTATGTGAGATAAATCACTGGGATTCTTTTCAGATCAAGTGAGTAAAATGTCATAGCATTAAGCATAAGTATCCATTTTTTCCTAAAGGTCTTGTTGTCCCCAGGTGCGTGCATGTAGGAGATTCTTGGGGAAGAGCACACATATTGCAGAGTCTTGTTGCTTGATTTTTGTAATATTCTAATCTTGTTTTTATCTGGATTCAATTTACACAAGTGAAGATTAGCTCTTTTATTTAAAATAAAGATTGCTGAGATTAGCAGTTGAAAAAGAAACATCTGTATCTGAAGTACAGCTGAAAATGCAGTTGTTTTTTTCCAGTCGTCAAGATTGAAGACACCAGGTGGTGCTATTACATAGTATTGCAAGACCTTCTTCTGAAATTTCTTTAATTACTTTTTTTTGGGGTTTTTTGGGGGGTTTTTTTGGGTTTTTTTGGTTTTTTTTGGTTTTTTGGGTTTTTTTTGTTTGTTTGTTTATTTATTTTTTTTTTGGTTGGTTGGTTGGTTGGTTTTTTTTTGGTTTTTTTTAGGAAATCTTGAATAACCCCTTTGCCTCTTTGCCTTACATTTGAGAGAGGCTATAAGGGCACATTGACCTGTGACTTTTATTTTGGGAGTAGAAAGGCTTTGTGGGAGGTGGTAATGGGTGGCTGAGGTTGTTTTCCTCTAAAACAGAATAGTTTGCATTCTGGCTGTGGTGGACTTTGTTCCTGGTCTGAAATAATACATAACTTATTTGACATGCAACATATTTTTTGTCCCCTTAAACTGTAAGAAAAACAAAATAAAGCTTGAAAGTACAAAGAACATTATGTTAGGAAGAGAAAAGAGACATCAGGAGGGATAACTATGCTATTGTTTGCATGGAGAATATTATCATGACTTTGAGGGGATGTTATCTCTGTAAGAAAAACTCTTCATGATTAGTTTCCACCTTCATTGTATTAAATTAGAGACAATAAACATTAGAGTAACTATTAATTGAGGTGACATTGATTTAGATTTTTATCAGCAGAACCAGTGGAAATCCTATAAATGTAAGTTGAAAAAAACAAAAAGGGAGAAAGGTAAATAGTCATTACCTGCCAGTRCGTGTGGTGGCATAATAGTGATAAAGAAAAATACCTAAATGGGAAGGTAGCCATCTGGAGTTTAAGAGAATAATGATTCAATCTGCTTCCAAAGATTCAGCAATTTTAACATAAAAAGTCTTGTTAGAGACTAAGATGGGACTCTTTTATCACCCTATAAAGGAACGTGGATGGTGTTGCTTGTCTCACCTCATTAGCATTTTAAGGAATAGGAAAGACGATTGTGTAAAGAGAATCTGATGAGTGGAGGGGGGAAAAAGCCTTCCTAGTAGTAATTGATGTTTATTTATATAGTTCACATAGGCATGTGCAATTTTGTCTAAGATAGGATTAATTTTTGAAATAATTCCTGACAATGGTTTTCTTCCTTTGATGGTTTAACTAATCCATGATGTCTCTACAAATTGAATGCAATCACTTTTAAGAATATCCAAAAGTAGTGATGTAGCTGCATGATGATAAATATGAATAATGTCCCCCTTTTYTGCAAGTTTTTAAGTAATTTTTCTAATTTTGGTGACTTTGGCAGGACTGCAAAAAATATCTTACTTATACAACTTTATTAGATATCTAAATAATATTTGAAATATCATTCAGTCAATCTTTAGAAACAGGCATTAATTTATGCTTGAAATATAATTTCAAAATGTCTCAAAATTATTGTAGGTATGTAACAATTATCTACATCAGAAAGAATAGGAACACATATATTTTCTACTTTCCAGAATGGTCTTTTTTTGCTCTTTTTACTAACAAGTTATGATAAAGCTCCAYGGTTAATACAATTTAGGGCATGGCTGTGTTGGATGGACTGGGATACTGGTCCAGGTAGAAGCTGATTTAAAAAAAAAATCACTTTTTAAATTTCTCTGATGTAATAAACAATTTCTCATAGGAATAATAGCAAATAGAATTTGTAACTGCCATCTTTAGCAGTTTAATATTGTCTTTCATGTATACAGCGTTGAAGAAAATAATTCATGGATTGTATTTCTCTGTTACGCTAGATAACTCACTAAAATGCACTTTTAATAGTTCACATCTTTTTCRTTAACCTCTTGATACTCTATTCATCTCCATTAGAGTAATATCATATAATAAAACCAGCAGAAAAACACAGACTGTTTTCAAGACAGAAATCAGTACKAGGCCACGTAAGAAAAAACAGATTTCAATGAGATCAAATCTGCAGCTTTTTTCTGTTTTCTCCAATTTCCTCTGCCTGAGCATTTCTTGCTATTAATTGCATTTCTGTGCTGCCTTCCATTCTGCTCTACTTCATTCATATGAGGAACTTCAACACAGGCTCATGGGTGCAATGCTAAAAGCTTCAGAGAAGATATGAGAAGAAGCACAGTAACATTGTTGAGTAACATTCATCCAACACWGAAATTTATGGTGCTGTTATTCTGCTGATTTCATTAGACCTTTCCTATTCCCATCCCTGAATTTACATCAAGAAAACAGAATCAGGTCTTCAGAACATAGAGAATGTTTCTGTTTTAAGGCATTAGTCCGATTAAGTAATTCGTTTATTTATAAAATTAACACATGACTAGTTCTCAAAATGCCACCTTTATTTTATGCCTGAGTTATATGGTGCAACCCTTTGTTCTGAACCTTGATGAGGGGTGACTGAAATCATATTCTACATGGATTTTAATAAGGAGGAGGTTGGCAAAGATGAGAGTGTATCACAACTAAAAGCAATGCTTGCTGGATAGAACAGTTCTACTTAGACATGTTCTGTTTGAACACAGCAAATGGCCATTATTTTAAGCCCCCTCTACTGATTCATTTATTTATTTTAWTCTCAAGATAAATGCAAACTTCAAGGTGCCACAAATATGTTTTTCAGCATAAGAACATCTGGGAGACTTGTTCTGTTGGGAGGTACTCCAAATTGTTGTGRCTTGAAGAAATAAGGTTAAATCTTAGAACAGTCTTGTGTAGAATAACTCGTGGGCCACTTGAAATTTCTCCTTGCCCTAACAGAACAAAAGAGGACTTGAGCTGACCTTTGTGCTTAAGGCACATTTAGAGGAAATTCCTTCTAGAGACACCTAGAAAAAATGAGGTGTTCCCCAAAAGAGGGGTTTGGAAGAGCTGCTTTTTCACTCTTGATGTGCAAGATTTCCTCCTGAAGTGAGTGGAAGTTTTAAATGTGTACAGAATGARAAAGCAATAGCAAGGTTAGTAGAAGATCCAACTGTAAACCATGAAAATGTGGGAAGCAGTGAGAGCAATAATGCCACAGGCTAATGCCATGGAAATTAAAATGTATTTATGTGTAACCCCTACAGGAAGCAACAGAAGTTTRCATGTGGTGAAGTTTATTTTCTCCAATATATTAATTCTGTTCCCATTGCAAAACAATTCCTGCTTTTTACTAAATCCCAAAATAGATAGTGCTTTGTTCTTGAAAAAATCCTTCTCAGTATTTTAAAAATTATTTTTAGAACAAATTCTTCTCCACCTCACTCACCGATTTGTAATGCAAATTTTTCCAAAGTCAGTTTATAATTTTTAGGAATCTAATCCTGAAAAGGATATCCAAATATAAATAAYTAAATATGAATACCATCCATGACTATTTTCTACCTCCAAAGAATTTACTTTCCCTAATTATAGCTACAGATACCATTAAGAGACACTTTCAGGAAAACAGAAATAGGCTAGTAGGACATGGAGAGTGTCTAGATGAGGAATGAAGATAATAAATTCAGATTAATACTGTGAGTAAATATAACAAAAGATATTTTTTTTTCCATTTAGATCACATGTACAGAAAGCAAGTGGCTTTCCACATACCACCCAGAGTAGTTGTAATACACATTCCCTGGACTATGATGGCTCTCCTATGATTTCCATTCTTTCCTTGAATTTGTCATATCCCAAATGAATCTTCCAGCTCCTGAGCCTTCTCCTTGCAACTGAGTCTTGCTTCTGGAGTGAGTGTTTGCCAGCCCACYTTCCTGAGACCTCTCACCTGCTGTAGTTAACATTTACAAAATGAGGGTTTCAGACAGCAGCTGAACCCAAAGTTCTCMGAAATTCTCTTTCCTGATCAGTGTTTTGTCTCCTCTCTCTTAAAGGCTGCAGATATGAGCACGTCTCTTTGTAAGAGAAATGGGGTGGGGGAAAAGTATTTTGAACCATGTTTTCTTAATATATAAATGGGAATTAGAGTGCATATGCACAACTGCGTTTAGCAATTAATTTTAACATAATTTAACACCTTAATGTCATTTAAATCTGAAAAATAGAATCTTAGCTTCTGAGGCCTCTGAATTACATCTCTGCAGCTRTAATTTATGTGTGATTTTAATCTTAAAAGCTATAAAATGAACACCTAACTGATTAAAAACTAAAACACATTTATGCATGTCTTTGGATTAAATAAGGTGATGCGGGGTTTTTTTGGAGTAGTAATGAGACATTTGCTGAAAGAATAAAATAACTTTTTAACTTTATAATCTCAGGTTATAAAATAAGGTAGGATTTCCTTTTCTAGCAATAAGGGACACCAGCTCTGTGTATTTGCATTGCTGATTGTTTATCAAGGCTAGACTTTTCTGAGAATACCAGAGGATGGGACTACCAGTTATGAATTTAATGTCTGTTGAGATAATAGCATCATTTAATTASTCATATCAATACAGTTAGAAGAATATTCAATTACTGTTTTATATTAATAGGAAAAGGTACCACTTGCTTATTGAATCACTATTTTATTCAGCATTAAATTCAGTTATGTGGAAAAAATAAGATCTTTTAAAAACCCCCAGAAAATAAAGGAAAAGTTCCCCATAGATTTAGCCTGAACTACTAAAAAATAGATATTAGACAATAGATACTATCTAAGAAAGTTAATTGATAAGGGCTCACATTTATCAGGAGAAAAAGTACAGCAAATTTCATAAGCAGTAGAATCATATTACTAAGATATAAAGCTGTATACTACAACATTTCTGAGCTAGAGAAAAAAAAAACCTAAAAAATAAATATTAAACTAAAAGAGAACTCTTTAGAGAAGTTGCGATAACAAGACAGACGGCAGATGACAATATGCATGTTAGTAAACACCAATCAATTTATTTTCTTCATTCTAGTTTCAAGGACATCACATCAAGAGCATCTCACAGAATAAACAACAGTCTCCTGAGAGCAGTCCTTTCCCTGGAGGGAATTGATATCTAAGCCAGCAGAAGTGTTTGTGAAAAACAAAAGAATTTACCATACAAGCAACAATTGGGCAAGGAGAAAAACTCAGTTATGACATTARAAAATTAGTCAAATACCATAGTCCTAAATCTAGAAGGAGTTTTATGGGCTGCTTCATCAGGCTTATCCAGCTAATTAGGGATACAGGACCCAGTCTGAAATAAGTGTAGAAAAATTGTTTAGGGGTCAGACACTCCGGTAAATGTATGCATAACATAATTAAATAACTGTTAGATAACAAAAAAAAAGATAACAAAAAGATAACAAAAAAAACCTACTTTTTTTTTGTTTGTTTGAAATGTTTTATTAGAATAAATATCTTGCTGTTGTTTTTTCTTTCTTTCAAGCATATTTGAAATATGAAGATCTTTGTTGAAATGTGAAGATCTTCAGAGAAATAAAGCCTTTTTTTTTTTTTTCTTCAAGTAGGGGTGGTCTGTCTACTGAAGCACRCAAGCTGTTTTCATGTTCTCTCAAGTAAATCACAATATAATGGGTGAAACAGCAGGTCTTCAATTAATAATTGCCATAGTGAAAATAATTTGTCATCTGAGCACAACTCCTATGAGGGAGCTCCAACTACTTACTGCATTTGTTATTTCATTGGAAGAAAAATAAAAGGAAATATATAGAGATCTCGGATGGATCCAGGCACCCCCTCAGCTCCTCTCCCTGCACTCCCGTGGTGCCAGGCCTCAGGAATGACTCCAGGGGCACTTTGGGGGGCACTGATGGATTCAGGCACCCCTCAGCTCCTCTCCCCTGCACTCCCGTGGTGCCAGGCCTCAGGAATGACCCCAGGGGCACTTTGGGGCACTGATGGATTCAGGCACCCCTCAGGAATGCCTCCAGGGGCTCTTTGGGGGCACTGATGGATTCAGCACCCCCTCAGGAATGACCCCAGGGGCTCTCTGGGGGCACTGATGGATTCAGGCACCCCTCAGCTCCTCTCCCCTGCAGTCCCATGGTGCCAGGCCTCAGGAATGACTCCAGGGGCACTTTGGGGCACTGATGGATTCAGGCACCCCTCAGGAATGACCCCAGGGGCTTTTGGGGGCACTGATGGATTCAGGCACCCCCTCAGGAATGACCCAGGGGCACTTTTGGGGGCACTGATGGATTTCAGGCACCCCTCAGCTCCTCTTCCCCTGCAGTCCCGTGGTGCCAGACCTCAGGAATGACCCCAGGGGCCTTTGGGGGGCACTGATGGATTCAGGCACCCCCTCAGCTCCTCTCCCCTGCAGTCCCGTGGTGCCAGGCCTCAGGAATGACCCCAGGGGCACTTTGAGGGCACTGATGGATTCAGGCACCCCCTCAGGAATGACTCCAGGGGCTCTTTGGGGGCACTGATGGATCCAGGCACCCCTCAGCTCCTCTCACAAGCAATGTCCACTGGGGCTCCACAGCCAGGCTGTGTAAGGCAGATGGGTTTCCCTGCCCCTCAGCAGAGGCTCCAACACTCCCAAACTTTGTCCCCCCACCTTGGCTGGGGTCAAATCTGGGCAAACCTGCTCCCAGCAAAGGGGTCTGTGGGCTACGGCCTCCCCGGCCCGAGGCAGGCCAGAGGTGATTCTTGGCATGGTGAGAGCATGTCAGCGTTTGGCTCACATCCTTTTCCTTCTTGATTTGTTTGGTG
>NDFG01000135.1:2607881-2652498 GCA_002167245.1 Sporophila hypoxantha
CCAGGGGCTCTTTGGGGGCACTGATGGATTCAGGCACCCCCTCAGCTCCTCTCCCCTGCACTCCCATGGTGCCAGGCCTCAGGAATGACCCCAGGGGCTCTTTGGGGCACTGATGGATTCAGGCACCCCCTCAGGAATGACTCCAGGGGCTCTTTGGGGCACTGATGGATTCAGGCACCCCCTCAGGAATGACCCCAGGGGCTCTTTGGGGGCATTGATGGATCCAGGCACCCCCTCAGCTCCTCTCACAGCAATGTCCCACTGGGGGTTCCACAGCCAGGCTGTGTAAGGGCAGATGGGTTCCCTGCCCCTCAGCAGAGGCTCCAACACTCCCAAGCTTCCTCCCCCCACCTTGGCTGGGGTCAAATCTGGGCAAACCTGCTCCCAGCAAAGGGGTCTGTGGGCTACGGCCTCCCCGGCCCGAGGCAGGCCAGAGGTGATTCTTGGCATGGTGAGASCATGTCAGCRTTTGGCTCACATCCTTTTCCTTSTTGATTTGTTTGTTTCAGGTGATTGAAGAATGGGKTTTCCCTTTATCTAACCTCAGCAGTTTGACTTTCAGTCCAAAGTCCCAGTCAGSTACCTTCAGGGAGGCTTCTTTGGTTGTAGCTYCTTTATACAGTGTTTGYTATAATGAGCAGAATTTWATATCAATGYTTCAGGCATGAACTATTTCARTCTCTGACAATGCCCCATCCCTGGGAGTGTTCRAGGCCAGGCTGGRTGGGACTCTGAGCAGCCTGGTCYAGTGGAAGGTGTCCCTATCCAWKGCAGAGGAGYTGGAAGGAGATGATCTTTAGGGTCCCTTACTAAATCCAAGCTATTCTATGATTCTGTAGACAYGGTAGAGCTTAGAAGGGAAACAGAGAGGAAAGGACTGTCTTTCTGACTTTGAGAACTTCAGCATTCAAGACTGAGATCAGGACATCTTCTCTTGAATTACTGTAAACCAATGAATAGGGCCATCTAATCAGTTTACAAGTCTAGAGTCAGTTTTCACCAAATAAATGGTGAGGAGTTTGAGAATGGGGACAGATTGCAGAAAAAGCTTTCCACTAAGGCATTCAAAAGTGATACTTAGCTTCAATTTCAATTTCTTACTTTAATATGGTAATCAGGACTAAGTTTTGGTTTCAGGAAGACTGCTGTCTGCCTTACTCAGAACAAAGGCAGGATGTGTTCATGTCTGCATGTCAGCATCCACAGATCCATACTGGATATTCTGAGATTGGTATCCTGTGTCATTTTTGGCAAGTGCAGCTTTTCTGCACCATTAGTGAGCTTGCTGAATCAGTACTGCAGGAGCACTCCTAGGATCAAAGGTATGGCATTAATCCTTTGCAGAGGCCAGATCCTGGAGCTGAGAACGTGGAGATGTCTGGTTTAAATCTTTCTTTTGAATCTCTAAGCAAGATTTACCTAGTGCAGGACTCTATGCCGGCATCCTGACTGTATGAACTTCACAGCATATATTGGATTTCAGCACGTAGTGGGAAGGTATGCACTGGAAGAACTGACTYCCATTTTATAGTTCCTAAGGGATGCAAAGCTTTAATGCTCTCCACAAGCTTCATGAGGCTTTGAAGTGCTCCATAACTTCTGTATTATGCTTTTAATATTAACTCCACAGGGATAGATTAGTCATTCAGAACCAGTTAAGATTTTGTGTACTATGCATTTGTTTCCWTTTAGGAAATATTTACTTATACCTTTCTATCAAATATAAATACATAAGAAAATAAAAAAAAGAGATATAGCTTTCAGATCCTGTGGTCACAGACACATTCTTTGAAAGATTATAAAGTGTTTATTGTCTGTTAATTCCCAATTATATTGGCAGGATTTTTAGGATAATTTGCATTTTATGCTGCACATATTCCATTAGGAATTACTTTGATGATAAAATTTAAAATAGAAACAGAATCAGCAAACTCAAAAATGCATACTGATAAAAATTAGGTTTAATTTAATTAGAACAGTATAAGCTAAAAATATCTATATTGATATGTGCAGACATTGAGACATGCTATTGAGTTATAGGTCTTTTAACTTGTTTCAGTCATTTACATCTCTTGAAGTCCCTCYAAGATAAAAATACTGAGAAAAGAGATTGTTTATAATTAAAGAAGAAATCAAAAAAAGAGAATACATGTATMTTTTATATTTAAAGTTATTTATCTAATTTCCAAGATGTCCTTGCAATATTACTGAATTGTATATCAATGAGATATTATACAAGGTATTATGCTTCACATCAGAAGAAGTGAAAATTACCTGACTTCACAGGATAGCAAGGKACCAGAAATTAGATTTGCTTCAAAATGTCAAAAAAAAGAAAAAAGTTACWTTTACAAAACATCTTAACAACATCTTAATTCAGTATTTTCTCATGTTTTATTTTATTATGTGTTATTTCATAGCAGGAAAAAAAAGGTTATTGCAAAACAATCTTCAGAACTTAAAGTAGTTTTGCTAATGTTAGTAGCTTTCTCAAATGTGTATCTCTATGTATTATGAATGTACTTCTATTTCTCTTCCTGAAATTAAATTAGTGTGGAAACTTTCTGAACAATATTATATTATGCATAAAACCTGTTTATATATGTATATGAGCCTTCGTTATTATGACAGAATCTTAAAATTTTTGATGCTTTTAGACCTCTTAATCTGTAATCCCAGTTTATTGTGTTTCACTAAAGCAGGAACATTCAGCATAGTATAAACAATTTCCTGGGAAATTGTTATATTTGGCCTCCACTCTCATCACAGCTTTTTTGGAGCTGTGTTTGAGCACTTTGCAAATGTCTCCATTTGTGATGCAGTGAACTTTTATTTGCATCATTATCAGTAAGTCATCTCTAGGTACATTTCTGAAAGCTGAGATGTTCACTATGATTATCTAATATCTGTTTTGCACAGCCAAATGAAACAGAACTGTTCTCTGGGGCCAGACAATGAAAACTCTTTGTCAAAATCAGTAAATATATCAGGAMAATTTCCTTTTAAAAATATTTTCCYGAGACAGATTCCAAAAGCTAATTTCAAAGCTAAGCAAATATTTTCATTYGGTGGTGTTCTTTCAAACATTTTGTTTTTTTCTGATTTTATACTAATGTATATATGATAGCTTACTGTCCAAATTTAAATATTCAATATGTTCATTTATGTATTTGAGTATAAAGCATTTATTATACTATAGAAAGTACAAGTGAATTTTAGTTTTTATATTATTGCTGTGCTGAATTACATTTGGTTCTTCCCACCCTTTCAAAATTCTCTTTTTTTTTTCTCAAGAATATTGGACTTTAACTCTTGCAATTTTTGGGGTTTTTTTTTATAGCAGAATTTTCTGGAGAGCAGAAATTCCTGCTACTCTTTATTTTCGTGGTTTAGGAATGGTATTCCCCAATTTAATGTTTCCACTAAAACACTTCAAATCACTAGTTASTCACTCATTTCCAGTGGYAAAAATTAAGCCTGTCCTGGCAAGATCCAGGACYTTTATTGCTTCTGTGTGTAATTATATTTCATTCCAGAAGCATTTTTGCTGTTCTTCAACCTTGGAAAAATGTTGAAAAATAAGGCACAGTCATGTGTTTAATCTTTAAATGTTAAGAATTCAGGCCTCTGAGAAGTTTATRACTATATTTGAGGCTGTGTAAACACAAAAAAAGGCAGAAGTTCTTTATAAGTGACAAATAAGGAGTGGTAATTTGTCTTCCTGGTGGAATTCAGCACAAGTTTGGAAGTAATGATTAAACAACATTCAGCAAATACTACTGGCAGAGAAAAAAAAATTAACRTATTCTACAAATTTAATTAAAGAAACTGTTGTAAGGAGGAGTTCATAACAAAACACCCAAAAGGAGCATCTCTTTAAAAATTCCATAGCTAATGCAGGCGCTTGTTTATTTTATTACGATTTATGAACAACTGCCATAAAAAACCCGGGGACAGGTGGGTGGATGGTGTGACTCAGGTAGTGTGGTATCACTTTCTCAAACTGGGAGGGTGATTTATTCACAGAAATCAACTTAACAATGCACTTGTATAACATTTGCCTGGAGACTTCACTTTGTCAATGGTTTTTGGTAGTATTATCYCTGACAGAACAATAGCAGATGATTGGCAAGGAAAAAAAAAAGCCAGTGCATTATTTCTTGTAGAGMGGAAATGGCTCTTACTGAATATATTTTTTTATTTGATGTGCTATTCCCCAGATGTAAAATAACTRTTTTAAAAGTTTGTACTTTGTTTCTCCTCCTTAGTTCATTGTGCCTAAGAAAAGTGGTTTCTTTTTTTCTTTCAGGGTTTTGGTTTTGAGTTTTTGTTTGTTGTTTTTTGGGKTTTTTTTTGTTTGTTGTTGCTTTTTTTTTTTTTCTCTTTCATCATCTCTCATGATTTCTGTCACTATTGAGTTACTTGCTCTTTGTTTAAAGCCTGTTACTTTAACTGCAATATATTTTTTTTTCACTCTTTGTAAACAAGATCCGTTCTGGTCGATTTTTCTTTGCTGCTCTATTCCATTTTACTGGGAAAAGAACAGCTGTGTATAATTTTACTAGCCTCCAGCAAACTTTGAAGGGTTTCTGAAGTATATGATGTTGGGGAGAGAAAATCAGGGAGAAAATCTCTGATTTTATATCAKTTAACAGATTTCCTTGGCTTTTCCCAGATGCTCAATGAATAACTATATAGAGATGCAAATTTACATAAATCTGAGGGGCAATTAGAGAAAAAAAGAGGATGCCTCATATTTTTATTACAGTCCCTTACTTATGTGACTAAGACATTAGAAATGTAAATCCTACATATATTGAGTTATCCATGGAGGAGGGGAAAACTCTTGTGTGCAAATAAGCAAGAGAAATAATCTTTTGTAGCCATGAAGGTATGAAAATCTATATTAAGGCAATTGAGACATTAAACTATTGCACAGTTCTTGGGTCAAGTCTGTGAGTATAGAAACTGCTTAGGGAAAATTAAAATTGAGGCCTTGAGTTATTATAATAAAGACCTTCATTAGGATAATTTTAAAAATACTTCTGGATAATTTTAAAAAATAATCTCACCCTTTTCACCATTAATTTTTTTTATGTGGGAATGAAAGATTGCCTTAACATAAAAATTCCCTTTATATTCACTTATACACCAAGGACAGTTAACAAACTCGTATCCTTTACAGCTGATCTCATGATGATACAGACTCTGGGGATTTACAGAAGTCAGGAAAATGTTTAAATATATTTAGCTTTAAAAAAAAAATTATATATATATATGGATAAATAAAAAGCCACCAAACTGCACCCTCAAAACAAAGTGGATTCAGTTAAAACATATTCCTTTATCAGTCTGTCTTTGCTAGCAAATATCTTTTATTTTTGCTTCCAAAATGCACATACTGATTTCATCCAGAAAAGAACAAAAAATATTTTAGTTTGCAGGTTATCTAGAAATGTATTTTTGCAGAATGATTTTTAATATTATGATTTTACTACATTTATTTTTGTTTTAAAGACCAAAGGAGCAAGAAGCTTTTCTCTCTTAACAGGAGGAAGAAGCTGACACGATGAGAGCCTAATAGAAGGTGCTCTTCCCACTTGACAGTAAATATGGGCACTATATTTTTTGTTAAATATAGATATATTAACAACCYATGGAAGTTTTAATTTTCTTTATCTTTAACCACAATAAAAATTCACATCAAGCCAGACAATGGAAAGTCTTTGTTTACAAGGACTCTTTCCAGAGTTYATACWAGAACAACTTGTAATTTATCTGGTMACACAAAAATGTCTGCTGACTTAGTTTAAATAAAAACAATCTGATGTTTCCAATTTAATAAGTTCATACCCTGGAAATTATATGTGTGTATATTTAGCCAAATTCCTTACAAAAAATCAAGTTTTTGTTGTTTTGAAAAATGGTATTTGATCTGAAGGCACGTTCCCTGTAGAGTCAGGGAATAGATAAATTCTCTCCATCATAATCTCACTACTCTTCACGGGGAAGATGTTTTACTCTAAAGCATGATTTTTTWAATAGATGGTCATAAAACATATTTTATGGAGTTATATGCAGTTTTTTGAGCTTCCCATTATCCTGAACCACCAGCACTGCAGTGCCTACCCATGGGACAGGGCTCCTTTCCTCTTCTCCTCAGTTAATCTCAGAGGCACTGAACCACAACTGCCTTTAGGACAATCACTTGAAAAAGTGTCTAGTCTTTTAGACTTCTGAGTTCCTGCTGTCCTAAACATTCTCTGGAACAAGCTCTTGCATCTGTTCAAGAAAAGATTGTCATCAATAATAATTTTCTGAGAAGATATTCATGGATGAGACAGAAAATGACTAAAAGAAATTGCTCTGCTTTCAACAAGGCTCAAATGTTGGGTGGAAACCTCTGTGAGGTCTAGCTAATTCTCATTCCTGCATTCACAGAACACTACTCTTGAATTAAGGAATGTGAATTAGAAGTAGGACAACTCTTATACTTGGCATTTTCTTTCTATAAAGTGAACTGCAACTATTTTATCCCTGAAGTGATGCTTTCGATCAATCGGTGAAGGAGAATATTTTCCCCTTTGAACTGGAATATAATTCTGACAAGTTTTCTTATTATGATTTGTCATTYCCAGTGAGGCAACCTTTCTGATTATAATTAAAATCCATTGAAATTTAAAGGTACTTATGAATTAATTGAATTTTAAATATTTGAATCCTTCAGGTACTTCATAAYTTGAGTTTTCATACCATGGGAGACAACCCAGCATGTATTTATCTCCTAGTTGAAATACAATATTTTAGAAGGAAAAAATRTATTCTGTATTCTATATAATTTTATCATATCTCTTTTGTTTTGATGAAGACTTCAGTAATTAAATTTATTCCATTCATCATCCTGTTCAGGCTGTTGACTGAAATGCTGACTTCTTGGAGCTAAAAACTCTCAGTGAGGCCAAAGATTTCAGATGAATAAGAAATATACAGACAAATTCCAAGTTGGATTGGTCTCTTCCAAGTCACATAACGTGTTTTCTTAAATTATTCTGTTTTATCTTCATTCCTTGAAAGCTAAAGGGCAACCTTGTTTCAAAAGACACAGCAAAAGCATATCACTAACTGCAAGAAGTTTTGCACTAATAAAAGTTTTTGTTCTGACATGTTCTTTAACTAAGTTGAGATACTTGCCTAAGACATCATTCTACAAGACCCACTAAATAGGGCATTTTGAASCTTGTCTTTTCATGTGCAGTGTTTGTTATGAATTTGTGATGGTGGATTGGATAATGCACAGGAATATTCATGATGGAAGATGTGTTCTCTGTCCAGAGAGAAGGAGAAAGTTAATTTAGCAGATAGTATTATTTAGGGAAAAGCTTTTTGGTAGTGCAGGTGTAGGACAACCAACCAACCAGCCAACCAGCCAACCAACCAACCAACCAACCAACCAACCAACCAACCAATCAACCAACCAACCAACCAACTCACTGGAGGCATCAAGATTAGACATGACCATAATTAGGTGAGAGCTGCTTTTCCTTTTATACAAATCCTGTTCAACTGAAAATGCAGCAGCTTCAGAGTTCACTTAAGCTGGTATCATGCTGTTTACRGCCTGACCTGAATGTGTTTACCACAGTTCTGAATCTGGTCAATGTTCTTTGGACAAAATGATCTGATAAATTAATTAATTTTCCTGTGGATGGATTAAGTAATTCTTCTTGTTTTACTCTAAAGCATGATTTTTTTAATAGAYGATCATAAAAGATATTTTATGGAGGTATAAGAAGTTTTTTGAGCTTCACAAACTTGGCAAAATATCCTCTCTCCAAGTAATCAAGACATTCAGAAAGATGGAATAAGCAAAAACAAGTAAAAAACAATCTCAGCATCTAAAAATAAATTCTACTGTTGTGCATTTGGCATCCAAACATAGAGTAGCAGCTCAGTTAAATCACTATTCCATGGAAAGTGAGCTTATAGGCTGGATGGCTGGATCATCATGTTCCAYTTGGAAAGGAAATAAACACTTAAAAAATCAATCCTCGGTTCTAACAGGACTAAACCTGAGGTTGCAGAAATGATCCTTATGAAAGTGCTGYTCAAGTAAAGTGTTTGGAAATATTGACCTGAGGTCCAAAAAATCTGCCTCCTTCATTTTATTTTATTTTATTTTCCTTTATTTTAGATATCTGGCTCCAAAGGAAATGACTCAAATATATTAAATACTCTGGTTTCAGCATTACTTTGGTTTCAATTTATTGTAATGAAATAAATTCTTAGGAAAAAATGTTATGACTGTGTTATAGTTGCTTATGGTGAATACWTTTTAATTTTTGGTTAAAAATGGTTTTTGAGATGTTACTGCAAATTGCACCTGAAATATGCCAACCTGAAAATTAGAATARTGTCTCCCTTACAGAGACAAATTAACTGAATAAATAAAAATGTCAAGTTGTACATTAATTTCAGATKGGTTTTATCTCTGTGTTTTTATTGTAGTTATATTATTTTATACACATTTTTAGTGGATTTTGAAAGCATTAAAAGGCTTAATATATTTTATTATTTGTTAATCAAGATCTGAAAAAATATATAGTAAAATTACATTATTTAATGCTTTAAACAAATATTTATATAAAATTGACTCATCCCATTTCTTTTMTATAATCTCCCACAGGCTTTAATTGTCTATGTCTATTTTACTCCACAGGAATCTTGCAAGCATTATTCCCTTGTGATCACACRGAGTTCTATTTGTCCAACATTGAATTAAGTTTAATGAGTATGTTAATTTCCCTTCATACACCTTATTCTGATAAACAGGTGTTTAATATTTTTACAGGGAAGAATTATATTTTAAAATAGGAGGGAAAGAACCCCCTAAACACAATAACCATGGGTGCCATTGATAACCACCTCAACAGGGAAATGTGAGAAAAAAACAGGAATGGAATTTGGCCCATAGATTTGAATGAGTTTTAGGAAAAGGAAAAGGAAAAGGAAAAGGAGAGAAGGAGAAGGAGAAGGAGAAGGAGAAGGAGAAGCAGAAGGAGAAGGAGAAGGAGAAGGAGAAGGAGAAGGAGAAGAGAAGAAGAGAAGGAGAAGGAGAAGGAGAAGGAGAAGGAGAAGGAGAAGGGGAAAAAGGAAGGAAGGAAGGAGGAGAAGGGAAGGAGGGAAGGGAAGAAGGAAAGAAGAGAGGGAGAAGAAGAAGAGAGAAGAGAAGAGAAGAGAAGAAGGAAGAAAGAGGAAGAAGAGAAGAGAAGGAAGAGAAGAGAAGAGGGAAGAAGAGAAGAAAAAGAGAAGAGAAGAGAAGAGAAAGAGAAAGAGAAGGGAAGAGAAGAGAAGAGAAGAGAAGAGAAGGAAGAGAAGAGAAGAGAAGAGAGAGAAGAGAAAGAGAAGAGAAGAGAAAGAGAAGAAATGTGTGTAGCACACTGGTCTCACAGAAGGAGTTATGGATAACTTGGAAAGCTAGATTTTAAGTACAGCTGAAACTTTGTTATGATGTAAAAGTTATCCATGGGTTAAAAGTTATCTATATACTGTTGTGACCTCAGGTAGAGTYTATCGAGCATATGCTTATTTTAGATAATCAGCTTTGCCTAAATAATTCTGGTTTTATTCAYAGATTTTAAACATCCTTTGAGTCTTAATGGAAGATGAAGCCATTTAAGGTAAAAACACTTGAATCAGGTGGTTTTTTTTTCCAAAATAAATAGAGGGAAAGTGATCATCTTTGCACAATAGTACTTTTTCAAATAAGTCTGCTGATATGAGAAGATTCAGATGCTGGATATCACCTTTGATTTTATATGCCCAATTGCTGTTCATACCTACATAACATGAAAGTTTCATTTTGGTACTTTTCAACAYATGCTAKGTTGTTTTGKTTTTTKKYYTTKYTTTYTWWTTWWTTTTTTWTTTCAGTGCTACATAAATGGAAGCAAACATAAAACCAGAATTCAGTGACTATCTTTTCAACTGAGAAAATGTATGCAGGTCCCACAATTTCACAAGACATAAGTGCTAATCTAGTATCACTCAAAGATATATATATATTCATGGAATGTTTCAAGAATTACAGCAGTTCTCCCAAACATGCATTGACAACAAGAAGAAGGCATGKTTTTTTACATCTTATGTTCCAGTCTGTACTTTGGTAAGGATTCATAAGCCAATGTGTGCTCAGTCCTCCAATTTCATCATRAAGGGGTCTAATTAAGAGCGTTTTAATTACAAAATTTCCAGTTCAATTTCTAATTATGTTCAGTGGGGACGACTTCAAGGAAAATCCTTTCATAGTCTTGTCTAAGTGAAGGAGAGATTTTTAAATTTAAAGAGGAGCACCACATAAAAGAATAYTTCCTTGCTATCCCCAACCTGTTCCTGCTTTATAAAGGTCCCTTTCTTTCTGTAACATTGTATTTCTCAATTTAAGCTCAAAAATAATACACTTTTTGAGAACATAAATTAAGGTGCTCTTGTAGGTWAGAGATAATTGCAAGCTTGCTGCACTTCATTAAGCCAGTACTCTCATACTGTCACACAATTTAATAACTTTTTTCTATCCAGTTAGAGCATTTTCATGTTTGCTTTTCTTCCTCACCCCTTTTTCATCAGCTTCAGTATAAAGACATCATTTTACACCACACAATAATCATACAATTGCAACAATTTTAACTAGTTCTGACACAATTTCTTAATGTTTTTTTTTTTGGTAAATTAGAATGACTGTAATATGTGTCATCAAAACACYCAATAGAACCTGGTAACCTAGAAATTACTGTGTAAGAATAGTTGGAGGATTAGCTATATTCTTCTTCCAGGACAGAAGTGTAAKGATCTTGCCTATTTCCTTCTTACATATGAGCATTGCATCCTGGAAACGTGCCCTTACTACCTACCAATTATGGGCTTTTTGCAGCATGGCATGCAACTAGGAAAAATRTTTCCTTGTAAATGATTCATATGATATATAATTAAATATCCACACAATAATTATATAGTGGTACTAAATTAATATAAGTATGATATAGGTATCATCGAGCTATTACTGATTTTTAGATACTTGGTACCTGAAWATCCTTCCCTTAAAGACTGACAACATGTAGTGTATTTCTACAGTTCCTGAAACCTGGTTTCATTATGTGATTATTAACAACTGATGAAAGCAGTCCTGGAAAACAAAAATCATACAACCAAGCAACCAACACAATCTCCCAAAAAACCACTCCAAACAGAAAAAAAAAAAAGGAAAAGAGAAGAAAGGATACTTTGGGGGGACTATTATTTGGAATGTTAYTTATTGCAGTGAATTACCATAGGTGTGATTCCATTTCCAGATGAAAATACACGAAACCTGGAATGTTTCCCCAGAGAGGAGTGTGGCCAGACACTGTGTTAATGTAAACTGTAGCATCATTGATTCAGCAATATTCTCAGAGTGAAGCTGACAACTGATTTTTAACTATCTGTGTGTGACTTACCATAAGCAATTGGCTCTTTGTGAAGAAGAGGAAAGGTAACATGGCATCTCAGCTGTGCCATGAGCAGRGGAGGCAGCTTGTGCAGCCCCTGAGCCAGAACTGGGTTATCCATTTGTCTAAGCACAGCTCTCAGCCCTCTTCATCTTCCCATGCCAGGAAAACCCTGGCAGCAAGAGCAACTCCTTGCTTTGTTCTCTGTGGTGCCAGTGGGGCAGCTGTGCCACGTGGCTCTGGAGATGGTGACTGCAGTCTCCATGTGGGCTCTGACTGCTGCTCTGTGAAAGATTAGCAGCTCCAAGATCTGTGTCTGATACATAAATTATTCACGGAGCGATGTCACATAGAGGTACGAGTCAGCTCATCTTACAGCCTTGACTTCAGTTCCTTCTTCTTTTACCAGGGGACTGCTGATGGTTACCCAGTGAGGAAGGGGGAAGGATCAGCACAGGATCATCTTTCCTCTCCATTAAGCTGATGTGCTTTGGCTTCACTTCACAGTGCACGGCATGGTGGAACAGTCTCCTATGGAAGCAGCACAGCCTATGGTTCTGCTGTGGTTRGACACACTCACATAAATTTTTGTCATTTGCTTACTGCCTTGGAGTTTGCTAAATAGGTGTTTCAGATACAGCAGTGATAAYTAAACAAGAATTTCTGTTTAAGTCATGAAAAGACTCCAATAAAAACCTATTAAACTGGTAAATTCAAAATTAAGCTAATATTTTATCTAGGGTGTATAATGAAATAAGAAGATGAACTGGAATGCATTAAAGACAGAAAATCAGGATCGATTTCTGTGTTTCTAATTTATTTAATTTTGTCATGAGGTAATGATTTTTACATTTCTATATTTAATTCTTTCATTTCCATTTTAATCAAATGAACCATAGTCTATGGAAGATTATACACTTCAGCCTACATATGTCAGGACTTTAATGACTCCTCAAAGCAATTTGTGGTTTCTTATTTGTTTGTTCTATGTATTTTTTATTTTACCCATCTATAACAATACTTTAAAAATATAATTCTTCCAAGAATTTACTGCTTTTAAGCATGGTTTATTCATAATTGGTGTGTGAAGTTTTTTCACAATAGAAASAAATTTGATGCATGTAGTGCAAATTCAGAATGTCTCAAAGCAAATTTTGAAAGACAGCTCTTCAGTTGACAAGTCTCTTGAATTTTTACACACCTGTTAATAGGACTTCACAGTAGTTTTCTGCTCCTTTCTTCTCTCTTTGGCTGTTAAAAATCAATCACAGGCATTTCCATTATGAACAGAGCYCTTTCTAAGTGCTAAAGAATATACTGATAAAGATTTCTCTTATACCTACAATAAGAGAAAAAAAAAATGAAATCTTCAGTTATGTAAGGGTTACAACTAAAGATTTCTTGCTGAATTCAGATCCACTAGATGAAAAACAATTAGCATTATTTTACTCTTAGGATAGGTCACCTCAGAAAACTTAATCYTGGGGATTGAATTAAAAAACCCAAGCTAACAACTTTTGCATCACTCAATCATTTATAATCTCAACTGAAATTTAGGTATCGTTWCTTCAAAGCTATTTTTTGTAATAACAAACAGCTAACCAAAAAACTTACCAAAGTGGGGCTTAAACAGGACTAATGAAGGTAGGATTTTTTTGGTTTTTATGTCTGCCTCTTGGAAAAACAATGGAAGATTTGTTTCCTCAGCTGGGGATATTTAGGGTGAGCTTTTCTGTTTCAAAAGGCAGGCTGAGCATGTGAACAGATTGTATTTGATGCCATTTTTGTGCAAAACCCCTCAATATTGGAGGTTGCACAAGTGCTTTCTAAAATGCCATTCCATGCCTCAAAGCCCAGCAGATTTGTACCCACTGCTGATGCTTATAAAAAGAAACAAAACCARAAGAACCAAAATGCCAAACCATATGATTTTTGTGTATGTTCCCTTGCCAGGAAGCTGTTTCTGCTCTTTCATCTCCAGCACTKACAGTAATTTTGATATGGAAAAGTTAGTGCCGAATTAAGCGAGGAATTTTCAAACTACAAAATGTTTTCCTGATAAACATAAACTAGGTGAAATTCCCTGCTGTTCTGTGAAACCCAGTGTGATCACCAGTAATCCCTCAGGCTCCCTCTGCTCTTCTGGTGATAAAAACCAGGAGTGATTTGGCTGCCTGCTGACTATTTTGCTGYTTTATTTGCTGATTCAAGGGGTTGTATGCTCCCTGTTTTCAAAATTAATTGTTGCTTTCCATAGTTCTTGATGGGGAAAAGCCTCTCCTATGAATAGTTCTGCAGTCCTGAAAGCTTTCAATATTGTCAAACATTGCAGGGCTTTTGTTTAATATAGGAATATTTCAGATTTTCCAAACAGGTCTCATATTTAGGAAATGCATAAATACTGCTGAAAATACATCTGCAAATGATGCCATATAAGTGACGATTGGTTTTGTCTTGTAATTCTTTTTTATTTAGTATTAACAACTCGCTAAAAAGAACAAGCAGCACATTTGTGTGAATTATATTCATTATGTGACAAAAAGAAAGATTTTTTCCTAGTTGTTACAAGGTTATATTCCTGCATAATAACAATGTTATGGTGGTCTTTGTAAAGGTTGGCAGTTYAATTAGTTGTTTCAAATTGAAATTAAGGTTTGTCTTGGACTTGTCATGATTGTTGGCCATGATCATTTTGGACTAAAAATGGATTTTAAATGCTGATGCATTACTCCTCAATACAAGAGGTATTGCATGGCACTTTTCCATGGCTTATGAAGGTTTTTTAATTAGGTGGAGGACCTGCTCACATAACAAGCTGCAGGCAAATATTTTCTGCTAGCTTCAGCAGAAAAATTTCCATCAAGTGAGAGATCACCCAAGTGTGGCAAGAAAGGATTTGGTGAATCACTTTTTACAGAAAGGTACACATAAGTGGTCTTGAATTGTCAGGCTCATGTACAAGGTGCCCCTTCTGTTTCCAACCCAGAGCAAATTTCATTTTCACAGAAAAGTAAATTATACTATTAATAATCTTTTTTAGGCAAATAATGTTCATGATGAATAAATGTGTTCAGAGGAAACATGTGGTAACTAGTTTCTAAATTATTAGCCTGCTTTATTAACTGGCAAAAAAAAATGAGAAAGGAATTGTGAATGATTTTATAATTTCTAAGTAGCAAGCTGTGTTCCAATTGTTTCTCAAGCATTTTAATTCTTTTTGAAACCTTGATCCTCATTCAGGCAATTGRAATACTTCCAGACATTGGCTGCAGAAACACAGATACCTAAAAAGATAAAGTAATCTGCAGGACAGAAAATAAAATTCAGTTTTATCATTTRTTTCTTCCTCACATTCCAGTTCTGTATTGTTTTAATCATTGCTTAGCTTTCTTAGCATTACCATCAGTCCTTGTTTTGGCTGAAGAAGTAAATAAGTATTCTATCAATTTCTATTTATTTTAAACTTTGTGTGGTTTGGTATTTACCTACCCAAAAGTGGGGTTTTTTTATCATCTTAGCGAAATCAAATATTAAATATAATTTATTAATATAACATCATGCAAAGACAATAGTGTTCTGAGGTGACTGTATGGTCTGGTATCCCATCATTTGGGATTTTTCTGTCCATAAATGGCTCCTGAAGCTTTAAGCCAGGCCCAGAGAGAGAGGGGGAAGAGGTGATGGAATGCTTGAGGTGTGTAATCAAAACAGAGAGATAAGATTTCAGATCTCTCCTAGCTTAGAGCAGTTGCAGAGTTAGAGAGAGACAGGGAGTTTTTTGGCTTGTTTGGTTGGTTTTTTGTTTTGTTTTAGGGTGTGGGGTTTTTTTTTGTTTTTTTTTTTGTTTTGTGGTTTTTTTTTCTCCCTGCTGGTTTTCCTTGTTAGTGACGGCAAGAAAAGTTTTCCCAGGCCTGTGTTTTTTCTGGGCCTGCTCAGTGTTTTTCTCCAGTCTGGATCWCCAGGACAATCACCCAGGGGGCCCCCAAGCTGCTTTGTGGCTGGACACTGGGTCCAGTCTCCAGAGGGACTGAGAGAGACTGAGCGAGCCCAGACACACCCATGAAAGGACTCTCTGAATTTGCCATCTCTTCAGAGCAACAAGAGGTTTCACTGTTTGTTCCTTTTTTCATGTTTGTGAGCACTTTGCTTGTGAAATAAACAGTTTTTTCCCCACTTATCTCCTGAACTTGTTCGAAAGAGGCTGCTGGAAAATTAGAGACCCCTTCAGGAAGTTTTCTCACAAATTTTGTCTCAAACTGGGACAAATAATTAAAACATTGGAATTTTATTTATCACTTTATCCTATRTCATGAAAAAACCCAAACCAAACCKGTCAGCAGAACTGTCAAAATAAATATTTTCTTTTAATTGTTGTTTGCCTTTCATATTTTATTGCTGTGCTATTTCTGTGATCCTTATTCATAGGTGTGCTGTGTGTTGTTGGATAGGATCAGCAGTCTGCATTCTCTGACGAGAACCTTGCTGTTAGTCTTGGCAGCACTCTTCTTGCCTGAGCAGACATTCAATGGAACATGGAAGAGTTTCAGGAGGATGAGCCAGGTCATCTCCACCCCAGTACCCAGCTTGTTTGTGGAAGGCAAAAGGTTTTAAATCCTCTTAGAGAAAAGAACTGAACTGTGATTTCCAAATAACTTCTAAACGCTTTGGCTGTAAAAATACTTAATTAAAAAGGAAATGTTTATATGTGTAACTGACCATCTTTGGAATAAAAATCACTTGTGCCTCTGCCAGGTGCAGCAAATTCCAGCTCTGAGCCACAAGTTTAAGAAGGTTTCTCTGTATAACCATGCTAAAGAGATATTCAGTTTAAACAATCTCCTATYCTGGTGTATTGGCTTCAGCAACTCTGTTTGTTCTTGCTAATACTCTTTTGAGGTGACCAACTCTCCTCCTAATAAGTAAGAAACCTAAGGCTAATTTAAGGATGTGAATATTTTATGGGGGTCAGGCTCATATAAGGGATGTTGTTTTGGTGGTTCTACTTCTCCTCTCTCTTTGATTATTAACACTACCCTAATTTTAAGAAAATGTTTCTCCCGATTCCAGTCATCTGATGTTTTCCTCTTCTTGTTTGAGGGCATAAAACTGGCCTACTAGATTATTATATGCTTCATATTTTTGTTTTCTTTCAGTGATTTAATGTGACAAGAAATATAATAATTTATCCCTGGCTATCAATAATGYTCTTTTCATGAGAAAAAATATAATTTGCAGCCTGGCATTTATACTCTGTTCAGATCAATAATGAGCACAAGGAGGAGAAGAAAAGGATAAACACATTGGGTTAAAAAGCCCTTTGAGGAAAAATCTAAACACTCTTTATATGATCTCAAATTTTATATATATGTCCAAAAATACCATGTACTTACACAGTYCTAATAACAAGTAATCCTGTCAACACACCTGCAACAATTCTACAGAATAGTTCTATGTTTTTTCTATTAGATGGTCCTTTTATTTTTTGCAACAGATACCAGGTTCCATTTTGACATTATGGTTATAATTGTTGGTAATAAAAGGGGAAAGGAGAATAGGGGTATCACAGCCCACGATTGTATAATAACAATGGCCATGATTGAATTAGTCTTGSTTCAACATTTTAAAAGCCCCAAACAAGATTATATCAGAAAAAAAACAACCAAAGAAAAATAGATCGTTTTACCATTGGCCTGATTAAGTGATGTAGTTCTAGATATTTAATACTTCAACTTTTTAATTTGTTAATGGAAAAATTCAGCAGCCTGTGGCATACAGGAGACCARACATCACAGTCTCAATGATCATCTCTGAACCACTTGGGAACCTCCATGGATGAATAATTGTCTTGGGGTCTGATTTACTATACCATTTTTTTCTGAAAARCATTTCTTAAAACACTGAATAAAATATGAACTTGTCTGAAGCCAAATTTCTTGAAACTAGTCATTAAGATTTATTATTTCCATTATGAATAATGTCCATTACAAAAGAAGAAAAACATGACTGTAAGGCAAGCATATATTTTCTGTCATAGCACAGCAGTTTGTCTTCAATGACTGATGTTGTTTGCTGTTTGGGAAAGTAATAACAGAGAAACAGCAAGTAAGAATTGTATTTTTAGCAGAAACTCATTGTTTACATTATTTTCATTCTTCGATAAAGTGACTGCTTATTATTGTCAATAGTGACAACCAAAAGCTACCTGACCTCCTCTTGTAGCTTAATAAAGCTACAAACTTTGGTGAAAAGTCATAATGTAGAAAGCATTTACAAGCAAAGAAAGGAATGGAATGATAACAAAAKCTTGTGACTGACCAGAGAGTCTGAGACAGCTGGACTGGGATTGGCCATTAATTAAAAACAACCACGTGAGACCAATCAAAGAAGCACCTGTTGCATTCCACAGCAGCAGATAATTATTGTTTTTCTTTTCCTCTGAGGCTTCTCAGCTTCTCAGGATCCTGGCAAAGGGATTTTTCAGAAAATATGTCCGTGACACTGTGTGGCCATTCTGTTTGTCAATAAATGGTTGGGGTTTTTTTCACTTTCATCCGTAAGTATTCACTTGCTATTGGCAGAAAGGGATTGTTAGAACCCTTTTTAGAGGAAGYACTCATTCCAGAGTGTTTTCTCCCAAACTTGTCTCTAAACTGAAACAATSAGAAACAGCTGGGAGGTGACTGTCAGACTCACTATTTCACCCTTTTCTTGAAGGCTCTGAGGACACAATGCTGGCTTGACTTGGGAATTAACAACCTCACAAGCTGGCAGCAGGTCAGCAGCTCACCTCCTCTGGAGGTAGGCTTTACTTCTTCCATCTCATCTGTTCTTGCTCTCCTGTTAACTCTTTGTATTGACAGGAACATCTTCCATTCTCTTCTCTCTCTTCCTCTGGCTCTGTTCAGAAGTGCATCTGCAGCCAGCAACTAAATAGACATTTCCCACCTGGTATAAATTCTCAAAATCAGTAATTAAAGCCCAGCCTCATTTTTTGCCCCTCACCCTTTTGTTGTTCAATAAACTGGATTGCTAATGCTTCTGGGAAACCTGAACTGCTGCTGCCTGCAGTTGGCCAATAGTGAACAATATTCTCAACCTCTTTTGTTACCATGGAGGTTTGTAATCATCTGTTTGAGAAGTGAATGAAATTCAATGCTTCCCCAGCATCAAAATGTTATTATCAAAAGAAGAGCAATTTTCTGTGAATAATCCCTTTGGAGGAGTCTGGGGTGCATCCTCATGTGCTTATTTGCTCAGACCTGCCAAGAGAGCTGGGAACTTGCACTGTAGGTGATGCAGGAAAGTGCAACGCTACAGGAAGCTCTCTGAACAAGTCCCATATGAGGTTCCAGAATTCACAGCTATTTATTTGCAGTGGTCCTCTCCTCTTTGGTCTTTCTTTGTATATATTGCAAAGCCAGAGACTGTTGCCATCTCATCTTTTCARTTCCTTGGCATTAAGAGTGTTTGTCAGTGACCTGTACTGCTGCTGTCTGTGAGAAGGTRAGGAAAAAGCTGAATGAGAGCACAGACAGGTACAATTCTTTGTGCCCTCTCAGCTTTCCTGAGAGCCAAAGTGCACAGCCACAGACCATGGTCTGTGCTCCCACACGGTGCCTGTGGTGGCTGTCAAAAAAGATGTAGGCAAAGGTCTTAACACAAGTATTTCCTTCACAAATACAACTTAGAAAGCAAAGTAACTGATCACAATTTGTTCTATTCATAACATTCCGCAGCTAAGAACATCATTATAACCCCAACTCTAGGACTGAAAACACAACATCTTGTTTCTACTCTTTCTAAATAATGCAATGTGCTGCTACAATATATATGCTTCAGCTGATGAAACTTAAACCTTACTATGAGTCTCTGTTGTGGTGGGGCTTTTTTCACATGGATTCCAACTATTTATCAGTGAAAATATCTCTAAGTAAGTTTCTAAAATAATTTCATCCAATAGGATCAAAGAACCACAGAAAATCACTTTGCACAGAATACAATAGTGTGTATATTATATTATATATAGTGTAATAGTATATACCATATGTATAGTAGTATATTGTAATATATATATAGTGTAATATATTTCAAAACATAACTTGTATAATCTGTATATCTATAAGAAGATTTAAATTTGTTTCTTTGCTATAACACACTTCTAGACAAACTTTCCAAAACAAAAATCAAGGAGCACTTGAGAAACAGAAGAAATAAATTTGTAATAAAGACCTAGTGTTCTGTACAGATAGTGAATGAAACTCTAGGAACATGAGTATTTTTCATCGTAATTTTTCATAGTAAAGATGTCATTGTAATAAGTATGTTTTTAAATTAGTGACATTTTCAAATTGGATTCAGATTTATGAGGAAGCTGTGCTGGTGGGAAATAATCCAAGACAAAAAGCTCAAAAATGTTAATTAGAAAGTACAATTCTTGTTGTAAGAAAGTACAATTCTTGAGCTACCAGAAATATCTGCTAATTGCTACCAGTCATCTCGTTTCACTTCAAGCTGATCTAATTAATTTTAAAACACCCGTGAGTTGCAGAGCCTGGATTTCTAGGTTTCAGAAATTTATTTGCTCTTAAAGGCTCTAATAAAAATTCACATATCATCTGAATCAGGTAGATATTTTAAAGAAGATCCCATTTTAGGTAGGTCCACAGCAAATTTTCCATACCCTTCTTTCTTAATACAAAATACTTTTGATACATAGCATACCTGATGTAAACATTTGAGATAACTGTGTTTGTATTTTGGAAATTTTAACTCATGCATAACATGCACAGAGATAATTTTAAAAGATGCCATCTATTTATATATATATATTTTTTAATCACTCACCTCCCATGAAGTTGAATTATTACAGAAATTAGCTGTATGCATGATATATTTTGYATTCTGGCATTCTGTGGCCCTTCTGAATGAAATTTTTCTAGATGAAGTATTTCAGCTGCATTTATATTTTGTGTTTAAGAATTACGCTAGAACAGGATGCAAAACAGTTCCCTGTGCACATTTAACAAATTTAGAGCAAGCATTTGGACACAAGGGTTTTGTTTAGAATTATGTCTAAGGTTAAAAAGTTCTATCTGTCAGTTGTTTGAGAAGCGTATCTGGGTGGGGGATAAGAATTCTTAAACACAACTGYACATTAAACTCAGATGGAAGTGATATTAGGTGAAAGTGTGAAATTAGGTGTTTGCTGGTTGGTTTGTTTGTTCATTACCAGCAGAAATTACAAGTGTGATGATGGTGCTCAGCTTTTCCCCAGCTTGCTTTCCTGTGCAAAGGCAGACTTGGGATCCCCATTTAAATGTGGTTGAGAGATTGTTAGCTTTAGACATCTGAATGGTTAAAGTGTGCAGTGAATAATCACAAAGTGTGCTTCCCTTCAAGTATCTGGCCAATGATCTCCCTTTTAGCCTGAAGCAATAATTGTCTGTGCATTTTAACAGTTCATTTGCTCTCACTACACTGCTTGTTTCTTAGCACATCGGATTTTACGCTGTTTTGAAGAAAAACCYTTGTGATGGTTGAAATGAGCATTTGTATTAGATGTGGTGCAGTGGAAGGAATTCWGATACTGGCTGTGCACATTTTTACATGGATAAGCAGTGTCTATGGATGCCATCTCTTCAAGGATTTATTTMTATCTCTTCTCTTGTAGAAATGATGGATGAAGGTGCCATATTTACCATATAATAGTATTTTCCCAGATATTGTTTTTTTACRAGTACAAATACTGCCATAAAACAAATACTCTCTGTGGGCTCTCATCACTGAGTTAGAGAGAGAGTAAAGTTTATGTAGCACTCTAAATGGTGACCAACTACAAGAATCATTTCCCAAATGGATAAAGAAAGGAAAAGAATTAAGCACWCTAACTTCTAAGCAGTTCTTTAGCCCAAGGAATTATGTGAGGATGGTGTAGCATTCATAAGAGTCCTACAAAGTTATGCAATCAGCTTCTGCTGCAAAATGTCAGTCTGTGCAAGATTAGTATAAGGGATGAACAGAAATGTGTGCTGCAGCCTCAAGAGGCAGCATAGCTGGGGATTATAAACATGCTTCTATTCAGTTTAAATACAGTACAGTGAAATTACCTTATTTCAAATGCTTTCTGCTATTGAAGTTTTTTTGGAATGCATTACATTTTTGCTCTCAGTGCAGTGGAGAACATGTTTTCTATAGAACAATTCTGGTCCAAACTGTTGAACTGTTTTCAGCATTGAGTAAAATTGCCCAGCATATTTGATTTATAAGAAGGAAAAAGCCGGGGAAAGATGAGGGAAAATAATTGTCCCGTGGAAAAATTTTCTGAATATGCTGTTTTCTTATTCTCTCTCTGAGATACTTTTAAGGATTGTAACACTCCTTACTACAGAAGAACTTGACATACAAGGTTTTGCTSTCCCTTTATCAAAGCTGTTAAATTCAGCCATATCTTTTATTGATGGCAAACACAAGTGCCTCACTACACCAAACTTATTTTTCTTCCTCTTTTAATTGAAAATATCTTGTACTCTGTTCTCAGATATCTTACATGTGCAATACAACCACRTGCTGTTACATAATATTATTCAAGTTGACAGCAATCTGAAAATGTACTAAAACCATTAAGAAGTTATTTTCATGTAGATGATAACAGGTTGCAATGCTTATATGATGTGCTTATTGTCTTATATGTGTGTTTAATTGTGTGAGAAACAAATATAATGGGTAACAACACAAAGCAACACACMGTTTTGAAAACTGGAGTTTATCTGAAGGATGCAGAGACTGGCTGGAGCTGAAAAGTGTGTTGTACCACATGCCTATCTGCTAAAACTTTAATTTACTATTTTATCCCAGAAATTCATTAACCTATACTGTATAAGTTTGAAGTAACCCTTAAAGTAAACAGCAGTTTTGCTGTTCGTTAATTTTTCATTTTATTCTTTTGGTAATTTTTCAGCTTCTGAGGAGGTGTTACCATGTTCTTTTTCAAAAAAACCCACATCACCATTTTCTTGTTTCCAAGGCATTCTTTAGACRACTGCTGGATGACAGATGGTGACCATATGTCTCTTCATATCTACAACATGTGTCTAAATGTTACCAGTGCCACCTTTGCTTTTCAGGRCAATTTGAAAAGAAGAGTTTAAAAATGGTAAGGCATGTATGTGGAAAATTTAAAGTCCCTTTTGCAGTGGAACCTGACCTCCTTCTGGATTGTAGGGATACYAGCTATTCCAGATCTTTAAGGAATATTTAGGTCTTAAAAATTTATTTAAATCGCTGTGAGTGTAATAGAGCATGAATGGACTTCCAGTTTTCTTTAGCTGATAGGAAAATCCCATCTATATTATTTTTTTCATACATAGTTGAGCTGTTTCTTTGTTGTGTCCCATAGTGTTGCTCTGTTCTAGTGTTGCATTAATTTTCCATGTTCTTCATTTACATTCCTGGCTGAACTATGAATGTGGACTTGAAAGACAGGGTAAGTCTTTAACTCCCTTAAGTGGTCTCTTCTTGTTTTCTGATTTAGTCCCTGATTGTGTCACCAAAGCCCTGAGCTGATTTTAGACTTTACTGTGTGCTCAGTCATTGAACACACAGGTTTAAAGAATTAACAAAATCACAAAGGTAACTGGGATCACAAATCAAGACAGCGATAAAAAGTTGGCCTAATCTCAAGTAATTTAAGCATTTAGCATATGCTTATCATGACTATCTACACTTTAAACATGATAAAGCAAATAAAATCTTTGTGCTCGTGGTAAGCATGATAGCCAAGGGGAAGGGAATTTTAACTGCTGAGAATTTAGGTCTGAATTGTTATAGAAAATGTTTTTAAAAATCTCAATGCTTGGCTTTATACAAACRAAATCAATGCTATAAACTGTTAAATAGTAAGGTAATCGAAGCTATTAAAATATATTTCAGATGTAAACTGATTAAATATGTATCATTGTCATAATCCCTGTTTATTGAAACCTGTACAGAAATTAATAAGGCTCTTTTAATCAATGCTAGAAGACTTAACTTTAAGACATTTGTTCCCACTCTGGTCTTCTGCCATCTGTGCTTTCTGACATGGCAAGAGTTCTTGCCAAAAACAAATCTATTATCAATTAATCTCCATTATTAAATTTATTATCAATTTATTATCAATTAATCTCCAATAACAGTGCAATAAATGGCAAGCATAGTGAACAGATAGCCTACATCCAAACAGAATGAAATTAATTTTACCCAAGGAGTCAAATGTTGTACCAGAAATTCTGTGAGCAGAAGCACTCAACCACAAAGAAAATACTCACTAAGATAAGTAAAGGAAAGAAAAAAAAGCATTTTGTAACCAGTTGCATTTCTTACCAAACCACTCCTCCTCCATTCCCTTAGTCCTGACTCCTGAGGGAAACCAACAAATTACCTTCAGAAGCTGACTCTGGAGTCATAAATCTAAAAAAGATTAACAAATCACAGACTCAGCAGATGTATTAGTTTTCTGACATACAAAATTTTCCTCACACCTTACATCCAACCAAGCCATCAATGTTCTAAAATCAATATATAGCTTTTTCTTTCTATCCAAGAGGGTTAATGACTTAATCATCTCCCTGTCTCCTAAGAGTCTTTTTTATTCTTTTGTTTCAGATTGTTATTTTAGCTCCAATTGGTTAATTGACTTAGGTAGTAAATTAATGCCAATGCAAAGCTCTGATGTCTCCTGGTTTTGTTCTACTTTYGTGTCAGAATTTTGAAAGAAAAGTGAGAAGCAGTAGAAAAGCTAGAGACAAGATTATAGATGCTTCATTGACTTCAAATAACAGCTGTACTTTATTCTCCTTTTCATTCCAATACAAATGTGAYATTTACTTTCTGGAAACTCTGATAATTTAAATTTCATTAATTTMATATATCAGAAATTGCTCTGTTTAGTGCAAAAGATTTGGAACTGGGTGACTACAATGAAGATGTTGTAAAAGCTACAATTTTGTGCAAAGCAGCTGTGCTGTCTTCACATTTGTGTGAACACTGACTACAAAGTTGCTCCCTACAAACCCATTTGAAATTATATTCAGGGTAYTCTGCTCAAATTAAATTTTCACTGGTAAAATATTCTAATTCATCCTAATTTCTTTAGAGAGTATTTTTATTCTTGGTTAAAATGCTTGTCATAAATTTCTGTAGGCAAAATTGGCATATTAGCACTTTATACAGTAAAATCCAGTATAATTACTATGGCAAKGTTTCACTAGTTTTGTAAATTCTCTGAAGATGGAAAAGCTTAATGAGCCTTTCTAGTGTGATAGATAGATTAGTGTGAAAATTAATTTGGGTTAATCCACCTTACTTGGAAGAAGAATGAGTGTAAAAATATTTAAGTAGGAATTACCTATTTCAAAGTATCAGTAACAATTTCACTGTTAAATACACATCCTTTGAGACCTATTTTATGATTTGTGGAGGTATCTAACAATGGGATTRCTTTATTTGTAAAGGATTATACATGTTAAGCCTTGCTTTACAAAACTTTTCTTTTAAATTTAATTTCATATTTATTCTGAAAAATATTTTTAGCTTTTCAATCCTGCAATCTGTCTTGTAGCATTTTTTAAGCTTCTGGTTTCAAGAATAGGTGAGGATTGTGCAGGTTTTTTTGTGTACAAATTTCATGTACCCTTAGATTTTTCAAATATGGAATCATCAGTTTCACTAGAATCTCTGAAAACAGCTAAAATAAACTAAATTGTAGTAACACCCTCCAAAGCTGCAAAGCAAAGGCTTTAATTTGACAGGCAGTGTCACTAAGATKAAGATAAATTTTTAATATGGGCATCTCAAGGAAATAAATACACTTACAAGGACCTGAACAGGACTGGTTCCCTTYTCTGAATAAAATATATTTGCAATTGATAAAAGGAAGAAAAACTTTTGAAAATTTCATCAGATTAATTGTAGAATTTTCCCACTGATGTTAGATTTAGATCTGTTTCCATAGATTAACTTATACAGACATCAAGCATGTTGTATTAAAAAGGCTATATCAATTTTTTTAATTCTTAAAAAAACAAACAGACAAAGTTTTCCCAAAAAATTCATTTGGATGGCACTTGCAGACATCACTATTTTTGAAAGGGATACAAAGTTGCCCAGGAAGTATGKGGAAACTTCAAACATTTTTTCACCCACAGAAGGAATTCATAGGCTGAAGAAGGATTTTAGAGATGTGGATTTTTTAAGACTGATATCAACACTGTATCATTGACTCAATATGTGTGGAAAAACCAGCAATGTAAGAAAAATTAGCAGATGAAAACTGACAAAGGCAAGTAATAAACTAAATCTGCAAGGACGGTAAGATTTCCCTTATCGTTACATGGAGAAAAATGAAATATTTTTACAAAATGTTTGAGAAGAAATTATTCTCCTAATGAAATATGTGTTACTATGTTGATGAATTGCTTATCAATTCACAAGGGACTCAAGGAGAACTAAAAAATAATGGGTGTTGTTGATTTGACAAAAATTTTGTTAATTTGACAAAAAAATTAAACCTGTTAATTACTATGGTAGAGATATAAACAAGCTTTTATTACTATGGTAGAGATATAAAAAGCTTTTTTGCCTTAAAGAACTTAGAACGTCAACTTTTGAAAAAGTTAAAAGAATGTCAACTTTTGAAAAAAAACCCTGCTATGAAAGGTCTATGCAGTTGTTGTGAAAGCCAAATGCATGTGTAATGGTGAGGCATTGTTGTAAGGGTTGGAACRTTTAAGGCAAAATGAAACTAATTTTGTAAATGGCAGCCCATTTACAATTTTGTTTGTGGAAGCCTCCAGAAATGTAAAAGAGAAATGTAGAATTTAAGAGGATCTGATAGAAATGTGATAGGAAAAGCTTTCATTTACCGTTTCATCTGCTGTTTTGAAGTCTACCCCTAGATCTATTTTTGGAGGTGTAATCTGCTTTTTYACATAATCTAACATGGGATTGCTGGTTGCAGACTTCAGCAGGTAGCAGGGAGTAAGTGAGCACATGGAGGGGATGGCAAAATGTAGGTAGAGAAGCAACAAATTACCAAGCTAACTAAAAACCATCACTTAGTAGCATTTTTCTTCTTAGGTGTCATAATATGCATTCTTCTAAGGTATAGGGATGAAAAGAAATTTTTCAGCTTAGCTTAGCTAACAAAGTTGATGTGTGTGAAAGAATTGTAACTATAACATAAATTACACACTTTMTCCTTAACAACATAATTCTATCTTCAGCAATGAATAAAATGCCTGGTATAGAAAAGAATGACAATTCTCTCTRTGAGTGTGGAATCACTTGTCTTGCTATGGTAACACAAGACAAATGCTTACACAGATGATTTGTTAAATTGACCAMTTCAGAGAGCAGTAAGCTTGAAAGAAAAATCAACTTGGAAAGTTTATTATGCTTGGTTTGAAATAATAAGCCAAATGAACCTTTGGATGGAGARGGAGTGAGCACCACTGCTGGCTACTACTCTGAAGGGACATGGATATATTTTTCCAGCAATTTGTCAGAAAAAGACAGGAAAGTGTTTCCAGGCATTAGCAACAACTATATTATCTTGGCATTGTGGAGCTGGACATCAAATAAAATTGGCACAGCTATAGAATTAAAATGGATAAAGTGAGGTATGTGTACCAGAACTGTCTGAAGATGTGACCATTGATRATTTCTATGTCAACAACATCTAGATATTTCTAAAGACCTCTAAACTAGCTCATCAAAAATGCACATTTTAAAATGCATTAATAATAAAAGAAGAGGTAATAAAAAGAAACTCTTTGTTAAATGCTGCTTAAATCTATGAAATATACCTCGGTCATCATCACTCAATTTAGCAAATCCTAAAATTGAAAGTATATCAAAGTAGGTGAACTGCAGAAAAATTCTTTAATCTGATGCATGAAAAGATAAAGATCAGAGCACGTGCTAACAGGAGATAAACAAAACCCAGGAGGAGTACTAGGTGGTAGGGTTTTTTTTATCACTGTGAGAGGAGTCCAAACCTCCACTACAGTATGAGGGATTTTCCTTAAAATCAATCAAACAATCAATCAATCAATCAATCAATCAATCAATCAATCAAACAAACAACAACACAACAAAAGAACCACAAGAAAGAACACACATCCCCCCTCCATGGTTTTTTTTTTCAGGAAAAGTGACTACAAGAATTCTGTTTGCCTCAAGAAACTTGTTTTTTTTTTCCTGATGACAAAATAAATATCTAACTTTGCATCCCTTTAAATGAACATAAGTATAGCTGAGATGCCATGGARTGTGGCAGTGGTTTTGTACTACTCTCTTTAATTTTTGCCAACCTGTTCTTTGTGATATTTCTATTATAACACTGTATATTWTCCTGCTCCTCCTGTTTTGTACATYTTGAYTGATTATAAAATTATATTATTTTGGCAGAGGTGTGGTTCTCATGTTACAGAATATATAGGTGCTCTCTGTGTGATTAACATGATTTTCTGGTCTTTATGTAAAACAACTGTTTCTGTTTGTCTCCAATGAGTTGCAACAAAATTTTTGGCTGTGCAGGAACATCACTCTTGTTATATTGCAGCAACATTTAAGATTCTAACCCATCACACCTAGTTAAATGGGTGAAACCTACATTCAGGAGACTGACTGGATGTTCCAATACTAACACAGAGCCTGGTAATTATTGTAACTAGGAGAAAAAAATATGAATGATGTTAATTTCAAATAGGAATTATTTCTCAAATTACTTTAAGGTGATCTGATATGTTATGTATAAAATGAAAAAAAATCCCTTTATTTTTCAATCCACATCTAGATATTCATAAAAGGGAGAAAACAAAACAAAACAAAACAAAACATTCCAAAGAATTTTGCATGATATTTAGAAAACTAGTTTGTATATTGTTCAGTATGGCATGAACAGCCTGGTGAGACAATATAGTCAGATGCATCTGTAATATTTATACTATAAATTACTGCAAATAAGAGATAGGGGAATACTTCCTGCCATATTCTTTCTTCATACAATTAAACTTAGTATATAGATGTATATCAATTTACCTTGTTGTGCTATGTGTTCCTGAAAAAATAATTAATATAATTTTTTGGATTATTTGCATTTTGAAGGAAGATAACTGAAAATGAGCTATGCAATTTTCATCAAATATGCAAATCAGAGAAGTGTGTTTTTTGTTTAACTTTCATTTATCCGGATGCAAACATTCAACAGGGAAATTTGAAAAGTTCAAAAATTGTGATTAAAACTCAAATTCAAATTAGACTTTTTAATCAGCACTTAAAAATCTTCCAAATACTTGACTWATAATAAATGCATTTTTATTCATTACTGTGGCAATTAAATGCTACTTTTTATTATTATATTGAATGTTTTAAAAAAATCCAAATTGTTTCCAGTTATCAGAAAAACTGTAAAAGTATTTGTACTTTCATACTTCTCTACTGTGATCTTATGTATCTTATGTATCTTGGAATACATAAATACTGTGATCTTATGATCTTATGATTTATCATAAGATCTGTGATCTTATGATAAATACTGTGATCTTATGATCTTATGTATCTTGGAATACATAAAACCTTCTGCTCTCTTCCATGCTAGGAAAAAACAGCATCCCTGCCAAGTGCTTGAACAGGGGGAAACTGAATTACTAGTGAATTGTTTTGACAAACCAGAAGCATTCAGACCAGCTACCCTGAGTTTCAGAAGTGCCCGTGGTCTGTCACCCTGATTTTTAAGATTTTCTAAGCCCTCTGATGTTTACATTCTTGTAACAAACTTCCTCAAGCCCTTTTCTGTAAATACTTATTGTTTTTCCATTCTTTTATGGAGGAGGAGARAKTTGATGGACTGTTGGTTTGTCCAGTGTCATTGGAGAGGTGGCACTGTCACCCTCCAATCCGCTGTCACTTTTGRAAATCTAKAAATCTTAAAGTCAGAAATTAAAYTTCYCTCTTTTTACCTTAAAAATTCCAGTKTCCATGTCATTTTATTTCATATCCTATATCAACAGTGGTTGATATAGGTTATCAACCTCTTCTGATTTATGCAAAAAGTGCATGTGCTGAAGAGCTTTGAGGCTTGGGCTTCATTCCTGAATTCTTCATTTAGATTTCAGTGTGAATTTACATGCTTACCTTATGGCACTTGACTTTTCTGTAGTTGTAATTCTTACTCATCCTGCCAAATTATGAAGGATCAGGTGGGGACCTGAACTTTTCCTTTCCAAAATATGGAAGGCAGGATTCCTTCAAGCTCAAGGCAAGATTCAGGTGAGCTCCTGCTTTTCTTTATTGGTGTTCATGTCCCTGTTAGCTGTACATATTATTGTGTCAGTAAGGTTATTAAAACAGAAGTGAAAAATCTGAGTTTTTCATTAATTAAGCACACTTTTTGAAGTGGCAAGTATTTTCTGAAAAATAATTTTGGAGTATTTTCTAAGTGAATAAGCTCAATTCAGTATTGCTGCAACAGTCTGTTTATTATATTTTTTAAGGGGTCGAAGAAAAGCACAAAAAGCCCCAAATTTTGAATGCACTTAACACATGCTATTTATTCTCCTAAAGTTAGTTTGTTTGTTTGTTTGTTTTAAGGTTAACATCAGAGAAGCAGAATCAGCTTTTTAGTCTCTCATCCTACTTCTGTGGAAGCACTCACACCTTCCATCAATCCCCCCAGAGGGAATTGCAGAGCTGCTGGGAATTTGGAAACCCTGAAAAGCACATGACAGTGGCTGAATGGAGCATCTCAGGAAATAATTTCCTTTACAAAGAGGCACTTTAGGTTTACAAGTGTGAGAGTGTCTTGGGATTTTTTTTTTTTTTTAGTTAGTTTTACAAGACTATCTTTACAAGCCTGTTTTGTTACCCAGAGTGCAGTACATGAAGAGATGACTGCTGGGGCAGGAGATCCTTGCTAAGCAAGGCAGTGTTTAACAAAAGCAGACTGAAGCAATGGAAGCTTAGGATGGAGACCACTGGGAATACAAAATTTTCAAGGAAAAAAGCTAAAACTTTCTGGAGACAGAAACTGTGGATGCAAGAACTTACTCTGGCTATTAAAAWAAAGGRAAAAAAAAGGWAACTTTTTTTTCTATTTAATATGTGAGTTATTTTTCTAAGCAATCTCATGAGGAGAGAGAAAGTGGAAGATGAGGAAAAATAGAGACAACAGTGCCAGGATTAAAGCGTGACATGTTAAAAGCTGATAATTTTTTTAAAATTAGTATTGTCATTGTAGACAGCATGATTTTAAAAGAGTGCCATTTTATTCTGGGTTTGTTGGTTGGTTGTTCTTTTTTTAAATTAAAAGAATTTTCATGCAAATCACAAGTATTAAAACTGAGTTATTACAAAATTCAAAATTTAGGAAAATCTAATTTTTCAGTTTTAGTTTTGACAAGGCAGGGAGTTTAGACTTCTCAAGAATTGTAACTGTTCTCTTTTAATTCTCTGGATTTTTGAAAGAATTCCCCAAACCCAAATGATAGGTGTGGGAAGAAGAACATAAAAAAGAACAAATAAATATGAAAATAAATAGCCCTATTCCATTTTTTTAACTGAATTATATCAGACAATGCAATTACCAAACCAAACTTGGTCAGTTGAATAACTACAATTATACAACCCAGCAACCAGATGTTATAAAATTAATATAGCCAAAAATATCATGAGAAGATGAAATCAGCTGATAGTCAATTCATATAAATTCTCAAGTATATGCTCATTCCAAGGCACAGACCAAGAGTAGTGAGTAGGTAAATTTCAGAATCATCTCCAAATAATTTATCCATTGATTCCCAAAGCAAATATTAAATGCTAGTTCCTTACTAAATACTTGGTTGCTGTAAAAAAAAAAAAAAAAAAGAATTAATACAGATCTATCTTAGTAATAATTTTAATTCAACTGTGCTAAAACTGTCTTGCCAATTTTTTTTTTTTTTCTTGGATTCAGGTGTGCAGAAGAACATATCCATTCATATCTCTGAAGAAATTCAGAAGAGTGTGATTGGCTTTGTATTTTGAAATGTATGAAATGTTTATAGTTCATAGTATCTTCAGAATCAGGTGCTATCAAATCCAAGGTTTTCTTTTGGTGATACAACTTGAGAGATTYAATCTTCATGAATCTCAAAGTTAGGCTTTGAATTGTCTTGATTTTCATGTCTCTGTAGTGTCATCTTCAGAAAGCAGAATGCATTAGTCCAGACAGAAAGAATAGATAGAATTTCTACTAGATAGAAAAGCAGCAATGTGATGAAGCAGAAATTTATCCACCCCAAATTCTTGCTGAGGTACCAGATAAGATGCATCTTTGATTGTCAGTGATGACAACATCTTTATGTGCCAAGCTGCAGTCCAGCAAATTATGACAACTTCTCCACAAATAATGAGATTTCTTGGATCTGTTTAAACCAAAAAGGCATCTAGCTTTGATCTCTGATTTGGGTCTGGAGCTTGAGAGCCTTCAAGTGTATTTCTAGAGCAAGTAATTCAAAAGAAAGTTGGCAATGGAAAAAGATGGTCAATTCGTGGTTCTTTTGAAGAACAGGACTTTGCAGGATTGGTTTGGCCAGAGCCTCTTACACAAGTAATTAGAAACCATAAATGAGCCTGATTTAAAGAATTTTGGAGCTCCATAAAGCAAAGGCCACGGCATGAGAGCACAGGAGCAAAACCCAGCACCTCATGGTGCTTTCCAAGGAGCACCAGCAGGCCAGGCAGTGGCACGTACTCAGGAAGAGAGGGCTGCTGCAGTTGGATTTTGGAAAGAACATGAATTGGCACACTCTTTTGGAACTAAGAGAGAAAGTACCCAGCACATGCTTGTTACCTTTGCATCTGGCTCCAGAAATCCAGCAGCACTGTAAGAGATCAGGTGCTGAGGATGCCCAGTGGCACAGGAGGTTGTACCTATCGCACTGTCACAGACATTCTTTATGAAAAAATCCTGTCTTAGGATTTTTCCTTGCGGAGCTGAGAAGTTCAAGCAACAAGATGTAAACAATATGTGACTGCTTCTGTGGAATGCAGCAGGTCAGTCTGGATTGGCCCAGATTGGTGTTTGGAGTGATGGCCAATCCAGGGCTGAGAACTCTCTCGGACAAGCCGGAGAGAACTGCCGTTGTATCATTCTTTACTTTCTATTCTGAGGTATAGACAGTTCTGAAACTCTCCTTTCTTTCTCTTTTAGATATAGTATAATAGATGTATATATAATAACCTAATTAACCAAGCCTTCTGATCATGGAGCCCATCTCGTCTCTTCCTTCACCCACAAACCTGTTGACAAACCGTCGACAATCGCACACGAAGACTGTCAAAAATTTCATGTATTCAGTTAAACTTAATAAATTATTAATATTAATACATTCTTTTATATTTGTTTGCTAACACGTACTTGAGTAGAGAGCAAGACTGATATCATTAAATAACTATGAAATGTCCATGGCAAGACAGCAAAACTGAGACCATTTGCACAGCAATGTGGATTGTGCAATAAGCGACAGGTGAGACAAACAAGCTTTTTTTGGTGCAATCTCACTCTTAATCTGCTGAAAGGCTTGAAACCCAAAGGCCATGCTCCAGAGAGAATGGGGAACTTCCTAGGCAGGAGGTTATTAGTTTAGTTCATAGGGTTGTACATTCTGAGGAAGCTTAGTCACATCAAAGGCTCAGAACACTAAAGGTGCATTTTGCCAAGTATYGTAGCTCTGACACGCTGTGATTAACAAATAGCTGCAGCAAAAAATCATGGTTTCAAATATCCAGAACCAAGAGGATGTCTGAATTCAGACATCCATATACAACACAGTATGGAATAGATTTTTTTTTCAGTAAGACAGGCAGAAAATTAATGGTCAAAGCAGGAAATCACTGGAYCAACAAAGGTACTTGCAGCTGTGATCAATGCAAGTCATAGCATATCCCAAATTCCTTTACTGTCTGTGTATTTAATTCTCTTGTGACTTTTACCAGAAATAGGGAGCAATGCATGGGTTTGGCAGATAGCTCAAGTGATTTCTGAACATTACCAATGGTATTATGGTTAGAAATAAGAGCTAGAAGCAGGTGACTTCTGGCAGGACCTGTCAGTAGTGGAGGGAGCAAATTTCCTGAGATAACATACTTAAGCATCAAATCTTAATGCTGCCTGTGTTTTTGGGGAGTGATATTGAAAAGTTCTGTGGAGAAGGCTGTACTTAGAAGTRAGAAGGTCATCTCTATTTATTCTTCCCTGTTGCTCTTTTGGCACTTGGGAAGGGATAACACAATAACATTTCTGGAAGTTTAAGAATGTTTCACTTGTTTTGATATCTAGGAGGTAAAAAAAAAAAGTGCTAAATTTTCAAATATTTTTTCCCTATTTTTTAGGCAGATAATAGAAAGCTAGATTATTAATAATTATGCCACCATGAGATGTAAATTTGAACCTTTAGGCTCCTTTTACATTGCAACTGAAAGAAAAAGAAAGAAGAAAAAACCCAAAAAACAGACTCTAAAAAACAATTCATGAATACCTAATGAATGAGCAAACATATGCATCATATAAATATTTTCTTTCTCCTCATCAGTATTCAGGGGCTGCATTGCCATCTGGCAAAGGTTTCAGTTGACTAACGCTGAAGCAATAAATTAATACAGTAAAAGATGCTACCAACAGTTWTAAACCAATTAAAATGCCGGAAGCAGACTATGTGTGTTAAAATGTCATGTCATGATCCTGCAGCAGAGAACCAAAGAGCTGTAGTAATCCAAGTGTGAAAGAACAAAGATTGCAGGATTCAGGAGTATTGCTTGGTGTGAGCCTTATGGCATGCACAAATATTCTTGTCATTTAAAATGGAAAATATTCTGACTCATGGGAGGGTGGACAATAGTTTTATAATAGAACAGAGTTTGTCTCAATTTTTTTAGTCTTTAATYTGGATCCAAGAAGAAAACAAAGAAGAAAAAAAAMCCAAAAGGGTAAATGAAGTGTGTGTTTTAGCTCTCCYATTACCATCCAAATGCTTAATGGAAAAATGGTTGAGAAATATCTCAAACTACAAAGCTTCACTGCCTGGAGACAGGGAACTGCAAAAGGGCACAAGGGGACAAGGGGGTCAAGGACCAAGCAACAGCAGCACCTGTGGCTCTGTCTTTCTGTCTTGCCAGGGCTCAGACTGCAAGATAAGAACCAGGCTCCACAGGATCCCCATCCAGAGTTCCCTATTCCAGCACAGGGCAGCTTCATTCTTCAAAGGAAATGAGCAGRGCTTGCTGCTGTCTTTTGAAGGGTCTGGTTTCCTCCAACTTTTTATGGAGACTGCAAAGGTGGAGACTGTGCTTAGGAGTTTGAGACTTTCCTTAGAGGAATGCCTTGTGGTCAGACTCCTTTCTTGGGGAAAAATGTCACTGGATTTGCAAGCTGAGTGAAGAGCTCTTGTAGTGGTAATGCAAAGCAATGCCATAACCTCTCCTGGAACAAGCTAAAGAATTTCATTGAACTTTTGAGGACTTTTTTTATTCTTTTTTTTTTTTCTTCTTTTTTTTTTTTTCTTTAAATCAGGACAGGATACTTTAAAACCGTACGGCAAAAGGATGTTATCAAAGATCTTTCTGAAGGTTTCCAAGGCAGGGATACCTATGGGAACATTCAAGACAAGGAAGAAGCCCATYCCCAGACCTGTCAGTTAGGTATGTCACTTTTGTACAACACAGAAAGGAAAGAAAAGAGAAGAGATATTCCATATCCTTCCAAAATGACAGCATAAAAAAGTGGAAACACTTTTCAAGAATTTTAACCGCTTATTTGTTTTCTACAGGTGTTTATGAAGGTAGCAACAGTGTGGCTGTGTTACTAGGAAATACAAAACACTTTTAACATCTTCTGCAAATACAGTGGAGGATGTTTTTGATTGTAAATTATTAGCATTATCATTGTGAGAAACAAGTTGAAACAATGCAGTAACACCTGCCAATAGCAAAACTATGCTAGGGTTTTTTTCTGCTAAAACTTATTCACTAAGAACACAGCTAGCTGAGTGACACACAAAAATGTACCAGGGTGGAATTGTGTCTTTTAGAGACATGAATGCTATTAGAGGATTGCTGTTGAAATATTTCAAATTTCAAAGTGATATATTGGGACAGTTTTATGTATTTTGGAAGCACAAATGATCATTTTAACGTTGCCTGGTCTCATTGCTGTGGGAGAAGGTGTTGTCCTTTTTTTCATGAATGGCAATGATTTCAAGATTTGAAAGGGAAACACTGTGCTTTTCCTGAAGTGTATATTACTACTAACTTGTGCACTTGAACAAGTCAGACATCCTCAGCTTCCATTTCTGTTAAAAAAAGCTTTCCAGTTAAGTGGKTTTTTTTTAATTATTCATAAAGATTTACTCACATTCTACTAAGTTAATTTTTGTATCTGTTACATTGAAAATGAAATAAATTTTAAAGAAATTAAAATACTAAAAAGCTCCAAATCTATTTACTGAATAAAAAACCATTTTCATTTGAACTGTAAGATCTGACATAATATCTGTCGTAATTAATTCAAAATGCTCAGAATACAGAACTTTAGGGGGGAAATGCCATGAATTGACCCTTGATTATAAAGAATTATAGAACACAAATATGTGTAGAGGAGTTTTCTAGATGAAAGTAATGCTTATGATTTATTGAAAATCAATTATTTTTCATGAAGATTACAAGGTAAGATTATTTTCTTTTATAGTGATGCAAGACCTTTGAGAAATAACTTACAACTCCCCATGACAACCCTTCCCCATATTTTTGTTTTGCAGGGATCTCTTTAAAATAACATCATAGGCTATTATTTATCAGGGAGATAAAAGCAAAGGAGTAATCAGGAACTGAGTTTTGTTTTCACCATCCTCATCTTTGTAATCACTAAGGAGCATCAGCKTGCACCCAGAGCAATCTGCATCAGTCATCCATAAGTTCCAGCAGCTGGAGATTTTAAGAGCTTTCAACAAAGTGATTGTAGTGCTGTGGTGACTGACATACCTCCACTCAATTCTCTGTTCTGGTAGTTCTGCAGCTCCTTTGATAGATTAGGAAAACTGAATATTAAGTGGTTTCCTTTTATAAACACAAAACCCCTCAAATTATGAATTATTTATATTAAATTTTGATCAGCGATATGTGAGAAGGCAATTAACTATTAGAAGATATATATAGCAATTAACTATTAGAATTAACTCTTAGAAGATGAGAAGGCAATTAACTATTAGAAGATATATATATCTTTCAATAATTTCCAGAAATAAGACTGTCTCCCATACTTTCACTAATATTATGTTAACAGCAAGCAACGATAAATTGCTAAAGATAATAGTAATTTCCTTCTGAAACACCTTTTACATTGTCCACGATTTCCAACCTAATCCCAAAGCTACCTTGAAAAGCAAGGAATGCAAATAATTAATTTAAGAAACATTCAGTCAGATGGGAGATAATACAACATTGAAAATATGTGAAACAGGTATTCTCTTTTTAGACATGGGCAAAWCTTGGTAATAAGAACTGGTGAGATTTTCAGAGCCAGCCTGTAGATACTTATATGAAAGGGTTAAATTGGCCCTGCTACCAGAGGGTGCAGCTTGGGAAGGGCAGGTGGACCATTTCACCCTGCTTTTCAAGAGAATATAATGTATGGTCAACAGGGAAACCAGGTACAGCTTCCATCACAATCCATCCTTTCCCTTGGGCTGCATAAGCTATCCCTTGAGATCACACCATTGGTCCTGAAGCCTGTGAAATGGTGGTGAGTTAGTTACAGGGAAGTGAGGCATTTCTTATTGCATGGTCCTGAGGCCTGTGAAATGGTGGTGAGTTAGTTCCAGGGAAGTGAGGCATTTCTTATTGCATGGTCCTGAGGCCTGTGAAATGGTGGTGAGTTAGTTACAGGGAAGTGAGGCATTCCTTATTGCATGGTCCTGAGGCCTGTGAAATGCAGAATGCTTACCTCCGTATGGCAGCTTTGTACCTTTTCTTGTTAGTTGCTACAGTTCTTACTCCTTCCTGCAAATTATAGGATAAAGTGTGGGGACCCTGAACTTTTCCTTTTCACAATAATATTGGAAGCGCAGGGATATCCCTTCAAGCTCAAGGCAAGATCTCAGGTGAGCTCTTGCTTTTCTTATTGCGTTGTTTTTTACATGTCCCTGTTAGCTGTACATATTATTGTGTTCAGTAAGGTTATTAAAACATGAAGTGAAAATCTGAGGTTTTTCATTTAATTAATAGCCACTTTTTTGAAGTGGCAAAGATAGTTTTCTGAAAATTAATTTTGGAGTATTGTCTAGTGAATAAGTCCAATTCTAGTATTGCTGCAAACAGTCTGTTTATTATATTTTTTAAGGCAGCGTAAGAAAAAAGCACAAAAAGCCCAAATTTTGAATGTACGTGCATAACAAACAGCCGGTGTATTTATTCTTCCTAAAGTAGTTCTGGTTGTTGGGTTGTTTTAAGGTTATTCAGAGAAGCAGAATCAGCTTTTTAGTCTCTCACTCTCTTCTGTGAAGCACTCACACCTGCATCAATCCCCCAGAGGGAATTGCAGAGCTGCTGGGAATTTGGAAACCTGAAAAGCACATGACAGTGCTGAATGAGCATCTCAGGAAATAATTTCCTTTACAAAGAGGCACTTTAGGTTTACAAGTGTGAGAGTGGTCTTGGGATTTTTTTTTTTTGTTTAGTTAGTTTTACAAAGACTATCTTTACAACCTGTTTGTTACCCAGAGTGCATATATCGAAGAAGATGACTGCTGGTGCAGGAGATCCTGCTAAGCCCAAGGCAGTGTTTAACAAAAGCCAGGACTGAAGCAAATGGAAGTTTAGGAGGAGAACACTGGAATACAAATTTTCAAGGAAAAAAGCTAAAACTTTCTGGACAAGAAACTTGAAATTCCAGAACTTAACCGCCGGCTTGTTAGGAACGTTGGAAAGGAGGGCGAGAGGTCCCCGAAACCCAAATGATTGGTTGGGGAAGAAGAACAATAAAAAAAGAACAAATAAATATGGAAAATAAAGAGCCTAGTTCCATTTTTTTAACGTGAATGTATATCAGATCACATGCAATTACCAAACCAAACTTGTCAGTTGAATAAACTACAATTATTACCAACCCGCAAACCAGATGCTATAAATTAATATAGCACAAAAAATTCATGAGAAGATGAAATCAGCTTGATAGGTCAATCATTATAAATTCTCAATTATATGCTCATTCAAGGCACAGACCAAGAGTACATAGCAGTAGTAAACTTTTCAGAATCATCTCAAATAATTTATCATTGATTCCCAAAGCCAAATATTAATGCTAGTCCTACTTAATATCTGTGTTGCTGCTAAAAAAAAAAAAAAAAAGAATTAAACAGAATCTTATCTTAGCTAATTAATTTTAATTCCAACTGTGCTAAAACTAGTCTTGCCAAATTTTTTTTTTTTTTCTTGATTCAGTGTGCAGAAGAACATATCCCATTCATATCTCTGAGAGAAATTCAGAAGAGTTGTGATGTGGCTTTGTAGTATTTTGAAAAATGTATGAAAATGCTGATAGGTCATAGATCTTCAGAATCAGGGTTCTATCAATCCAAGTTTTCTTTTGGGATACAACTTAGAGATTCAATCTTCAGATATCTCAAAGTTAGCTTCTGAATTGTCTTATTTTCAGTCATCTTCAGAAAGCAGAATGTCATTAGTCTAGACAGAAAGAATAGATAGAATTTTACAGATGAAAAGGAGCAATGTGAGAAGCAGAAATTTATCCACCCAAATTCTTTTGAAATGGGTACCAGATAAGATGATCTTTGATTTCAGTGATGACAACATTCTTTATGTGCCAAGCTGCAGGTCCAAGCAAATTTATGACAATTCTCCACAAAATAATGAGATTTCTTGGATCTGTTTAAACCAAAAAGCATCTAGCTTGACTGCTGATTTGGGTCTGGAGCTTAGAAGCCTTCAAGTGTATCTCAGTGCAAGTAATTCAAAATAAAGTTGCAATGGAAAAAGCATGGTCCATCTTCATGGTTCGGTTTCGCCAGAGCCTCTTACAACAGTAATTAGAAAGCCATAAAAATGAGCCTGATTCTAAAGAATTTTGGTCTCCATAAAGCAAAGTTGCCACGCATGAGAGCACAGAGCAAAACCAGCACCCTCATGGTGCTTCCAAGGAGCACCAGCAGCCAGGAGTGGCACGTACTCAGGAAGAGAGGCTTGCTGCAGTGGATTTTGGAAGGAACATTGATTGGCACACTCTTTTGGAACAAGAGAGAAAGTCACCACATTGCTTGTTACCTTGCCATCTGGCTCCAGGAAATCCAGCAGCACTGGAAGAGATCAGGTGCTGAGGATGGCCCAGTGGCACAGGAGTTAGGTCACACCGCACTGTCACAGACATTCTTTATGAAAAAATCGTCTTAGGATTTTTCGCCTGGAGCTGAGAAGTTCAAGCAACAAGATGTAAACAATATTTTACTGCTTCTGTGGAATGCAGCAGGTCAGTTCTGGATTGGCGCCAGATTGAGGTTTGAGGTGATGGCCAATCCAGGGCTGAGAACTCTCTCGGACAGCCGGAGAGAGCTGCCGTGTATCATTCTTTACTTTCTTATCTGAGGTAGTAGCAACTTCTGAAACTCTCCTTTTTTTTCTTTTAGTTATAGTATAATAGATGTATATATAATAACCTAATAAACCAAGCCTTCTGATCATGGAGCCCATCTCGTCTCTTCCTTCACCCACAAACCTCTTGACAAACCGTCGACAATCGCACACGAAGACTGTGCAAAAATTTCATGTATTCAATTAATTACTTAAATTATAATATTAATACATTCTTTTATATGTTTGTTGCTAACACGTACTTGAGTAGAAGTCAAGACTGATATCATGAAATAACTATGAAATCCCTGGCAAGACCGTCAACTGAGAGCATTGCACAGCAATGTGGATTGTGCAATAAGCGACAGGTGAGAACAAACAAGCTTTTTTTGGTGCAATCTCACTCTTAATCTGCTGAAAGGCTTGAAACCCAAAGGCCATGCTCAGAGAGAATGGGGAACTTCCTAGGCAGGAGGTTATTAGTTTAGTTCATGGGGTTTGTACATCTTGAGGAAGCTTAGTCACATCGACTCAGAAAACACTAAACGTGCATTTTGCCAAGTATCGTAGCTCTGACACGCTGTGATTAACAAATAGCTGCAGCAAAAAATCATGGTTTCAAATAAATCCAGAACCAAGAGGATGTCGAATTCAGACATGCCATATACAACACAGTGATGAAAGATTTTTTTTCAGTAGACAGGCAGAAAATTAATGGTCAAAGCAGAAATCACTGGACCAACAAAGGTACTTAGGCAGCTGTGATCAATGCAAGTCATAGGCATATCCCAAATTCCTTTACTGTCTGGGTATTTAATTCTCTGTGTACTTTTACCAGAAATAGGAGCAATGCATGGGTTTGGCAGAATAGCTCAAGTGATTTCTGAACATTACAATGGTATTATGGTTAGAAAGAAGCTAGAAGCAGGTGACTTCTGGCAGGACCTGTCAGTAGTGGAAGCAAATTTCCTGACATAACATACTTAAGTACTCAAAGTTTAATGCTGCCTGTGTTTGGGGAGTGATATTGAAAAGTTTTGTGAGAAGGCTGTACTTAGAAGTAAGAAGGTCATCTCTATTTATTCTTCCCTGTTGCTCTTTTGGCACTTGGGAGGATAACACAATAACATTTCTGGAAGTTAAGAATGTTTCACTTGTTTGATATCTAGGAGGTAAAAAAAAAAAGTGCTAAATTTTCAAAATATTTTTTCCTTATTTTTTAGGCAGATAATAGAGAGCTAGATTATTAATAATTATGCCACCATGAGATGTAATTTGACCTTTAGGCTCCTTTTACATTGCAACTGAAAGAAAAAAGAAAGAAGGAAACCCAAAGAACAGACTCTAAAAAAACAATTCATGAATACCTAATGAATGAGCAAACATGATGCATCATATAAATATTTTCTTCTCCTCATCAGTATTCAGGGCTGCATTGGCCATCTGGCAAAGGTTTTCAGGTTGGACTAACGCTGTGAGCAATAAATTAATACAGTAAAAGATGCTACCAAACAGTTTTAAACCAATTAAAATGCCGGAAGCAGACATGTGTGTTAAAATGTTCATGTCATGATTCCTGCAGCAGAGAACCAAAGAGCTGTAGTATCCAAGTGTGAAAGAACAAAGATTGCAGGATTCAGGAGTATTGCTTGGTGTGAGCCTTATGGCATGCACAAATTATCTTGTCATTTAAAATGGAAAATATTTCTGACTCATGGGACTCATGGGGAGGGTGGACAATAATTTTATGAAGAACAGAATTTGTCTCAAGTTTTTTTAGTCTTTAATTTGATCCAGAAGAAAACAAAGAAGAAAAAAAACCCAAAAGGGTAAATTAAGTGTGTGTGTTTTAGCTCTCCCTACCTATCCAAATGCTTAATGAAAAATGGTTGAGAAATATCTCAACTACAAAGCTTCACTGCTGTGGAGACAGGGAACTGCAGAAGGGCACAAGGGACAAGGAGGTCAAGGAGCCAAGCAACATCTCACCTGGCTCTGTCTTGCCAGGGCTCAGACTGCAAGATAAAACCAGGCTCCACAGGATCCCATCCAGAGTTCCCTATTCCAGCACAGGGCAGCTTCATTCTTCAAAGGAAATGAGCAGAGCTTGCTGCGTTCTTTTGAAGGTCTGGTTTCCTCCAACTTTTTATGGAGACTGCCAAGTGGGAGACTGTGCTTAGGAGGTTGAGACTTTCCTTAGAGGAATGCCTTGTGGTCAGACTCCTTTCTTGGGGAAAAATGTCACTGGATTTGCAAGCTGAGTGAAGACTCTGTGTAGTGGGAATGCAAAGCAATGCCATAACCTCTCCTGGAACAAGCTAAGAATTTCATTGAACTTTGAGGACTTTTTTTCTTCTTTTTTTTTCTTTAAATCAGGACAGGATACTTTAAACCGTACGGCAAAAGATGTTATCAAAGATCTTTCTGAAGTTTCCAAGCGAGGGATACCTATGGAACATTCAGACAAGGAAGAAGCCCCACCCCAGACCTGTCAGTTAGGTATGTCACTTTGTACAACATAAGAAAGAAAAAAAGAGAAGAGATATTTCCATATCCTTCCAAATGACAGCATAAAAAAGTGGAAAACACTTTTCAAGAATTTTAACCGCTTATTTGTTTTCTACATTGGGTTTATGAAGGTAGCGAGTGAGTGACTGGTGTTACTAGGAAATACAAAACACTTTTAACACTTCTCGCAAACTACAGTGGAGGATGTTTTTGATTGTGAAATTTATCTTCATATCTTATGAAAACAAGTTTGAAACAATGAACAGAACACCTGTCCAATAGCAACTATGCTATGGGTTTTTTTCTGCTAAACCTTATGTCACTATGACACAGCTAGCTAGTGACAACACAAAAAGTTACCAGGCTGGAGTGTCTTTTAATGACTCATGAACTGATGCTAAGAGATTGCTGTTGAAAATATTTCAAATTTCAAAGTGATTATATTGGGACAGTGTTGATGTATTTTGGAGAGCACAAATGATCATTTTAACGTGCCTTGTGCTCATTGCGGCGCGTGTGGAGAAGGTGTGTCCTTTTTTTCAGAATGGCAATGATTTCAAGATTTGAAAGGAAACACTGTGCTTTTCCTGAAGTTTATATTACTACTAACTGTGCACTTGAACAAGTCAGACATCCTCAGCTTCATTTTCGTTAAAAAAGCTTTCCAGTTAAGTGGGTTTTTTCTTAATTATTCATAAAGATTTACTCACATTCTACTAAGTTAATTTTTGTACTCTGTTACATTGAAAACTGAAATAAATTTTAAAAGAAATTAAAAACTAAAAAGCTCCAAATCTATTTTACTGAATAAAAAACCATTTTTCATTGAACTGTAAGATCTAGACATAATATCCTTCGTAATTAATTCAAAATGCTCCGAATACAGAACTCTTAGAGGGAAATGCCGATGAATTGACCCTTGCTATAAAGAATTAGTAGAACACAAATATGTGTAGAGGAGTTTCTAGAATGAAAGTAATGCTTATGATTTATTGAAAATCAATTATTTTCATGAATTACAAGGTAAGATTATTTCTTTTATAGTGATGCAAGACCCTTTGAGAAATAACTTACAACTCCCCATGACAACCCTCCCCATTATTTTGTTTTGCAGGGATCCTCTTTAAAATAACATCATAGGCTATTATTTATCAGGGAGATAAAAGCAAAGGAGTAATCAGGAACTGAGTTTTGTTTTCACCATCCTCATCTTGTAATTCACAAGAGCATCAGCTTCACCCAGAGCAATCTGCATCAGTCATCCAAGTTCCAGCAGCTGGATATTTTAAGAGCTTTCAACACAAGTGATTGTAGTGCTGTGGTGACTGACATACCCCACTCAACTCTGTCCTGGTAGTTCTGGCAGCCTTTGATAATTAGGAAAACTGAATATTAAGTGGTTTCCTTTTATAAACACAAAACCCTCAAATTATGAATTATTTATATTAAATTTTGATCAGCGATATGTGAGAAGGCAATTAACTATTAAGAAGAATATATAGCAATTAACTATTAGAATTAACTCTTAGAAGATGAGAAGCAATTAACTATTTAGAAGATATAATATATATATCTTCAATAATTTCCAGAAAATAGACTGTCTCCCATACTTTCACTAATATTATGTTAACAGCAAGCAACGATAATTGCTAAAGATAATAGTAATTTCCTTCTGAAACACCTTTTAATTGTCCACATTTCCAACCTTACCCAAAGCTACCTTAAAAGCAAGGAATGCAAATAATTCATTTAAGAAAAAATTCAGTCAGATGGGAGATAATTACAACATTGAAAATATGTGAAAACAGTATTCTCTTTTGTAACATGGGCAAATCTTTGGTAATAAGAACTGGTGAGTTTTTCAGAGCAGCCTGTAGATACTTATATGAAAGGGTTTAAATTGGCCCTGCTACAGAGGGTGCAGCAGGCTCAGGATGCAGCAGCTTGGAGAAGCAGGTGAACCATTTCACCCCGCT
>NDFG01000135.1:2660283-2786053 GCA_002167245.1 Sporophila hypoxantha
GCTTTTCAAGAGAATATAATGTATGGTCAACAGGGAAACCAGGTACAGCTTCCATCACAATCCATCCTTTTCCTTGGGCTGCATAGGCTATCCCTTGAGATCACACCGTTGGTCCTGAAGGCCTGTGAAATGGTGGTGAGTTATTTACAGGGAAGTGAAGCATTCCTTATTGCATGGTCCTGAGGCCTGTGAAATGGTGGTGAGTTAGTTCCAGGGAAGTGAGGCATTCCTTGTTGAATGGTCCTGAAGCCTGTGAAATGATGGTGAGTTAGTTCCAGGGAAGTGAGGCATTCCTTATTGCATGGTCCTGAAGCCTGTGGTGAGTTAGTTACAGGGAAGTGAAGCATTCCTTATTGCATGGTCCTGAGGCCTGTGAAATGGTGGTGAGTAGTTACAGGGAAGTGAAGCATGCCTTATTTGCATGGTCCTGAAGCCTGTGAAATGGTGGTGAGTTAGTTACAGGGAAGTGAAGCATTCCTTATTGCGTGGTCCTGAAGCCTGTGAAATGGTGGTTAGTTCCAGGGAAGTGAGGCATTCCTTATTGCATGGTCCTGAAGCCTGTGAAATGGTGGTGAGTTATTTACAGGGAAGTGAAGCATTCCTTATTGCATGGTCCTGAGCCTTGTGAAATGGTGGTGAGTTATAGGGAAGTGAGGCATTCCTTATTTGCATGTCCTGAAGGCTGTGAAATGGTGGTGAGTTAGTTCCAGGAAGTGAAGCATTCCTTATTGCATGGTCCTGAAGCCTGTGAAATGGTGGTGAGTTAGTTCCAGGGAAGTGAGGCATTCCTTATTTGCATGGTCCTGAAGCCTGTGGAATGGTGGTGAGAGTTACAGGGAAGTGAGGCATTCCTTATTGCATGGTCCTGAGGCCTGTGAAATGGTGGTGAGTTAGTTCCAGGGAAGAGAGGCATTCCTTATTGCATGGTCCTGAAGCCTGTGAAATGGTGGTGAGTTAGTTACAGAGAAGTGAGGCATTCCTTATTGCAGGGTCCTGAGGCCTGTGAAATGGTGGTGAGTTAGTTACAGGGAAGTGATGAGTTCCTACAACGACAGATGGTAGAAGGGGCCTGACTCCTGYGCTGCCTTCCCTCTCCTTCCCAGAGAGGGCAGTGGTGGAAATGGCCCTCTGCACTGATCATCTGGGGCCCTCACATAATATAAACTCCAGAAAATGAACCTTTTGCTCTGTTGAGCCCTAGAAAGTACCTCAAATTTATCRAAATTTCTATTTTTTCGTTTTGCTAAATACACTCGGTTTGAAGCTTGGCCTGGCTTGTGTAGTGTCATTCTAGCTTGAAGAAGGTGCCAGCACGGCCAGCAGTCAATGACAGCCTGGACATCCAGGAATTTATAGTTTCTACAGCACCATTTTTTAAAGAAAAGAGCAAACTATGCAACAGAACATGAGCAGTCTTTAAATTCAGACACCAGGGATCTGCTGGGGAATTGAGGTAAAATAAACAATTTGAGAGTATATGCAGTGTTCTTGCAGAGCGTTTTATAGCTGCAGTGAACCACTTAGCTGRCATGTTTTAAGCACTGTTCTCTTATTTGAATAATGTAGTGTTGCTATTAATGTTTAAAACACAGATACTTCTTGTATACCTTCCCAGCTGATGAATCTTACTGARCTAGTGCCAGCTGAATGGGATGAGTCATTGTCCTATTGACCCATGTTCAAAATAACACTCAGGATTTGTCTCATTTTSTCTAAAATTACACAGGGCAGGCAGAACCTCCAGGGAAGCTTCTGTATGGAGATGCTATTTCCAAACCAGATAGACAGGATGATTGAACAGATAATTTGCAGGTATGATTGTTATTGCAACTGCTCGCCTTGWGCTTTAATATGTGCAGAAAAATCTTTTTGTTGGTTTCAGGGCCTTTGCAAGCTGCTGCCACGGTAATTTCACCTCAGTCATTCCAAAACCAACTTCAATTATATGATCAGTTTTTTAAATAAAAGACCAGGAGAATTAGGAAATGTAAATGGATCTATTCAGTCATAGTCATCTTTATTTTTGCAGTCTGCACATAATTGTTATAACTGATAAAAAACCCTCTTCTTTTTCTKAAACTAAAACATTAGCAGTATGCAAATTACTAGAAATATCAGTGTAGCAGTTCACACAGTTGTAGAGCACAATTCAAAATATTTTGCTYTAAACTTGCTTGGATAACCAGAGAAATGTGTGGATTGAACTTCTGAGATATTAGTGCTAATATGCTGTCTTTATTTTTTCATTTTAGTTGCAAAATTGTTATYCAAAATAAACCCTAATGGAGTTGTTGTCAGCAAATTTTACATCCCAAGCATGATATTTCCACAAAAAAATAGAAAAGGATTCAATTTTTTTCATTTTACAGTTGTAAGATAGAGACTTTGTGAGGTTCMTTAAGATTTCACATAACTGAGAGGCAAAATGGAAATGAAGATTGGGAACTTGAAGACTAACCCTAAATTATCTAAATTTTACCCTCTTAAAATTTACTAGATTGAGAATATATTTTTAATTGATATTTCCTGCATTCTACAGAAACCAGGAATTCAGAACAAGAATGGGAAAAAAATTGATAATATCTCTTTCAGCGAATTATCTCCTTCCTGAACCTGTGTCTAAATCAAAAACATTTAAAATCTCAGCTCACACCAAGACAAGAATTTTAGTATAAATATTATATAACTGGAGAGTTTCCAAATACTTGACTTTTATCTTAAATTTCCCTCCCTTAGCTACTCTGTTTAAATACTGTTTAAATACTCTGTTTTTCTGTAAAGTGCAAATTAATAATTCACTAAGCAGAATAGCTCAAAATATATATGGATATATCAGACAACCCTTTTCTCAGGGTGGAATTTAAAATCCAGTTGTCTTATTCAATAGTACCGTAACTTCCTTTACTCTTTTCTATCCCTGTTTGTTTTACGTATAAAATTTAATGCTGGTTAGAATATTTTTTGTGAAATATGTTTTTCTATATAAATAAATAATTGTACTCTCAGCTACCACTACATAAGAAATGCCAACTGCTGCTCAATCAGTTATCAAATAACTCTCTTGTACAGTACTACCAGATATGTTGAATGCCATGGCATGGTGTTTACTGTAAAAACACAAAGAATTTACAACACCATTTAGAGAAATGTAATTTACACACCTGAAAGTGTGTCTTACTGAAGCCATGTATCACTGCAACTTGCAACTCCTACGGAAATATGAATTTAAAACTTGATGAGTGTGAAGAAAAATGTTTTAAGCTGAGAAAGTAGGCTGCAGAACATCACACCACAGCATGGGGACATGAGCAGAATGTGCTATTGAGGAGTTATYCTGCCTGTGAAAACATGGATAGCTGCATAGGACAGTGTTATTGCTTGTCCTGACCAGGGATCCTCAGTTACAGCCCTTCATTAAAACCAACTTCATTTCATGCCATGAGTCTGTCTACCCGTGGTTTCTTCATGGTGTCTTCCTTTGTCAACATTCTCTTCACAAATATTTCGCCAGAAATGCAAGAGTTAGCATTTTCCTAGCAAATTTCCAGCATTTTTTCATGCGAGATGAGTCTTAGCCAACCAATGGCACTGCATGCCATGCTGGCTATGTCACACTGCAAGGCAGGTGATCTGAGTCACCATTCTCAGTGTGTGGGGAGCATGGAACAATGCCTCARCTGWRTTTTGTTAGACWGAGTGTTGCCATGATATTTTATGRAAWATCCTTTCCTWAGRCTTTTTCCTCCTGAGAAGCTGAGAGGCCTCAGGAACAAAATGKAAACAWTGATTATCTGCTGCTGTGGAATGCAACAGGTGCATCTGTGATTGGCCCATGTGGTTGTTTKTAATTAATGGACAATCACAGTCAGCTGTCTCAGACTCTCTGGTCAGTCACAAGATTTTATCATCATTCCTTTCTATTCCTTGCTAGCCTTCTGACGTTTAGTGGGATACAGTATGGGTAAATGAAGGTGGTACAGACTGTAATCTTATTCTTAAAGGGCTGCAGCTGAACCAATTACCAAAGATTAGGAGCAGGCCTGATGTTAACAGGCCACACCTGTAGCAAATAAGAGCAGTGTTATAGAAGAGTGGATTGTTGGGGTCTGGAGTCAGATGGCTGCTGCAAGGACCAGGAACAGTCAGTGCTTAGAGGAGCTGCCCATGAGAAACATCGAGGAGGGACAAAACTCGGGCAATATGGAATCCTTGCACTGCAGTGATAATAGAACTCTTGATAYATAAGACAACACTGATGAAATAATTTCTTCTATTGTTTTAGTATAGTTTTAATAGATAATTTTCTTTTAATATAATATATATCATAAAATAATAAATCAGCCTTCTGAAACATGGAGTCAAGATTCTCGTCTCTTCCCTCATCCTGGGCCCCCTGTGAACACCACCACAACAGAGAGAGAATCCTTTCCTTAATATTCTCATCCTCAATACCAAAAAGTCACCTAATCAGATGAAAGAAAACACATATTCTAGATCCTGTACACCACAATTTCTATTTGCTGCTTATCTGAGTCTTCGTCATTTGRAGTAAATAGAATGATAAATGTTGATACCACAGTTTGACCTAACAGGAAAAGAAAAAGGCTGATGATAAACCTCCCARCAATGCTCAAGAAATCTGAACTGTTATTTAACAGTTTTGTTTGTAATTTTTTTTAACAAAAGCTGTGATTTAGATACACACTCCTGGCAAAATATCAGCCACAGGGACATCTTGGGTCATCATGATAGGTATTTATCATTTTGTTTTATAGCTAAATAGGATAATCTAGATTTTGGGTTTTTTTGTAGTCAAAGGGGAARCTTAGTCTTTAGTCCCTCTGTTCCYCCTCTGAGGGTTGCATGGKAAGGGATGTTGYATGTATGATTTTCTTCATGCAAGCTACGGAATGGTTTCTTCTATAAAATTTTATGTTTCAAAAGTTTTATCAGGCTTGACATTTTTGGGGTCTGCTACAATAKGCAATACATTTATTTAGAAATTTTCTTAAGCTATCTGAAGAAAGAGTATGTGTGTGTGATGACTTAGAAAGTCATCATCTCATTTTTTTTGTGGCCTCACCTCCCCCCCATCACTCTGTACCCTCCACCCCTTTGTTTTGTCACATCTGAGGAGATTTGTGGAAGGAAAGTGTAAAGTGATTTTCTCGGTTTCCTAGGCTGCGGGCTGATTAGACATGTTGAGGTGCACTTTGGCTCTGTGACAGTGCTTGACAAAACTGGTGGAGCTGGCAATTCCCTTAAGGGACATTTTTAGTACATAACTCTTAAATAAGAAAACATCTGCTGTTTTTCATACTGCTTTTCTGGATTCTCTTATTCTATCTCTCAAAATTAAAGGTGCAGAGACRATTGAAAATAGTTTTATTTTCCCTCTAGAACAAAAGAGTAAATATTTTTTAAACTGTTAAACTGTTGTTGAGATCCATTACAGAGGCAGATGGGTCAGAAAATCATCAMAGAATTGAAAGTATTGCACATAATTATTGCACTACTTGCTAGCTTTTTATTTMTTTMTTTCMCTTTTTTTTYCTTGCTTTTGTCAGGAATGTTCACAAAGCAAATTAATTAAGCTGTTTATTCTTCTGTGTGATATAAGAGAAACTCTAAGGTCTTGCCTGGACATCAGTTACAAGCACACAAAACATAAGTCCTTGTAAATTACTGTTCTCGATGATTTTAATAGGTCGCTCATAAATTGTCATCTTTAGAGGTCACACAATTACATCTCAAATCAACCTTAATATGCTTAGAATAAAGTCTTGTTAAAGTCAAAGAAGCAAATTATCTCAAGTCACTTGGGAGTAATGCATTCAGATGCAGATAACAAATACTGATGGAAAAATTTGCTGAAATGTTTGTAAACTGGGAAAATCAAGGTTTCCCTTACTGTGTATCCAAAAGGACTGTGCTTCTGATTCAAAATGTCAGMTTTACTCCAGTCACTTAATTATTTACAAATGTAATTCAGATAGAGATAACTGGAAATTTTAATAGGTTTTATGGGACCTCTTTTCTAACATGGCTTAATTTCTTGGGATTGTGTTTGGCAAATGATGGAAACAAGAGACCCCTTCTGTAGTACACTTGATGAGATAAAAAAGAAATATCACAGGCTGTATCATGACTGACACCTTGGCTGCTTCTTTGCTCCTGCTCAGAGGGAATATGGAGCTAGTATCCCTGGCAAGGCTGAGTTAGAGACAGTGAGTTTCTCCTTGATAATTCTTGATGGTACCAAAAAAGAACTCAGCACTGGAAATCTGCACTAAATTTTTTATCAAAACCATCAATTTCATAACTTCAAACAATCAAATATTCAAAATGTTCCTCTTAGCTGTATTGAACAAAACACAACTACTACCAATTTGAAATTTGTCGATTTTTTTCATCCCTTAAATCTCTCTCTTGGGTTTCTACAATATTCTTTTTGCTTTTCATTGATGGTAAAGTCCAACAGTCCCAATTCCCTAAAAACACAGCACAAGTTGATAGACAATCACAATAAATAAGAGCTATGGCAAAAGGCAAAACATCTTTGCAATGTGCTAACCTTCAGATGTCCAAGTTTCCGCAGGAACCCATTACACTACATGTGTTTTCAGGATCTTTATAAAATGCTTTCATTTYACGCTTTCACTGGGTGTAGTTAAGGAAATTACTGGCTGCTACAGGAGGAGAGAAGAGATATATCAAAAAGAATATTGTAGAAACCCAAGAGAGAGATTTAAGGGATGAAAAAAATCRACAAATTTCAAATTGGTAGTAGTTGTGTTTTGTTCAATACAGCTAAGAGGAACRTTTTGAATATTTGATTGTTTGAAGTTATGAAATTGATGGTTTTGATAAAAAATTTAGTGYAGATTTCCAGTGCTGAGTTCTTTTTTGGTACCATCAAGAATTATCAAGGAGAAACTCACTRTCAGTTGTTTGACAGGAAGATTTCTAGGACTCGGTTTTCAGAGCACAAATTGCTTATACCCTTGTGTTTGTGAGGTTTCAGGGCTTCTACACTCTCCTCATAAAGAAGCTGCTGAAACAAAAATTACTTTTTTCCAGTTAGATGCATTCAAAACCTCGCTATCAGTTTTTATTAAAAATGCGAAATGAATTTTCGGCAGAGCTTTGACACTTACGTTGTTAATGTGCCTTCAGGCATGTAATTAGTAGAAGACTTTAATCTTTTATATTCCATACTTTGATCAGAGCAAATAAGCTCAGRGAAGCTATAAAGTATTGACCAGCATCTTTGATAAAAGAAACTTGTAAGCACCACTTGAAGATACTTTTATAAACTGGAATGCACATCATTAGTTCTGCTTATAGTGGAGAGAATGTTCTCTTACTGTTATTATTGGTATATCACTCCATCCCATAGAGTGCTGTGGTTTTCTTCTCCTTTTTCCCATTTCTTTTTAAACTTGTGATATTTTTCAATACTCGCAGAAAAAACCATGAAAACTGCTTTCTGTAGCTGGCTGAGAAAGAAATAATTTCTTCTATTGTTGACTCCAAGCTAAAAAATTTAATTGATCATTAACAAAAGTCTAACTAGGAAGATGAAGCTCTTTGCTTGGTTTGCATTCATACTTTTGAACATCCAATAAAGATTAAAATCAGAGTGCCCTTAAGTAAACTAGGGATTTGATATTGGATTAGCAGAACAAAAAGCAGATTTTTAAAGTCAGCACTCTATAGTAGTTAAATTTAAAACTTTTATAAAATATTACATTAAAAGGTGTGAATTCCTTAATCCTACATTTTTTCTTATTCCTGCACAGATCAGACCACTCACTAATAAAACCAGAGTGAGAGTCAGAGTGTTGGGTCCCACCTCAAGAGAGAAGGCAAGTTTATCCAGAAATTGTGGTGACCAGATTCTGTTAATTTTTTCTTGTTCCATCTATCTCTGTAATGAAAATGAAAATGTCTTTTTGTCCCTGAAAATAACAAAATTAAGTTGATATATTTTTGCCTTATGATTCAGATCATACTCTTGACAATTCCCCAGAGAACTCTTGTTAAATTTCATTTGCTCACTATGTAGTACATGAAACATAGGGTCACATAAGAAAAAAAATATGACCCCAAACTTCATGCTAATTTTAGGAACATGGAAAAAAAGACACTTATTGCATGCATTCCATACAGATCTCAGTTGCTTCATGGACTACAGAACACATTAAGTATCCAAATGAATATCTATAAATAATATAAATAATCCTAGATGATCCTCAAGGAATAATAATTTATGTATCTTAATTCTTGCTTATGCTTATATATTCTTGCTTATATAAACACTCTCAAATAAAAAAAAAAAGAGGTTTTTTTATTTTAAGGAATTCCATCCTCTCTACATYATGAACTGCACTACTCCAGTCTCTGCTCCTCAAAAACCTGAATGCAGAACTTGCATTTTCTCTCAAGGTGTTACCTCATTCCTTCCCAGAATAAACATCTGAAAGGAAACAAGAAGCAGCAATTTAGCACCAAGAAAAGAGGAACTTCTCAAATTCTTCCATCCTTACTGTCTATGGGGCAGACCACTGCTTCTACACTTTGTAATAACATTATTGGCACTTCAGGCTTGGGGGAAAAGGGAAATATTACAGACATTGCTTTGAGGTTATTTATTCCAAATTCTTTTGCAAAATAAGATAGTAATGGTTTCTCATGTCAAATATCAAAATCATTTAGGCTGGCTATTTGTGAAAATCATATAAATCAAAGGAATAAATAAAATAGTACATTTTAAGGTGATTTCAATTATTTTGCCTCTCTCTAGTCAATTTCTCAGTAATTTTCCTGTTTCCAAGGCTTTGGTCATTATTTGGTTAGATTTGTCCATAAACAAGTTATCTGTGAAAATACAAAAATTAATCACTTTTCCATCTTTGTTCTAAATTATTCTTTCATGGGTAACTTCAGATGATTCATTTACCAAAAGAGAGTTCATTTTATATCAATATATATAGATCTGGATTATCAAGAAATGTTCTTTATCAAGAAATAATCTTTCTAAGAACATTTTTTCTGATTTCCTTCAATAAGAGACATTTAGTCTGAGGATTGTGATGGAAAAATGTTACATTTACTGTTTTATGTTCCTTTTAGTGATAAAAATCAGAAAATCCTAGTTTAATGTGTGCCTTGGAAACAAGAGTGGGGCAYTCCAGTGACTAAGACACAGGGAGTTAGAACCCATAAAGACTATTTAAAATAATACTTATCTTGTCATTATTTATTGTTTCTACATGAAAAATTCAAGACTATTCAAGACTATTCAAGACTATTTCTACAGGACTGTTCAAGACTCTTTTCATTAAAAATACAATGCTTTGCACACTACTTAGTACCTCCTATATTTAATCAGTACATTAAAAGAGATAGGAGCCTGTGAGGAAAAAAAAAAAAAAACCATAAATTGGTATTGGTATTGGTGAAGACTGCATCATAATGAATATTTCCCAAGAGCTAATTTAGAATAGTTTTACTCTAGAGTATCTAAAAWGCCTCTGAATAATATTTTGTATTTGAAATTTTTAGATTCCATTTGCAGAGATATTGAGTCCATAAATTTGAAAATGTATTTAGAGTGAAAATACTGTAAGATGTATATTGCAAGAAGTTTCTAAATAACAGAAAAAATGTGTTACTAAAGGAAATAGGTGATGCCTGGAGGCAGGTTACCAAAAAGCTTTAAAGCTTACAGATATTGAACAATATAATGAATTAGAAGCATTTGTACAAGGAATACAAATTAGATTTTATTTTCCAAATTCATTGCAAGACAAATAATTGTTTAATAAATAAATAAWTAAATAAAGGATGAATCAATGGTATGAAAAATTACCAGGGACTTTTACCCTGAAAAAGAATTCCAGCAGCAGAGTAGCACTGCCTGATCCACCCCAGCTCTGCAGATAGAAGTCTATTTGTTGTGCCACAAGCTCCATTTGTCCTGAGCAGTGGCAGGGGAAGTGAGACACCGTCTCAGCTCGTTACTTGCTGATGGTTTTCTCCCCCTCCTCCCCCTCCAGGTTCATGCCGTGGGTGCCCAGTGGTGCTGAACGTCACAGCAGAAACCACAGCTTGCCTACCAGGAGCAGAGGGAAGATGGATCATCCTCAGCTGCAGCAGGGAGGGATGACAGGAGAATAGCAGGCGATGCAGATGGCTGTGGTTCTGTGCGTACTCTAGAGAAAGCTGGGTGAGGCAACTTCCTATGAGAGGTGTGAGAGTCTGTCGAATTTTCCCTCATCTGCCATCACGATCGAGCAGTGGACCACTTGAAGAAAAGACCTCCCCCTGCCTAAATCTCTGGCTCTGAAGGAGAAAGTTAACACACGCCAAGCCCTGAGACCTGAGAGCACAGTCGCTAGTTACCTGTTTCACAGGTGTGTTTGCTGTGCTACACTGAGCCCAATGAGAACGAAGGGGCACTAGTCGCTTTTTGACACAAACCAAGCCTTGGAGCTGCACCTTCGTGTGAGACTTATCTCTGGATGGTGTCCTCCCACAGAAGACCCTCCAACTCATGTTTATACAACCACCAGTGACAGAGACAACTGAGATGTAAAGGACAGCCCCCTCCAGGCCTGCCACCTACGGAACCCCCCCCCCCACCCACCACCCCCCCCCCCCCCCACCCCCCCCCCCCCCCCCCCCCCCCCCACCACCCCACCACCCCCCCCCACCCCCACCCCCCCCCACCCCCCCCCCCCCCCACCCCCCACCCACCACCCCCCCCCCCCCCCCCACCCACCCCCCACCCCCCCCCACACCCCCCCCCCCACCCCCACCCCCCCACCACCCCCCCCCCCCCCCCACCCCCCACCCCCCCCCCCCCTCCCACCCACCCCCCCACCCCCCCCACCCCCCCCCCCCCCCACCCCCACCCCCCCCCACCCCCCCCCCACCCCCCACACCCACACCCACCCCACCCCCCCCACCCCCACACCCCCCCACCCCCCCCCCACCCCCCCCCACCCCCCCCCCACCCCAAAACCCCACCCCCCACCCCCACACCCCCCCCCACCCCCCCCCTATCTTTACATCCACATCCAGGACTGTAGACATGGACCCCCTGTGAAAAGGCCTCTGCTCCTTCCAAGGACTGAGACATGGAAACTACACCATGTGAAAAAGGCCCTCTGCTCCTTCACAGGCTGAGAACATGGAACCCCATGTGAAAGGCCACATCGACCCTCACAACAGACTGGAACTGAAACCCCCAGCCGGGGAGGTGTGTGGGGGACCAAAGCTGACCAAGCCAGATGTTTGCCTGCAGGTTGTGACCCTGGACAAGAAGACAATGGCTCTTGCTTACTGCTGAGAGCATGGACTACCTGTTACTTCTATTCCTTATTGTATCTGTTACCTCCCCCTGACAATTTTCAATAGAGTATAATAATAAAAACCTCTGAGTTAGTGAGACATTTTGAGATCCCAACATAACAGGCGGATCCTCGACTGGACTGGACCAAAGGACTTTGTCTCTACATTTGGCAGCTATATCCCCTCTTTCTCTCTCTCTTTTTCTCTCTTTCTCCATCTTTTTCTCTCCTTAATCCCTCTATGCCATTTTTGTGGTCATTCAATAAAGGTGCATTTGCTTTGATATTCATTGCAAACCCCCCTTGTACTGTGTTGGATTTTTGCACCCTGAGATCAATCCATGAACCATCACAAAACCCTTCATAAGGACGGRTGGTGACAGAGGGAAAGCAGCAGCTCCTGTATTTCCCTCTCCCCAGGTGGGACAGGGACAGCACCTGTGAGATTGACACTGSTCCTCCATGTGGACTTGCTCATTTGGAGACACTCCACAGTAGACTAAAGTTTCTAATAAAAGAGTGAGAGGTCACGTTTCCAAACCACAAGTTATCTTTTATGAAAAAAGTAGCGTTCTTTGTGGCCAAAAGTAGTGTTCTTTGTGTGCTGATGTACCCATAAGGATCCTCACTAGGCACATATTCTATTTCCAGCCTGAGCCCAGTGGATATGAGGATATGAGGATACTTTCTGCAGCCTGGAAAGTATTGCATATATAAAATGTGACAGAAGTTATGCTGGTACCTCATTACACATGCTTATCCTGCTGCTATACACAAATTACTTTWAAAACACCAGAACAACACACTGCATAGGCTCATCTTTTGTTTTTATTTGTCACATTTCCCTGCAGTTTCCTTATGGTTTTGACAAAGTCTTTGTGTTTTGAGAGTAGTATTTACACAATGTGTTAGAGTCATTGTGTAAGAAGCTAAGTGCATTAAGGCTAAACATGAGGATCAGGAAAAAGGCTGGAATGAATATCTTGGGACACATCTCAGTTATGGGAATCACAACATTTTTGCCTGTGTCCAGTGGAGATCTCAAGGGCATGGATGCAATAATATCAAGGAACTGCCAACAGCATAGACTGACTTAGAGACGTGAATATTTGTTTAAACTTTCTCTAAGGGAGGAAACATTTCTTAAAACTACACACAGCATATTTCCATGCCTTTGTGTCAAGAATTAAATTCTCCTAGTTTGGAAATTAAATAAAACATCTGTTTATGTAAATTAGTTAATGCTGTTTTTAAAAAAAGCCCAASGTTTTTAGAAAATCATAATATGGACTTAATAGACAGCTGTTGAAAAAAGCATGAACACAGTAATAGTATCTAAATTCAAGCTGCTTGGAAGCTGGAGGCTTTTTCCTAGTTTTTGTTTTATTTTTTTTTTGTTTTTCTTTAAGACTCAAAACGTACTGCTTGAATAGGTGATACACAAACTGTTAAAATGTCACTTCAATTCTCTGGATGAAAGTTAACAAATCCTACATGCTGAAGCAATGTGAAACCAAATTTTACAAAAGTCAGGAGGCTGTTATTTGTGTACTCTAGCACGAGTGCTGGCAACTGCGCCGTGATAGAAGATCAAAGCAAAACAAACAAAACCTTACAGTGCTTCYATGCTTCCCCAAAACAAAACAACAGTAATTAATGTCGGATAAAACACTTTTGGCTGTAAACTGCTAAATATACTCACAGAATACATTATCCTCCCAAAGTAGATGTTATTCATTAAATAAATTATTCAAGAATAGTCTTTTGCAGTATTTGACCATCTCTCTATCTGGTTGAATGCCAACTCATTGAACAAATTGTTCAGAAGATAACAGCTTGATTCATGTATAATGTATTTGAAAAGCTTCTTTTCTGGTTCTTACCATCTCTGCTGAGACTAAGTAATATCCTGTGCTTTTATTAATAATTTGTCATATGACTGACAAAAATGAATATAGGCAGCAAGAAAGGACAGAATCTGACTTCTTCTGAGGTTAGTGGGAGTTTTGCCATTGATTTTAAGTGGGTTCAGGGTTCCACCTGAAATGTTTAAGTGATGACTTTGAAATGTGATATACATTCTTAGTGTATTTTTTGTTCATATTCTAATGAACTGATTCTATTCTTATGTTCTACAGTGATAACAGTGTGCCATAATATTTGGGTATAAACTTTCTATAGATCATTGATACAGCAATAGAATCATTATCCAACCCAAACAGAAATGTTTGTGTTAGTTACCTCTCTTAGAGTCATTCTTTGAGCTTATCTCAAACTGTAAATCACAGAAGGTGTGGAAATTGCACTATGAATACAATGGGGATCTTGATTTTTTTTTTGGTGATAAATATATAAATAAAAAAAACTTTGCAAATTTATACTGTCTCTCTGCTTTATGAGAAGCTAGAGTCAGAGGTGATACACAATAAGCAAGTTTCCAGAAACCTATTTGCTGAGCAGCTCCTGCATGCTGAAGACAAAGTGACAATGATAAAAGACCCACACTGTTGATTACATTAGACAAGACAGGACAAAATAGCACAAGATATATTAATGTTGAAGTGAAATTTAAATCCAGGTATAAACGACTTCAGGCAGTGTGTATAAAGCAAGAGAGCTCAAAAATAAAGCACCATGCATTTACCCAAGGCTGGGGGTTCACCTATCCAGGCTGTGAATGTTTTAAGATGAAGTTTGAAACAACAGCATTGTAATTTGAGTTGGAAATACATGGACTGCCTTACTGCTTGTGACCACTGCATTGTATGTGGAACTAATGTTTAGGTTTTTTTTCTTGTAATATTTCAGCATTTTTCTCAAGTCATTACTTTCCAAAACTGTCATCTTGTATGTGTGACCTTCAATTTATATTGCCATGTTTAGACAAGAGCAGCTTGCATTTTTCTATTCTTACAATTTGTAGCATTCCAGTAGCTGAGGCTTTTTTCATTCATTTTCTAAATGCAGTACAAAAATTWTTTGATACCATTAGGCTTTGTAAATTTCCTTGCAGAATCCCCACTTAAAATGCTTGGAAGGTAAATACATAAGGACTTTTAAAGAAAGACTCTTTTGCAATTTGTTTCTGTGTTACTCTGACTTTGTACAGTRTGACAAATTCACTGAGTGCTACAGCTGAAGGGAGATTTAAAGCCAGAGATGCTTTTGTACAAATGAGTCTTCCCAGCTCCTGATCACACCTCCAAAGGTTGTCATTTGGCTTATTATGGAAGATGAAAGGAGGAAGAAAATTCTCTGGAAGGGATGAAAACCTCTGGGACCTTCTCCCCATCTTGTTCTGTTGAGCTTTTAGACTGACAKCTGCCTTCTGAGTTCTGATTTGATTGTGCCTAGGGTGGCTGATATTTGGGATGTTGGTGAGACCTTTGCTTACATCAATACAATGACTGAGTCTTGGGATGGCCTAATGATTTTATGGCACTAGGAAGATCATCCTGTTGGTCTACAGTGTAGTCTACCTACTCAGGTACCTGAAATATTCACACCTGTCTTTGAAAAAGAAAAAAAGAGCATTTGAATTAACTTAGTGTTGACTTTGAGCAGGATTTTCTGAAGATTGAAAACATCTACCCAYGTGAACTAAGGAGGTGCTTGCCTAWAGCTAATGAGATAAGAAACATTTTTTTTTACAGATTGGAGAAGTGTATTCCCAGAAGAGTAGTGTAATGGAATAAGATGCTTACTGTGGAAGAGCTGAGAGCCTGTGACTATTTGAATTTTGCAGTACAGATTGTGGGTGAAGCAGGGTGCACCTGCACCAGCAGCATGCAGGTGTAATATTCTTTTCCTTCCCTACCTCCTTCCATTTTTGCTGCTATGTCCTGCAAGTTAAAGGGGCAAAGAATTCAACTTACAATTAAAAAAAACCACAGCTGATGCTTTCCCCTCTTTTTTCTCTTCTGGTTTGAACTAAGAGCTGGTAGTATGACTTTTTAATATGACTTTTTTTCTTTCTTTTTGGGGGGAGTGGATAAAATATTTGGAGCTGTATTTCAAGTAGTGATTAAAAAATGCGAACTCAGCTCACAGCACTCTAAATGCATACATTTGAAGTCAGTTTGAGTGGAATATTTATATGACACAGATTTAAGACTAGTCTTTTGTACACATTTTTCTAACTCCAGGATCTTGGCATTTTGTTTTTCTTCCCATTGTCCTTCAAGTTCCATTACTGCATACAAATGGCGAGGCACAGCTGTGGTTATCAGATTTGGTTTCTTACGTTATCTTGTTTCAGACAAAACTTAAGATAAAGGTTCCTTTGAGAATGTAAAGGCTTGAAAGTTTCACTTTTATACCAGTACCTACCTCMTACCCTTATAAATTTGGAAGTTTTCATTCGAAAGAACAGATACCAGGTATTTTTTGCATTCTGAGTAGAGTACCAGCACAGAAAAGTTCTATATCCTGCATCTTGTAACTGAGGACTGTGAAGTCAAAATAAATAAGAGCAGTAAAAAAATCTATAACTGGGTATTTGTCTAATAGAAAAAGTCCATCYATTCCTTGATGCTCTGTCTATAAAAGAGAATTTGAATAAGTGTGGGTCATTTTTTCTATATAGGTAAACAGCACAGGAGTTCACATGTGGATAAATTGAAATCGAATGAAGACGGAATGCTGTAATATTATTTTGAAAGAGAGTTATCACAACATTAGCTACTGATATACTGGTGAAGATCTGTTTAAGGAAGTTGTCAGAATGCAATTTCATTTAGGTAGAGATTTTTTTTAACAGAGAACTTATCTACTAGATTGTATTTGAGATGTGAGAATATTCAGGTATTGAATTTATATTGGAGTATTTCTTTCTTACTCTATTCACTTTTTCAAATTCTGATACTTGTGTTTTGCCAACATATCTATTCTTTTAAAATTTCTTCCTTTCCTCATTTCAAGCAACAGCAAAAGTATCTTATTGCTTACCAGGGTACCAAAAGGAGTTACTATGGAAAGAAATGTGCYACCTCAGGAACATTAAAGTGATGCCAGTAATGGAACCATGAGGAAGAAGAGAGGATGGGTTTCATTATCAATATCACTTTCTCTGTAATCTCAAAAGATGTGCATTTGTCCACGTTTCCAGTCAGAGACTCATTTTTAGTTTGAAGCCTTGTAGGAGTCCCACAGAGAAATTATTTAGGAAATTTCTCTAGTGTGTGTTCGCTTGGCTTGTTTTTTGCAGCCAGTGTCATCTCCTTATCACATGACATAATCAAACCACATCTCAGAAGAATGGGATGGACATGAGAGCCGTGGAAATTTGTTCCTTCTGTCTTCTAAAATTTAGATGTCCCAAATCTCAAAGGAAAGCATCAATCCTCTTAYACCCTTGCAACTCCCTCCCTTCAAGATTGGTTCCAACACCAAGTACAAGGGGACAAATGTTGTACAATGCCATTCCAACAAAAGATTTTGAAGCAGATAACATTTAAATGGTAAAAAGAAGCCTAAAGCTCACTTGAAGATTATATTTACATCCATAATYAACATTATTGAAACACAAGACAAAAATAAAATATGACAATAAAATGCTTACTGGAACTTACATTTGTCCTTATCTTTAAGCAATTAATTTGGCATTACAAAAATAATTGAGAGTTCCAAACAGCATAGCTAGATAATGGCAAAGAATTTAGGAACAATTAGTTTAAAAATTATTAGTGTCTGCATCAGYCTCAGTAGAAAAGAGTTATTCTCCCTATTGCCTTAAAAATCTGGGTGTAGGTCAGGGAAWGAAATGGTTCATGCCTTAAACATGAAGGAGTTTAGACCATTATAGCAAAAACTGTATAAAGAAGACACAACCACAGAAGCCCTTGAAGATTCCTGGCTGGAACTCTGGACTGTGAGTTAAGCCACCTAGATAAGATAAAGGCAAYACTRTTGTTYGMTCATCTCAGGTCTGGGGAGAAATAAACRAGGCTGAAGGAAAGGAATGCATCCACARGARAGCYAAACACARCAGAGAATCATCCCTGGCTGGCYTTGGGGTGGAGGWGACCACAGCCCACRGMGGCCAGGTYTGCACAGATAACCCCAAAATGAGGAGTGGGGAGGAGGTTTCAGGTGTGTGTGTGGAGTCACCTCTGGTCAGAGGCMGTGGACACCCAYCCTCCCTTRCACAAACCAGCCCAGCTGTGAAACCCCACAGGCCACATCCACAGGACATTCCTGTGAGAGGCAGYTGAGGGGGTGTCATAATCTATCAAACACCCCTCAAGTGATCTCCAGAGGCCTTGCAGCAGCTTTGCAGCAGAGCACTGCACGGGATGCAAAATGATGCAACAGATCCAGTCTGCTGCAAGGGACTGTGTCCAAGTGCCCCAGTCCAAGGAAGGTATCTGGGCATCCCCACCTGGCCTGAGCATGTATTAATCCATGCTATGCTTCTCAGGGGTCCTTCATCACCAAGAAGACCAGGTGGAGAGGGTCACTGAGGCATTGGTGGGACCCATGAAGTGGTGATATTTTCTTCATTCTGTCTCCGTCCCTTTCTTTCTGTCCCTCATTTGTGTTTTGCGTTCYATTTCTTTCTCTTCCTTTCTCTCTCTCTCTCATACATTTACTATCAAATAAAACCCATAATGTTGACTTTGGCATAYGGTCTTGTTTGCATCTTAWTTTGGCCCAGAGGCATTTCTAGYAACTTTAAAAACCGRACYRCAATWGTGTCAAGTMAGGGTGAGTGGGGGGAGAAGGAATATGAGGCAATACTGAGTCAATACTATTGCTCATGAGTGTGAAGTGATCTTAGATATCTGCTGCAGTGGCTGTTAAATGAGTCTGAAGTTCTCTGCAAATCTCCTGCTGCTCCACTTATTTGTACACCCAGAAATCCCTATTCAAATGCACACGGTGTCTGAAAAGACAGGCTGCACAATTGCTCCAAATTCTGCTGAAGCCTGATCTGCTTGGGAGTAGGAGATATCAAAGTGCATGAAGAGTGGAGCTGATAACATCCCTCCAGAAAATGAGGCTGACTAAATTAATTTCTTAATGACATGGATGCAACTGAAAATTCCAGATTTGCCTCAGAGCTATATGTRGGAAACTTGAGTTTATGTTCAAGGCTGTTTTTGCTGCTAATTATACAAGTAAAAAAATTGAAATTACCTTTAATATTTCAGCCTATTCTTCTTCCTTTTTTTTTTTTAATTCAACTTTTTTTTTTATGTATGAAAGATGGAGGAATAGATAGATAGAGGAATAGATACCTTCTGTGCTGCAAGAGATTCCCCTAAAGAGCAGTTAACAAAAAAACAAACAAACAAAAMCCAAAAAACCCAAACAAAAAACCCAAGAACCTGTACGTCCTGTTCTAATCCTGCTGCCTTAAGGAGGTAAACTCATACCATTCTCAACAACCCTTCAAATGTTAAATTTAAAGAAAATATAAAGATCTATCATGTTCTGTAGAATGATCCTTAAAAGAACCCGAAATCAGCTAAATGTTCCAATTAGAAATGAGAAATACAAATATTCATAATTTAAATCTGTCCAGACATAAGGTAAATGCCTATTTCATAAAAGTCATTGCAACTTTTTTTGGACTTTATTCTCTTAATTTGGGTTGTTTCTCTCATTGCCTTCTGTATTGCACTTAGRATCTCTCATCTTTCCTTTGTCAGGTGAGGAGATTTGCAGTAACAAYRTGATAARTAATAGATGTAAGTCTATTAACATYTCCTGTGTYAYTGAAKGCTTTATGCATACTGTAAAAATGAAAAGATGGSTGGCAAATTAAAGCAGAATTCATARCMGTGCCTGYAAGAATTGCATTTTGGTGGCTTGGCATTGTCGTCATCAGTAAGACAGAGATAAGTTTTCTCAGTATAAATAAAGTAAATATTCTCTAGATAAACAACTTTCTACATCTCAGCAACAAGTGATGCTCCCAGGTGTGTCCCTCTGTAGTTAACTTAGTTTTGCCACCATGCAGAGGAAGTGTTTTCCCTGAAGCACAATTACAATCTTTTCTACATGATTCTGTGTAAATCACATTAATAAACAATAGATAAAATTGACACTTTATTTTGCATTTTTTTACAAATATTTTGTATTTAGAACAGTCCTCTTTTCAAAATATCAAATTGTTGCATAAGCTTTTGTTATGAAAACTTCATAAAACACTACAAATTCACAAAGATTGACTATTTCTTTGTAACCTATGCAATAGGAGAGATCCTAGAAAAACTTTTCAATTCGTTTCAGGTAGAAATGGAACTGTTTTCTCTTGAAGTGTTGCCAGAATTACCTGAGTTTTCATAGGGAAGGAAGTTAAGCTTGTACAAAATTCTWTGTGAGATTATGGTTCATTGATACTGCTGGAGAAATTGGGGCCTGTAGACCAATTTTAATACAAATTTTTGACTAAGGAAAAAGGTATCTTTGAAAAGGCACAGTGAAAAGTGAGGAGTTAGAGCACCACATCTCTTTGACAGCCAAAAKGACAACATCATTCATTTGCCCTGAAGAGCTTCAGATGTAAGAGATGAGATGAACAAAAAGAATAATAAGTGAACTGCATAGGCAGCAGGTCAGCACCAGAGCTGCAAAGAGAACTCAAAGTGTCCATTAGCCCATCTACCTTTGGAAAAGCTTCTGTGCAAGGTATAAATGGACAAATGATGATGAGAGATCATTCTTGTGTAGTAGAATTTAAGGTCTCGCTGTATTTTTTATAATATAATAAATGAAAACCATTAGGCTTCAGCATACTGGAAAAAAGCTGAAAGATGAACAGAGCTTGTCACAACTCATTAGGGAAGCTATAAACTTTTCCTTCCTGAGAATTAAAGCTTATCCAGACTTAGGTAGAGAAAAGAAAATGAAGTAAATAGCATTTAGATTCTTAAAAAGTACTCCTAGCTACTGATTAAGCAGTACCCATATCTAGCTTACATTTCAGCAGCAAAAAAATCACTGCATAGCTGCAGTGCTGCTCTGTTATCTGCTCCTTAAGAATCTTAGGAAGATTTTGCAGGTCAGTGGTTATATCCTGTCTGCCATAAGTTTGTTTCAAGTCTGCTCGGGTCCCATAATCAAATGTTTCTCGGTCACTGCACAGGAGGACCTTCTCTGAAATAATTATCCCCTGAGAACAATTAAGGAATTGGTTTCTACACCAAAAAAAAAAAAAAAAGTCATACCTTTTTTAAAGTTAGTGAAAGTAGAAGCGATGTCTTCTGATTATTTCTTGAAACAAACATTCCCACAATACCCAAGTTGTCTCGGCACTTCTATAGACAATAGGAGTGTAGGTACATTGAATTTATGGTGCCTCCTCTTTTTTGAGGCAATGTGAAACTGTATCTTACTCGAGTCTGAATATTGCATCAAACACAAGGGCTGCTGCATCTGAGCTGCAAATGTGGTGGTACAAACTCTCAGTGCCTGTAGCTGGTGTGTCCATCCTTCAGGGGCAATAAGTGACTCTGAGTTTAATCACCCCAGCCTGTCAATGCCAGCCTCTGGAGCCCAGCCATTACTAATTCTTGTTGCTCATGGAAAACTGGTGCAAGTCCTCTAGCAGTAAGGAAGAGAGAAATCACAATAGACATCTGTCTTTGCCTCTGGAAACTTCTGCCCTTCTTATCTTTTTTTTTTTTTTTTTACCATCAGGAAAACTTTTACCCATCTCAACATATTGTAGGTATTGCCTCCAGGTTGCAGAAAAGAGTGTCTAAGTACTGTGATTTCTAAAGTTTGCTGTCAAGTTGTCTCTGTCTAAGTTTGGAAGTTTAGCTGACTAGGAGTTTCCACAGTCAAGAAGAAATTTTAAAACTTATTTCTGTATCTTAATATAATACTTAAATAAAACTGTGCTGCTTCAAAGACAKTCATGCTTAAGATCACTGGTAATTTCAGGGTTTGTACACAGCTACAGTTATTTTTGGACCCAACTCACCTTGTGTTTTTGAACTAAAGCAATCTACCAGTCAGGAGTATCTGGCTCTGCTCATCATCTGGAGATGATTTTATGACACTCCCTTCAGATTTTCTTTGCACCACAATCCTGTATTCGTGTGTGCTCATCTTACATGCTGGTGAACACTGTGACTTTCTTGGCAACCTGTTYAATACCCAAACAAGTTTGTCTGAAMYGAGAGGGGAACACTGTGTTTTATGGTGGGACAATGTGACAAAGCTCAGCAGTGCAGTGGCATGGAAAACAGCCTGCCACACTGGGAACCCTCCAAATGTCCTAGAGGCTGAGTGATGCAGCTCAGACCAGCTGAGTGCTGGTTATTTCCAAGACATTTTAAGARTGGAACCAAAGCAAATGGCTCTTCCTTCCATCTTCCTGCTCTGCTCCATCCGTATGCAAACTGATTTGCTTTGAGTATGACACAAAAACTCAATGAGGCCATATTAATTCCAGCCTGTTCTGCATAAATTATTTTCAGAGTACAGTTTCTTTCAGAGTATTTTCATTATCTCTGAAAATACTTCTGTATTTTCAGAGTACAGTTTCAATACTTCTGTATTTTCAGAGTACAGTTTCAATTTCTTCTGTCACTGCGCATTCTTCACATGGATGGGATGCATCTCTTCTTCCTCCATTTTTCTAAATTCTGGATACARGAATATAGCTGGACTTTTATGAACTCTGCACATGTATACCAGTCTCATAATGGACTGAGAAAAATGGATTGAAAAGTCAAACATGCAGGCTGGAGATAGTAATACTTTGTCCTGGACCCTTATTTGAATGACTGCAAGAACAGGAACTAAGAGGTTGTTATTATGCAAATATTATTCATTCTTAGCATAACCTTTGCCTCCTCATGAATTAATGAAACCCCATAAAACACATTTKAAAATGAATGCTAATTCAATCTTTGTGTGGATTGGATTATGGGAGTATGTAATATTTGAAAAATAGTATGTAGTTATCAAAAAAAGATTAATTGAAAACAGAGGCTAAGTAAACCAAATCTTGAATACTGAATCAAGCAGGATATCTGAAACATGAGTGAGTTTTCTGGCACATAACACTACTATCTCTAAAAGCACATACCTGAAGTTATGGAAAATAACTTYCCAAGGTTGCACAATGACAGCTTTTCACGTCCTCTCTCCATGAAATTTTTTTTTGAAAAGAACATTCAAAAATTTTGCAAAAGCAGCTTTCTTGTTTGGGAAGAAGCCTGTCTACCTTGATGATCAGCTGCAAGTAGCAATGTGGTCAGCGAGACAACAAAACTGCCTGCAAGGTAAACAGGCTTTTTATTTCCACTTCCCTCCTCCACTCTCATCCCTCTTCTCTTTTTCAATGCAATTGTTTCTAAATGACAAAGCCAGACTCAGCCTAGCAGTGCTCTCTTATCAAGATAAATTCCCTAAGTCATGGTGAAYGTTTTCAGACTAAACTGTTGACCTTATGATAAGAAATGTCAGTTGTCATCAACAATCAGATGCTCTGCACAAAGAGGCAAGAGGGAATGTCTGCAGATGTCTGCAGCTTGACACATGCTGTGCATAACACATTCCTGCATGCTCTGAAAGTGTTGGCACATCCCTTCCAGAGCTCCAGAGTTCTGCAGTGAGCCAAACCTAAACAGGTGAATGAGTGTTGGAGATTAGGATTTGTTCATTTTTTTCTCTTTCTCTTTGGGAATTTTTCTGCCATTTGCTGCCTGAGAGCAATAAAGGCTTTTGTTAATATGTATAGTTTTTATTAAATATRWTTCATTTATTTATTTATTTACTTATTTATTTWTTATTATTTATTTATTCCCCTGTTATTTCTTCTCCCATATCTTTTCTTGAAAGCCCCTTAATTCCATAGTTGCAACAACTACAAGGGAAGGGGTTCATATTTTCCATCCCAAGGGAGGCTCCTGCCTTCCTTGGCAGGCATCTTTCCCTCAAACCAAGACAATAAGCTACTATTTTTGCCCTTCAGCAGAGCATATCTGGACAAAGGAAAAATAATTTTTATTAAATACTTTTCTTATTCCGCATGTATTAATTAAATGAAATAGAAATTTCCAGAGAAAATGTAATCAGCTTAGTTTTCCTTATTAAGCAAATAGATTTATTAGAATCACTCAACCATTTCATTTGGATATGCACAGAAATTGATTTTAGAAAGATGAGTTTGGCAACAAATAAGCACACCTTAAATCAAAAGTTGGACACAGAAAACACAAATGCTTCTGCATTGGATCACACTGGATCTACCTGGACAAATGCCTTCCCTTCCTGTCATACCTATATCATTACACTTTGCTGTTTGCTTTCCAATTTTGGTTTCAATGCAACAAAGTTCCTGAGAGAATCAAGCACAGAATAGAAGAAATATCATTAATGCAGCACATGTTTTGTCATTGTCAGTACTTCTGGACACAGCCTTCTAAACTGCTACCARAATGTTGGTTCAGTTACAAGGGCTAGCTGACACAGCTTAACAATCTTGGGCACAGGTCCATAAMATGGTTTTAGAGATTCACAATGTTCTCCCAGGGCTCCCACAGCAGAACTGATTTCCTTTTGTGCAGCCCAGGGCGTTGGACACATCAGGGTGTGATGCACAGCAATAACAGCATTCACATGAAGCAGTTGTTGGGTAAAAAGAATATTTTATAGTCCTTGGTGTATAAACCAAAACACAGTCCAGCTCCTGGGTAAGTGCCTTAACTGCAAGGCTACCAAATCCTTAAGCATCCTTAACCCTAGGTTATGAACCATCTGCTAAAAATCATTTACTCCCACCATCTTTGAATCCTCTGATCATTTTCATGGAGAAATATTATCTTCCATGTATGTCACAGACATCTTTTATGAAAAATCCTTTCCTTAGGAGTTTTCCTCCTGAGAAGCTGAGAGGCCTCARGAACAAAATGTAAACATTGATTATCTGCTGCTGTGGAATGCAACAGGTGCATCTGTGATTGGTCTGATGTGATTGTTTCTAATTAATGACCAATCACAGCCCAGCTGGCTCGGACTCTGTCTGAGACACAAACCTTTGTTATCATTCTTTCTTTTGCTATTCTTAGCTAGCCTTCTGATGAAATCCTTTCTTCTGTTCTTTTAGTATAGTTTTAATGTAATATATATGATAAAATAATAAATCAGCCTTCTGAAACATGGAGTCAGATCCTTGTCTCTTCCCTCAACCTCAGACCCCTGTGAACACCATCACACATGTGAGAAATGGAGAAAATAGATATTCTAAGACTCCCTGTAAAATTTCAGTCTGTGAGGGAGCTGTGCCTTAGATTGATAACTTTTACAAGTCCAGAGCTTTCATCCTGATGCTGACTTTATAACACCAGTTGCTCATATCTGGAAGAGTAACTTTCTGTTTGCATCTGCGAGTTCCCTTAGTGGAACCACTGCACCCCAACTGACTTTCAGAGTTCATTACCTGTACTCACACAATAAAGACAGTCAAAATCCACAACTTTATATTTATTAWTTTTATTATTTTATTCTGAAGATGTYTTACATGTGCTTGTTGCTTTTACTTGGGTTTTTTAGGGGTGTTAAATTTTCTATCTTCCCCTTTAGCAGCTAACAGTGGGAACTGCTTCATGCTAAGAAGTAGAGTTAAAATTGTCTATATTTTTAGTATTTTACCACTAAAAACCATAGTTTTGATATGAAGCTTTGAATTTCGCTAAAAATTATAAATCATCATCTTAGTTTTGGAAAAATATTATTTCTCCAAGAAATTCTGAAATTTACAGAATTTGGCAATTGATATACTATGCTATGTCTTTAAATGCTATGTCCTTTAGAAAAATATTTTTCTAACTCAATGCTGAGCAAAAATGCTATTCAAATAGCAGATCTAGAAATAATGACAAAATAAATACCTTGCAAAATAAAGAGTATCTCAAATTAAAAAACAATAAATTAGCCTGTCTAAGAGTATAAATGTCTTTATAGGAAACAGAAAAAAATGGATGATGTGGTGAAGTACAAAGTACAAAGAAGAAATATCATCATAAGAGATTGCGTTGGTACTCTTTTTTAAAAGGGCAACAAATAATGGGGAGAAATATGGCAAGAACAGGATAGACAGAGCAGGAGGTGATACAGGAGATCATTTGAAGCAGAGATCAAAAAGAATCAAACTGGGAAGATCAGAGGGGATGATTTGGTAGTAAATGGCTATTCTACGATTGTCATATATTTGAAAATATTTGAAGTGCTGATTGAAAACTTTATACACCTTCCCATAATGCTGAACCATATGGCAATAGCTCTTGCTTCACAGTATGAATCCCCAAATAGYACAGAGCTGGAGCTAATTAGAACAAATTGCAGTATATTCTTTATTACCATAGTTGAACGAGTTAAGGATTCTTGCTTAGAATATTGAATGGCTGTGGTAGGAAAAGTTCAATCTAGAAACCCTTTTACCCTTCTGCCTATGATCTTCTTGGTGTAAAAAAGGCCCAAAGAGGCAAAATCATTTTATTGTACTTGTGATAAATGAAAACAAGTTCTGAAAATTATAATGATGAGRAAGACTTGTTCCCTTTCCTGCCTTYCCAGCCCTAGGMAGCACCCTGAAGAAGTTTTATAAAATTTGTATGAAGTCCTCTTATACTTATTTCATTAACTACAAACTAATTGTTTYTTTTAAGAAATTGAGTCTTAAATACTCATTTAACTTTCTTAAAATATAAATTATGTCATAAATGATATAATATCCTATTCCTTATTATATCCATGTAAGTCAAATTAGRCTGTATATAGTCCCATAGACTATAGTCACATGACATGTGATTGAAGTGGCACAATGAAAATGATATAAACTTATATTTTGTTAGTGAAACATATTCTTTGTGATTCCACAGCATAAAACTTGGTTTGGTTACATTGTCAAAGATATCTGGTTCATTTTCATTTGGTCTTTTTACAAAAGAGCAAACTAACTAACTTTTAGAATTTCTAAACCTTTTATAGAGCATTACCTTCTTGTTGCCACAGAGCTCCAATGGGAGAGGAAAATGCATAAGTGGAGCTGTAATTCTGAGGARGTTTTGTGGCATATTTGTGTCAAACCTTTGTGCTCTGCTGTGTTTTTCAAGACAGGTATGGCTGCAGATTTCTGGGCTTTATTCCTACTGGAAGAGGAGAAAAGCTTAAGAAGTTTTCAGTTATCATTTTGAAATAGAGTTACCTTGTCTGTGCAGCTTCTCTTTCCAAAAGTAAATGGCAAATCCTTTMTGACTGCGTTCAAGTTGAGTTTAATTCACCAGGTCCAAAGGTATTTCCACCTCTGTGTRTCACAAAGAACACAACAGCACCACTCTACAAACTGTGACAGCTGTGGAATAAGTGCAACAGCAGGAGAGAGCGACATAAAATTCTTCGTTGTTATGAACCAGAAAGTGATAAAATAACAGATTTTTTTTTGTCTGTTGTTTTTTGTTTTTGGTTTTTTTTTAACATACAATTTAAACACTCTCACTATTGTAATTGTCATTTCAACACTATGCATGCTATTTCACTTGAAAGTAGAAATTTGACAGATGTTATGACTAATTAGGCCGACATGGGGATTGATAATATCTTGTCTTTTTTTAACAGACAATTGCATTCCTTGTTCTCCTAKTTTCCTCCATTCTTTTTCTTAACCTAATTCTTCCACAAGGGAAACAGCATGGAATCTTGTATTTACAAATCAATCTTAGTGATGCCATGATCACTGAGTACACACGGAYGTGAGAATAACTTTACTTAATACTGTAATTAAAGTTTGGGTGATTATTTTGTATAGAAACAATAAACAAGTTTAAAAATATATCTATTGTCAATCTGATGGGTTCAATATAAGGAAAGAAGTTCTGTCCAAGCAAGAGATAGCTCCAGGAAGACAAATGTAAGACAGATTTTTTTGCATTTCCTAATATGAATCCACTCAGGCTCCTGCACTGAAGTTATTTGATTATATATTTCTAACCTGTGCTTTCTCCTACTGAAAAAACAGAGTATACCAACAATAAAATTTGAGATAAAAATATATTTTCATGATGTGGACTGATGTTCATTAAGTTATGAATCGAGACGTTGAACTGAAACATTTTCTTAAAAAGCAATAAATTGTTATTTAATGGCCTAAAGGGAAATTGGAKGGTTTATTGACCAAAGTATTGTATTCAATTATTTTCTTGCTCTGTGAGGTAACCATATTTACTGATAAAATGGGGATAGACATGGTCATTGCATTTCTGTGGTTTGTATGTATATATATATATATATATATATATATATATATATGGAGAGAGTTACTGTATATAATGATTTACTATGGTTTGGATAATGTATGGGAAAAATGGTAAATTTATTTATAATAATTCTTGGTTACTTCACTGCAACTTAATGAGAAGGATGTAAAAGGGCCTCATCTAACTTGTACAGACTGCTGGCTGCTCCAAAAGCTCTTTTGTATTTGAATACCCTSAGGCTGAGCACAGCCTGGAACTCAAATTTCCATTTGAGCAGATTTGCCTGTTCCGCTGTTGAAGTGCCCATAAAATGGTGATCTCATCAACAGCTTTATAAAATAAGCTGTATCTCTGCTAGTGTCCTCTGAAAACAAAGGCCATTGGTCATTTGTTCCACAGTCCTAAACCAGGGGTAGCTKTGTCATATATTAGGTGCTTTATGCTTCCTACCTTCTGCTTTTCTCACCTGCATCCTAACCATAAATATTTATATTTGCTCTTCCCAGTGGGATCTGATGCGGTGGGTTAATATGAATGGCTCTGAGCTGRCATCACAAAATAGTTTTTTAAAATCTCAGGCCTTTTCTGGGCCCTGTTTGCATTTGGAATGCGAGTTTTGAAGTCCAGAGATAGCATTTGTCAACTTTGCAGTTGAGAGTTGGTAATTCAAATTCCAGAGAACGCCTCCAATGTGACCTTCCCTGGCCGCTCCTTTTCCTTCCCCTCTGTCCCCCTCTCAGTTATTTGAAGCAGAACAATTCTGTTTTTCCAGGTGATGGCAACAGCCCTGCCAGCTCTGCACAGCCAGTCCCAGCTCTGGCTGTRAACACTTTCTGAGCAAGGCAGTAATTAATGTTGCACTGATGGCTGGTGGCATCTGTATGAGTTTATTATCATCTGTACTGAAACACAATGTACAATGAAAACATGGGGGACTCTAAAGAAAAGGGGCTAATAAATTTACATGAATTAGCATTAMATTTAATTTGCCACATGCCAACCAAACTGTGCAGCAGATCTAAAYCCTTTAAAAGATATAGATTTCTCTGCTGCAGCTGCTTCCCAGGCCTGGCTGCTACACTTACTTCAAGACTTTGCTCTATTTCTTAATTAAAAACAGTTTCCACACATGCTGACTGATATATGTGAAGTATTGTTTTCTCAGTTAGAGAAAAAAAATATATTTACTTTTATTTCTTTAGAATATTGAAACCATTAATTTACCCATGCTTATAATATAATGCACAGAATAAATATRATCTATTTCTGCCATTTGATCCATTAGTGATCTATTGGCATTTTCTCTCTTGCCAAAATATGAAAGGGTGCTGGAAAACTAACACTAATGGAGTTATACTTTTTTGGTAGTATTTAGACAAAAAATATGAAACCATTGGAAGTTGATAGTAACATGGAAATAAAGAAGACACGAGTTACCTGTTCTAGCAACAAACTGTAAGTTGACTCCTTCCTTAATGGATTGTGTGGTGGTTTCTGGTATCCCCCAAAACACCAAGCATTGGAATGAGTAATGTTAATATTTATGTCACTCTTTTAACATCAAAAAGAGCTCAAATCATCAATAAGTATAAAATATAAATAAATAGAAAGAAGACAAAGAAAGACAACAGGTGTCCTGGTTTGGGACAAATTGGGAAGGGAACTTTCAAAGGGATGATTCAGTAAAGAGCAAAATGCAGTGTCCCTTCTCCCCACATGTTTGGGAGATAAACCTCCTTTGAGAATAGTGAAAAAAAACTGCTTATTTAACATGTAAAGTACTCACAAAGGTGAAAAATTGAATAGTATTAAACAATGGAACCTCTTGTTGTCCTGAAGAGATGGCAAATTCAGAACAGTTCCAAGAGAAAGAAAAGCCACAATCCAGAAAGCTTCTCTGTCTCAGCTAGCTGAAAAAATCTAACTAAAAGGCAAAGGAATATGTGTCCCTCTGTCCATCTGTGCTGCAAACACAGTCTGGGAGAAAGAATGTGGGGGATCAAGTGCAGTTCCTGAAAACAAACTCCATGCTTCTCTTTCCCCACCTTCGCTCTCAGAGCCAGTCTTAAAAGTGCAGAACTAAATATCCAACATAAAGAGAACAAACAAAGCATCATAAAGTCACCCTCCAACAGCAGGAAACAGAACTTTTTATCAGAGAAGTTTGTCATGATTTCATAGCTCAAAAACATACATTTGCCCAGTTTTACAGGGAAGTGAATGTAAAATCAGAGTCCAAATACAGGTTTCATTATAGTCGATGAGTTCGCTAAAGACTTGAGTGTACTGGATGTCACAGACAAAAAAAAATTTACATTTTCCTGGGAACTTGCAAGTCTTTTGACTGGAATTTTTTTTTCAGAAAACTAAATGAAATAAAATTTCCCAAAACAAAGTATACGAAATTAAATTGAATTAAGGCATTATCTGAGAGGTCTTCGGCTWGATTAACTGAATRTAGTGAAAAGCTGAAAACTGAAAGRCTCTTACAGGTGTAGAAAATTCTATTGATTTTAAATTTTTTGCTTAAAACCTTGGCAATTCATGCAGTCCATCCATGGGGCAGCCAGAGCTGGTTCCCTGCAAGGAGAGGGGAGCCATGTGCTCAGGGTAACTGAGGTGTCTGCTCCTTGGTTACACTGGTTCCTCTGAAGCCACAGCTCCTGAGGACATCTGGGTCCCTAGATCTCAAATAAAAATCCCTCTGAATGTTCTGTGTACCAGAAAATCAGTTTGATTTTACAAAATGTACTTARGAGGAAATACCATATTTAAGCAATTTTTCAGTGCCTATATTGGCTGCTGCTCCTACTGTAGCTGCTTTAGGAATCAGAAAGAAAAAACAACTAACAAAGCATCATTATAATATTTTCAAATATAAACTAGCAATTTATCACAAAAGCATACTGCTAGTATGTTGTACTGTAACTAGCATTGTTTTCAGTGGAAAAGTTTAATTGCAAAGTTGCTAATTTCATAACAACAAACTCCTGCAAGAAAGGTGGCTGGTCCAGGAATGTTAAAATTAATGCAAACGAAAACATATTATTTCTGTTAATTCCTCTATCTTTCACAGCTTGTCAAGGTTTATGAGTAACAAGGAAATGRCAGGATGATGAGTATCACAAAAGGAAGAAAGAGATTTGAAGGAAGTGAGAGCTACACAATGTTTTCCTCAGTCATGTGCATGTCATCACACTTTGCTTGGGAAAGGTGCTGTCAAGCCAGCAGTGATTACTGAGTACATTAAAATTTGATTTTCAGTCAGAGAAATACGATCAAAAGAGTAGAAAGTGCAATTAGTCATCCACTTTTGTTTCTAAGGATCCTTCATTTTATGTAAGGATTTTCTAGTTTACTTGTATTCTGTCCTTCCTTTTCTCCTTCTTTTTGTCCTTTATTTAAAAAASTGAGAATGAAATAGAAGATTTGTTGGAAATGAGATTAGGTTAATACATTCAACAAGGTATGTTTAATGTGACTATGAGAAAAGAGCTCCTCTGGTAACAAGATTCAATACTGAGAARCCAATCTGTTAAATAATATTTTTTTTCTGAATGAAATACAACAAACCGCATATTACATTTATAATTATAAGAAGAAATTAAAATATGTTGTCAACTTTAAGCAGGTACCTTTGACAGAAAAAATTCTCTTGATATATCTTTGAAGATATCAAAGATTTCACAGCAAAATAAAATGCTCTGAAAATAATTGCTACCCTTTATTTTCATGTCTCCAAATGTACTTTAGTTCACATGTACTATTACTTTATCAAATAGCTTGTCAGAAAAACTGTTTCCACCTTCYTTTTCAGTTGTGTTTGAAAAGAAGCAGTTCAGAAATTGGAAAGGGGCAGTGCCTCCCACCTACATGTGTCCAGCCTTTGCAGTAGAGGTTCTGACACCTATGTTGAAAGGAGATTTAAGGAGTCTGCTTCATAAACGAGCATATTTTGCATACAGACTGCTTTAACTCAGTCTGCTTCATAAATGAGCATATTTTGCATACAGACTGCTTTAACTCATCAGAGAAATGATAATTCTTCATATGAATTACACAGGGTAACTGCAATATCCTAAAACAGACAAATCAATGTTTCCATGTTGGCTCTAGAGCAAAGGCCTACATGTTCAGTTCAGTTTTCAGTGTTTAGTTTAATCTGTTACGAACAAACAGTTCTTTATGTTTAGATCTTCTGACCTTTAAGAAGGATTAAATGTCTCACCTTAACCTGTTCTGTTGTCATAACAAATAGTTTGAGTTAAGTGGAGAGAAAGATGATTGCACCTGAAGCTCTGCACACTGAAGTGGTTATTCTGAAGGGTTATCGAGTCTTTCAGGGCATCCARGACTCCCTTAGCTTTTTCTCCACAGCCTTAATCTACAAAACACAGTGTCAATTGTCCAAGGGCAAACAGGGAGAGGATTTTGCTGTATCTCTGTATTTCTGAACGGCTTAGACTGGACAACTTTTCAGAGTCCAACTGCACAACTCTTAGCACTGCTTTTTCTGCAGTGCCAAGAGCACCAGAGCCAAACCAAATCTTTCATCCACTCCCTGACCTGCTGCTCCTCTTTCCTCCCTGGAATATGCCTCACAAGGAGGTAAAGAGGATCTGGTTTCAAAGGTGAATCTTATCTTGGTGCTTCTCAAAACTGAGACTCTCGTGTTACTTTTACCTGTGAAAACGCCTAAAGGTGTGCCTTTAAGAGAACTCAGATGTAGGTAAAAGTCTAAATTCTTACTGAAGTCTTATTACTAATATTTAAATTGCTTTTTTTTTCTTTTTAGAAGTGGGTGTTTGGATGTAGTTCTGAAGTGGATGAATATATACTCACCAGAGAAGGAAACATGGCTTTTTAAGAAAATAGTTGATGGCATGACTGCATGGGATGAAGCTAAACTGGGTTTGTAACTGCAAACTATGGACTTCAGCCACAATAGAATTGCCAATCACAGCTTGCATTACTACTGCACAGCTAGGCAAAACTATAAAAGTTCAGAAGAAAAAAGTTACTTTTCCAAGTATTTTAAGTAACATTTTAAAATATATGTAGTTACTCCTTAAATGATATTATAACACTACTATTTTTAACAGCTTTAAGAAAATAGGATTTCTTTTCTCCATCACTCTCTATCATTATTTAACATGTTGCTGTCATAGTCCTAAGATTTTAGGTTTTATTACATTTCTATGAATGTTGATTAAAATGGAGTTTTGGGAAGTGCAATTTTAACAAAGTGATATTCAAATTAAAAAAAAAAATCCAGAAAAGAGGAAGAAAAAGCTGCAAATTTAAATGTTCTATATATTTTTTARTGCTAGAATGACATAGTAATTGTGATCCACCTTAATTTTCTATGAAGCATACAACCAGATGATTTTTTTTTATCTCAGTACATTTTAATTTCAGTATATCTTAAATCACTTTCCAAATGTAAAATAATTTACTATTGAACTATATTGCCTYTGGAGAAAAATGTCACCTGCTTGTCAGAAATCAAAGGCTCAAATATATCCAGCTGTTACTGAATTAACTAAAGAAATTGTTTTTCATTTTCTGATGGTTACTTCCTAAACTATCTGGCTAAAAGAGAAGAGTTACCACAATTACCAGATGAGAGATTTGGATAGGAGTCACATAATCTCATTGCCTGCAGGGGGATAGAGAACTCAGAGAGAATACAGTGTAGGTTTGTTAATGAGAACCAAATCAAGCAAGAGAAATACCTGAGCTATCTTTTAAAAGCTTCTGAAATGCATTAAGCACAATTGTGTTTCAATGAAAGTTCTGTTTTGTGTAATGGATAATGCGTGGGGGCATCAACAAAAATTAACTTGTGTTTCTAAAGGCAGCACAAAACTTTCTAACATCAAAAGTTTGGAGCATAGCATGGCACATGAGTGTAAACATCATAGCCTGGAGAATAATAATCAGCAGCTGATAGTATTGTAGGAAAAAGGGTTTCTATCTATAATGTTGCATTCCATCTATATCTAAATCATCTCTATCTATCTATATTTATATCAGCAATATCTATATCATCTCTATATATCTGTATCTATAGACACTTATGTCTTTATCTGTTAATTTGAGGTGCAAATTCTACACTAATTTATAGGCACAGTTAAAGAGAGGAAGACACAGGATTGTGAGTAGAAAGAAGTAGTTCTTTAGCAGAAAAAAGAACTTTTTTCTTTAGCAGAAAAAAAGWACACAAGCAAAAGTGGTTCAAATGCTCATAGTTTTATTAGGTTGGTCATATTTCTGTCATCCAAGGCAAAATAATGGTACACATTCAGATAAGATACTGGTTATAAACAGTTAAATGAAATTGTATAATTAGTTTCAGAAATATATTTCACTAAATAGAAAGTGAGTCACAATAAGGTGAATTTACTKCATTTTTTGGATTTCTAAATCTGGCTAAAGTAACTTGGGGAAGCTATTACATTGCCACTTAAGCRGGTAAAAGGAGGATTAAAAATCCAACAAAATATTTTTAAAACACTTTTTGAAAAGACTGAATTTGACTACTTAAGAGATGGAGGAAATATCTTAACAAAAAGAATAAGTAATAGCAAATAWGTAGGGTGAGAGGAGCAGCAGCAAACTGCATTAAAATTTTGTTAAAACATTTTAATGATTGATGGAGAAATCATTATTAAATTACATGAGAACTGCTTTACAATAAAATCTTTTATGATGCCAAGTTGGTGAAATGGTAAAAATGRGATTCACAATCTYATASAGMTGTGTTATTTGCCAGCCCTGACAGRGCCAATAGGTGAGTGCAGGCAGTGCAAATCTGTGTCTTATCCTGGGCTGGGGGAGTGATTCCTTGCAGAAAGGGTTGGAGCCATCCTAAGGTGTTTCATCAGGGTGGCAGTGAGTGGATATGGCTCTTCTTCAGTATCTTTGCTTTTCACTAATTGCATTAGTTGTAATTACATGCTGTTAGTGGCATTGCTAACAATGTTAATGAGCAGAATGCACTGGACTTCCTCCTGCCAGACAAATTGTTAAAAAGTTGGAGTAGGTTTCAGGAAAGATCTATGCATTATTCAGCGAGTAGTAGACATGTCTTAATGTGAGAGCTTTAGAGAACTCAGTCTGWAAAGATTTAGAGGCAATTTGATTATTCTGCACAAGTACTTTCAAGGAAAAAAGATAGTGGAGTCTGAAGGACMCATAAATCTACTGTAACAAGAGCTAGAAACCAAAATCAAGTGTTTGCTTTCCCTGACATATAGCTGTGCAGACATCTCCCCCAAACACAAACTGTTTTCAGGTGGAGGGTATTGATGACCTACCAACCATTTTATCCATTACCCACCAACCATTTTACCCATGACCTACCAACCACTTTACCATGACCTCCAACCATTTACCCATGACCTACCACCATTTTATCTGTGACCCACCAACCATTTACCCATGACCTACCAACCATTTTATCTGTGACCCACCAACCATTTTACCCATGACCTACCAACCATTTTATCCATGACCCACAAACCATTTTATCCATGACCCACCAACCATTTTATCTATGACCCACCAACCATTTTATCCATGACCCACCAACCATTTTATCCATGACTACCAACCATCTTATCCATGACCTACCAACCATTTTATCCAATGACCTACCAACCATTTTATCCATGACTCACCAGCCATTTTATCCATGACCCACCAACCATTTTATCCATCACCTACCAACCCTTTTATCCATGACCTACCAACCATTTTATCCATGACCCACCAACCATTTTACCCATTTTATCCATGACTCACCAACCATTTTACCCATGACCACAAACCATTTTACCCATGACCCACAAACCATTTTATCCACGACCCACAACCATTTTATCCATGACCACCAACCATTTTATCCATGACCCACCAACCATTTTACCCATGACCCACCAACCATTTTATCCATGACCCACCAGCCATGCCACAGAATAATCAGTGCCACCTGTGTTACCTTTGAGTGGGCTGGGTTTCTGGACCTGTAGTCTACCAAATAAAGGTGCCCCTTGTCCTGGCAGAGATCAGGTCAACTGCTGTGGTTACCTTTTGGAAGCCTAGGCAGAAGCTATAAGATATTTTTGGTTAATAAAGAAGCCATTTGAAAAARTAGTCTTAAAGTGGCAGATGTCTACTCTTTTGCTGACTATCATTCCACTCTGTTCTGTGGAAAAGCACTGAACCATTTTACCTTCTTTCCTATCTATCCATTAAAATATAATAGGTATTTGATTTTCTTTAAGAATATTTCTATTTAGTTATCATTTTTTATATCTTTAAAAGAAAATATCTTAAAAAACATAAAGTTATTTCAATCTTTTAAAAGCATCCTTAGATCCCAAAATTTTTTCTAGTTTCCTACATCTGCAGCTTTTTATTTGATTCTTCCTTTGCACTGGTATATATCACAATGAAGTCTACTCAGCTTCTGGAATTACACACACGTATGAGCAATAAAACATTTTCCATTTATTTGACAAAACAGATAATTTTATAACACCAATTTAGAGAACTGGTGAAAAGAATTTTCATTGTATTTTACATTCTGGAATGTTTATATTGAAATGAATTCGTATTCTTTTATTGGCTGGAGTTTCTTTCAGTTAAGCTTGGGGAAACTGACTATGCTAAATGTATAAATACTACTGGAACTTAGTGGCAGCTGTTGCTTTGGTGGTTTTCCAAGATTAAGAAATTGCCTCACTATAATAAAGCCTATTGAAGTGCTCACCATGCTGAAAATGAAAGCAATATATATTTTAATATGAAAGAATTAATTTAAAAATATTTTATGAACAAGTTGTATACAATAATTTGATGAATGGTATGCATTGTAATATATAACTTTCAGTTGTGACCTTTRATTTTGATTGTCTGAATTTTTACTAAGATCTTAATTAATTTTAAGAGATATCTGATAAATTGCAACCAGAAAACCTTAATAGGACAGTTAAAAACCAGAACAAGAGAATTTTTCATCTTATCCTTGTAAATGGAGTTATGAAGAAATGTCACAATGTTTTGCTTAAATGCATTGCTAAGTTAAAACTTGGTGTGACGGAAGACCATGAAAGCTTTATAAACTTTGTGTACTTTTTCTTGGACTCAAATAGGAGTTTTTCCACATACATTTTATGGGAATTCAGTGTGGGAAGCAAAGCCCTGWAAGCCTTTTAACTTCCAGGTTCATCATATTCTTAAATGCACCTTCAAAAGGAGGAATGATTCGTTGAATAAAATCTTTACCTGGAAAAAACATGAGTGATTAAGACACAATTTTATGTCTCTTGGTACATTTTTTTATGCACATGACACCAGAGTTCACAGTAAAGAGGAAGAGTAAGGCTCTGTTTAGGGAACAAAATAGCTTTTAATGTAATTTAAATCACTGATTTGGCCTTGCCTGCRAAATTCTATTAGCTTTGACCTTACCTCAGACTTTCAATTTTTCCCACAAGCCTTTAAAATGCACCTTGCAAAAAGTTTACTAGAACCAGCTTCATGCCCAAGTGYTACACAGAGAGCTTGCATTTAATTTCATCCTATCTGTATAGAAAGCATTTCTTCAACCAAGAAATGGGAGTTTCACTGCTGAAAATCACAAAGAAAGAGCAAATTAAGAATGAAGTTTATACACTGCATTAATTGCTAAATTTAAAGCTTAGCAATTAGGGTATTACCCACTTATTTCTTCTGAATGAGGAAAAATGTATCATAAAATCCTTTGAATTATTCTATATTAATCCAAGAGATTGGGGGTTTTTTTAATAATTACAATTTTACTATGCTTGTTATCTTTTCTGTCATATTCCAACTTTTTAGGTTGATGTGTATCCAATAGAGAAAACAAAGCTTCTATAAAAGGGAATCAGTACAACATAAGGAAACTATARGAGCATATCAAATCACAAGAATGTAAATCAGCAATTATAAGGAATAATAATAATTCTGTTAAAAATACTAATAAAGAAAAATTATCAACCCCAAAACCCCAGTTTTTTATTTAGTTATAAATTATTATTCATATATAGCAAAACAAAACAATTAATATTTCCAGATGACTTTTTTATGATAAAGGGTTGTTGGATTGATTTCTTTTTTTAGGGGAGGAGGATGTGAAAAGAAGAGGAGGGATAGAGAAATGTTTGTATATATCTAGTAAATTGATTTTTTWWAAGTATAGTTATTATACATGGTAAYATTTATGAACACTTTATTTGCTTAATTTAAAGTTACCCAAAGTATATTAATGTAGCCCCAAGGGAAAAGAYAGGAAAAATCTAAGAGCAGTATTCCTGTACCTGGTGATCAAAAATAGCCAGTTGCTTCTCTGTTCAGAGATGAAAAAAAAATTGTTTAGGTAATTCATCTGGCACTCTGACATAGAGGATGATTRTTTTATCCTGATTCATTTTCTTTAGGCCAGGGAGGAACCCGTGTCTGATAATTTAAGTGTCTTTCCTTGTGAGATGGTCACAGCCTGTGAGAATTTCTTTATTGGCCTCTAATCTTTCCCTCACCTTTTTTCTCAAACCTCTCCTCTTYTGCTAGCRCTCACAAAGTTAGAAAATCCCTTCYGAGGCATTTCAATGGAAAATACCTGGTGGGATTTGAAAAAAAAAAAAACAGGAAGGTGTTAATGAGGAGAATAGTTGAAGAAGAGAGATTTAAGAGAGAAAATGTCTATTTCCATGAAAGGACTAATGCCTGTTTTAACTGATAACTATTATTTTTCAGTATGWGAGATGGAACTCAAGCTACTTAGAAAGAATTCAGACATGGACATAATGCTTAAACAAAGGGTCTTTTATCCTKTAAACTTGGGAATATTCCATCTTTGTGCTCACTTCCTTTACTGCTCATGGTTAACTTTTACCACTGAAAAATACAAATCAGGGCATTCCTTAGTCTCCTCCTTTCCAGGAGCAGTTGATTCCTTGTTGCTTTACAACCATTATGTACACACACACCCCAGCAGTTTGCTAGTTATACTTTTATGATTCAGCAACCCTGACACAAGTCATTAAAATTTTGTTAAAWCAGCTTTCCTACCCAGTGACTGGTTGGTGGTTTTGCTATTAAAAACGATTAAAAAATAATGTGAATTTTGAATCCCTAGAAGGCTGCACTTAGAACACAAGAAAGGCTCACCTCATTACTAAGTCTAGTAATATTAGACTCAACTTAGCATGAATATTATCCAATAGCAGAGTTTTGTTGGTAGGATCTACATTATTGTTAATGCCAATCTGCTGACGTTGCCTTATACAATATACTGTTATTAAGTATCTAATGATTTTMCAGACTTTTATTACAGTCAGCAGGACTTCCTTCAGTAGGACATTAAGAAGATGTAGGAAACCAGAACATTTGCAGCAAGCCTTACACAGCACTGCAGGAGTTCTGCTTTGCTCTTACTGTGATGAGTCACCTTTGGGTAGAAAAGAAAACCTCATAAAATCCTTTATTCTTATGCCTATTAGAGAGGATATTTACTGTGCTGTGGTTCAGAACTTCGTTCTGAGCAAGGATGGATTCTAAGAAAGCCATGTTTTCCTGTTCTCTCCCTGCCTGCTTTCTTTCCTCTCCTCCATTTTTGCTTCATTCTCTAAAGTATGTCAATCATTAACAGCAATTTTTCTTTTTGAAGGTTTATATCGCTGCTGAATCCTTGCAAATGAACTATTAATGTGCAAGCACCAGGATCCTCCATTCCCACACAGCAGGCCCTGAAGCTCAGCCTTGCACCACTCTGATCCAGGCCGTTGGCAACCTCATGACTTGGAAAAGTGATTTTTTCCCCACTCAAAGATACTGTATACACTGCGTGGCTCATCTATCAATGGCTTTCTGGTTATTAATTGCTCATAAATGTTCATGAATTTGTGTCACCCTGATGAACCTCTTAACTTGCACACAAGCTATTAATTATTCATTTGTAAGCAATTATGCTGATGATTTTTGCATCCTCTATAGCAGCTCATTATGTAAACTAACCATGTTAACAGTCCCTGTACTGATTTAGACCTGAGATACAGCTTTCCCTGACAGCAGCTAAGGACTGCAAGATTAAATTACTTCTTTTAACAAAGTACAAATTATTGATAGATACTAGTTCTTGCCTTGGTAATTGAAAAAATGGAAATCTTTGCTCAGAAACACGACCAAAAATGTCATGCTTTATTTAATTCATCTAAAAAACCCATAATCACTGACTTAGTTATAAAAAGGACAGGTGAAAAAATAATTTTTTTAATGGATTTGTATCTTGAAGAAAAATATTTAGTTAAATGATTGGASGTCAGGGAAATTTGGCTGGGATATTGTGGGGATAGTTGGGATGGGTATCCCTGATGAAATGTGTCCTGGAGGCCCCAAGGGAATATTTGGAGGAGTTAGGTGGGGAATGACACTCTGAATCACAACATAGTGTTTTTCTAACCCCTTTTTGATATTCAGTTTTGAGAAGGTCAACACAAAATGAGCTTGAGACTATGACAATATCCATAGAAGTTAACAAAACAGGGTATGTAGATCCCTAAAAAACAAATTAGCATGTAAAAAAATTCTACATTTTTGGTAGAGAACAAGAAGTTGTTTTTCTTGGAGGTAAAGGGTCATATGATAGAAGAACAATGCTCTACAACCATTGTTTAATTGGAAGGGTTGATTGCAAGATGAGTTTCAGGAGAAATACAGAGAAAAAGACAATATCCAAGCAGGAGTTAGCAAAACCATGCTAAGTAAATTCATGATTTACTGAGATGATAAAGCATTTGAGAAGCCAAAATTTATTGAGTTGTAAAAAGCATATAAAGTCTTTTCAAACACTATTGAAATCAAAGTTTTTTTTCTTGATTTATTTTATTTTCAGGGGAATTGAAGGAGAGGCTAGAGAGAGGCTTATTTTATTCTTACTTAAATTCTGTAAACTCTTGATTTACATTTATCTTCCTGGCTTTCTGTTCACGCTGTACTGTTGGGAACTGACATGGAAGGGTAAGTGGAAAAAAAAAACCCAAACAAACAAACTGTAAAAACCCAAAAACAAAACAAAACAAAAAAACCACTCCTGTGACAGTGTTCACAGGGGTCTCAGGTTGAGGGAAGAGATGAGGATCTGACTCCATGTTTCAGAAGGCTTGATTTATTATTTTATGATATATATTACATTAAAACTATACTAAAAGAATAGAAGAAAGGATTTCATCAGAAGGCTAGCTAAGAATAGAATAGCAAAGAATGATAACAAAGGTTTGTGGCTCAGACTCTCTGTCTGAGCCAGCTGGGCTGTGATTGGCCATTAATTAGAAACATCCAACATGGGCCAATCACAGATGCACCTGTTGCATTCCACAGCAGCAGATAATCAATGTTYACATTTTGTTCCTGAGGCCTCTCAGCTTCTCAGGAGGAAAAATCCTAAGGAAAGGATTTTCCATAAAAGATGTCTGTGACACTTTCCCACTTTTTTTAGGTCTGAATATCCTAATAATCCCAACTCCTTTGCATCTAGGCACTTCACAGCACTGGAGTCCATGATGTCTGCTTGGTAGGGCTCTCAGGTACTCCAGAACAACCTTCTAAGGACGTTCCATAAAATGGGGAAAGCAACCAACCACAACCTGTTCGCTTTTCCTTTCTGTTGTGAAAATTTCTGTCAGACAGATGTCCTTTTGCTTAATAAATGTGCAAATGAATAATGTGTAAGAACAATTTCTTTGTCAATGTCGTTATTTTCATGCATCCTAGAAAGCAGGGCTTTTTGCTGTTTCTTGTGTGGTCTTCACTGGAAGACTGATGCACTACTACACTGGCAAATCTCCACTGTTCTGCTCTGAGATAATTTTCTTTTAACTTGCAGTTAGAATCTTGAATTGGGTCTTGGGGGTAGCTTGAAGTGTGCTTWAATCTTTCAGTTGATGTACAGAGAAGTTTAGTAGTTTAAATTATGTAACACGTTCACATTCTGCCTATTATCTCCATTTTCTCAATTTGGAGAGGAGTCATATAGACTTGGAAATATTTTTTTTATGATAGAGCTGCTTTTGAATATACTCGTTACCCATAGGAGTAATGAATATTTGTTAATGACAATGGTACCATTGTCAATAATTTTTAGCTTAGTAATAGATTTTAAGAGCTGCTGGATTCTGTGAATAAATACATGTCCACAGAATCTACCAAGCTGGTATAATACTTCCTGTACTCACTTTATTAAGGAGGTGGGAAGCTATTTTTGAAATTTTTGTATTTATTTGTCAATGAGGACCGTGAATACCGTTTAAGTATTTAAATGTCACGTAGGTACTTTCCCAAAAGCAATCAATAGTGCAGATTCATCAGAGACTAATTACCAGCCAACACAGCACACCCATCAAAGTACTCTTCCTTTCAGCTGAGGTGCACCTCTCTTATTAGTGACATGCATTAACCATCTTCATTTGGGATTTTGCATCACTCAAGCAACTGCAGGATGATAGTTAGTTTATATAATGAGCAACAGTGCAGGAAGCAAAATATTCAGCATAATTAATTAGGACTGAATAATTAATGCCTTCCATATACTTACAAGTTCATTCAGCTGTCATGTACTGTAAATGCATGAGAATTTTAGAAATTTAACAGCCAGAGTGATACGAGTATATGATAGTTGAATATAATTTTTATACTTTTTTGATCAAAATCTTGCTGTCTACATCAGACTTCAAGCTCTAGGGAACTGTGGGGGCTTTGCCTATGACCAGTAAAATATTATTCATCAGGAACTGTTGTGATAGGACMAGGAGTAATGGGTTCAAWCAGAAACAGGGGAAATTTAGGTTAGATATATGGAAGAAAGTCCATTTCTTCCCCACTTTGTGGGGGTGGTGAGGCATTAGCAGAAGTTGCCCAGAGAAGCTGTGSATGCCCATCCCTGGAAGCATTCAAGGCCAKGCTGGATKRGGCTTTGTGCAAACTAATCTARCAGAAGAGGTCCATGCCATGARATAATTCCATGATCCAGATTTGAATAACATCCATTTTGATAATCAATATGCAAAGATAAAAGTAAATAAGGTATAAGTTCTTTAAGAGTATAAAGATATTAATTTTTTGTCTTCTTGCTAACTCAAATTCACATATATTTGGAATCAAGTGGATTATTTCCTGTGAAAAAACACTGAGCACTATCCTGTTTTTATTCATGTCTGAGGAGCCCTCCTGATTGATAGAAGCAGAGAGTTTCCAGGGAAAGCTAAGACCTACACATTAATGAAAACATGTACTTGGAATATAGATGATAAAACTGTCTCAGGTGAACAAAAAGCCAACAATCACCTGTTATTAGATATTTCAGCAAATCCTTAGAGAAGATGGATCTTATGTGTAAGTCTACTTCAGGAAAAGTTTCAGTTTCAGCTCACACATTTCTTGACTCAGGAAACATCTTACCACGGGGCACAAATCAGAGGACAGGCTTCATTAGTTTCAGTTCTACAGTTTCATTGAACTCCTTGTTTGCTTTTTGGCTTTTTTAATCTCAAATCCTTGGTGGTTTAATTCTACATAGTCTAATTTATTGGCCTATAATGGTAGTTTTGTTTTCAATTTATGATTGCTTTACCTTATTTTAATTGACATTTCTGGGCTTTTAAATTATTTCTGCAYGGAACTCGTTCTCAAAGGGTTTAATTTGGATCTGTGTAAAAATTGATGAATGTACAGAGGCATGGGAAATAATAAAAACAAAGAGCTGGATACAAATCTCGAAACTCAAAAACGACTCCCCAAAGGGAGATTCTTTCAAGCAGATCAGTGTCCTTCTGTGCTGAAGTCAATGGAGCTACACTGGTTTACACCTCCTAGGGATCTGGATACACACCATTAGTACCTGATTCAAAGCCCATAGAAATAATTTGCTCTYAGTATTGTAACTTTATGGCTGGAATAATCTGGTGGTATTTATGAGCCTCCTTCTTAATGAGTTCTGACATGCTCGTTAGGGAGCCTGTGATTGTACCTTGCCCAGGGTAAATCTCTGAGGAGCAGTTTCTTCCCTGGGATGCTCTTGGAGCAGTGCACACCTTCATGATTGCTGGATATAAATAGGCAASCCAGCTGTTGAGGAGATGTTGACTGCATGGTGGGAGGGAGAGGGGATATTCTATGAAACTGTTTGCTGGTTGTTTGTTTGTTTGTTTTCTGAAACATACCTCAGGCAGTTTTTGGCTTCTAATACTAGGAACTGAACTTGTTAATTTTGAAGCCCCCGTGAGAATAGTGAAGAAGCCCAATGCTTAAAAGAGTTTGGTAAAATAYACCTCCCACTGATTTATTTGTAGCAACATGTCTGCTAGGGAATTTAGTCGTCTAGCTRCTTAGGAAATTTGTGGGGTTTGCCCTCAGGAACAGGAGGAGTTATATGCCTTGCATATATCCATGAGGAAGTTACCCTGAATCTTGGCTGGAATAGGTGTCAGAGCAGCAGAACTGCAGCATAAAAATGGGTGAGGGATGACCCAGTGCCTGCTTGGTAGCGACTTCATTGGGTTTTGTTCTCTTAAAATATGAACACTTTACAACTTTTCTTATTCCTTTTCTTGCTTGAGAACCTCACGAGACCAGCAAGAATTTTATTATGACACTTTTCTGCACGTTCTATTTTTGAGTGGGTTTCACCTGTACTGTTTAGGGATTGTAGTTCCTGTCCAAGTACAGTTAGGCCTGGGCAACAGAAAACAGTAAGCAGCATGTCAGCCAGAGAGATCTGGAGGAAACACAGATGGCTTTTCATCCACTTTGGGGTTTTTTCTTTAATTTCAAAATCATCTGCTAATATGTTTCATTCACTGGWTGGTTTATCACTGAGATGCCTTATTCACCCGAGATAGCTCAGATGAATTCCTACCAAGTATTTTTGGTGGGGTTTTYTGTATCAGTAGCAGATACTTCATCAAATTATTGCTGACACTTTGGGATGTTTACCAAAGACAAGGAAAAAAAATAATGCACATTGATGTATTCTAATATACAGAATGAAGTGTTTTCATCTCAGCTTATCAAGATGTAATGGCAATCTATTGCTCCAATAAATAAAGAAAATATGAAATTGAAATAACTTGATAGATCTCAAAAGGCACCATCCTTGATGATTTCATCATTACATTTTGATTATTTATCCCTTATTTAATGTCATTTCTTGTTTAAATTTGCAGCTATCAATGCCACCAGTATGCACTCACATTGGTAAACACAGCTGACAAACCAAAAAATAGAACCATTAGAATTTTTTTCKTGTTTCACTTGGGCAAAGTACTTGCAGTTACTGCAGTGCAAATGACCTTGAAGTCTCTCACAGTTAAGAAGAAATTCTCATTTTTCCTACAAATTCAACATGACTACATAGGTTGAATGCTGCCACTCTTAAGTCTAAGAGTAATAAAAATTAGAAGAAAGTAACCCCTAAATACAGAGGAAATGTAAGGAATGGGGTTCTCAACCTGTCCTTGTGCTTTAGACTTTTTGCTTGATGCTATCAATGTTCTTTTTTTGCCCTTTTCTTGACTCCTGTGCTTGCATCCCATTGCTCTTTGCCTCAAGGTGCATAACACCTATATCATAAAACATGAGGGGTTTTGAGTGATACATTTAATGTAAAACTTTCAAATAGCATGTTTATAAACATTTAAAAGAKATTTTTGTCTCCTAATTCAGAGCTGAAAATAACTTTTCTTAGCTCTTTCCATGCCTGGATATCATAATTCTCATTGAAGGAGAAATTAATTTCATCCATACAATAGAGTTTATAGTTTTAGAAGAAATAAAATTCCAAAAGCCCAGACACAGAGCATTTGCATTGATTTTAATTGATGAGATAATTAACTTCAGTAGTACTTAGATTTCACTTAAATCCAAATTAAAAGTGCTTGGTTCCAGGAAATTTGAGACCAGTGACTTTGTGACAGCTATAAGATGGTTTTCCTCGTTGTTAGAGAGGTGAAAAGCGCTGAGGCATCAGCACCAAAGTTTGTGGTGAATTGGTTTGAGTTTGTTTGCATATCCCAATTTTGTGGAAAGATGCCAGGCTGGCTGGCTATGAACTGGGAAAAGCAAAGTGCACACTGACATGGGAGCTGTTAGGAAAAGCAAAGTGCACACTGACTTGGGAGCTGTTAGGAAAAGCAAAGTGCACACTGACATGGGAGCTGTTAGGAAAGCAGGCAAACCTTCCCAAAACATAAAATTATTTTCACAGGGACAGATTTTTTTGAGTAAATTTTTCTTGCCACATTTGGCAGTGATTGGGATAAAACCCACAAATTTCTGAGTCCAGCTTAGGTGTGCAATGCCTAGGAGAGAATTTGAGGATTACTTATGCATTTATTGCACATTCCCTTGGTCATATACTACCTGGTATTSGTAAGAAGTTGYATTTGTGGGAMTATGGYATGCTAKTACCAATTTTCAATRGAAAGTAAGATATCTGTCACTRTCATATTTTCTGAAAAATCCTCTTTGCCCAGGATTTTCTCCTGGGAAGCTGAGAAGCCTCAGCTTCTCCTGTGTTTGCTGCTCTGGAATGTGGTCAGGAGATTGTTTATCCAAACATGTGAATTGTTTCAACTTAATGGCCAACCATGGCCAGCTGTGTCGAGGCTCTGAGGAGTCAGAAGTTTTTCTTATTCATTCTTGTTAAACCTTCTGGCTCTATCCTTTCTGCATTCTTTAGTATAGTTTAATATAGCATTCCATTATAAATATAATATAATATAATATAATATAACATAACATAACATAACATAACATAACATAACATAATATAATATAATGTAATATAATATAATGTAATATAATGTAATATAATGTAATGTAATATAATGTAATATAATGTAATGTAATATAATGTAATGTAATATAATGCAATGTAATATAATATAACATAATATAATATAATATAATATAATATAATATAATATAATATAATATAATATAATAATATAATATAATCCTTCTAAGAACATGGAGTCAGATTCACTCATCACCTCATCCTGGGGACTCCAGCAAATACCACAGATATCTTTTTTATAAATAGCTTTCTAAAATTTCTGCTACTTAGTACCTCTTACTCTGAGATTGGGGGGATCCATAGCATTGTACATTGATGCTCAAATAATGGGAAGGTAAGAGCTATATCAAAGTTGTAAACTTTAATGGGCTGGATATCTTTTGAGATATCCTTTGAGATAAGCAGWGGGTTTCCTCTGGGGTTTTCTGCATGTGTTCCCAGTATATTGGTTCTAAACCTCTAGTTTAGCTAGACTTCTTTTTTATCAAGGAATAAGTAAACTGTTGGAATGAATGCTGAGTTATCTTCAATGTTAGCACTAAATAAGGTGAATATTAAAATTATATTTACGTCTCTTTTTTTGTGGTCAATCTGCTGATTCACAGATTGAATCAGAGAGAGAGGACTTCTGAACACTACAGAGTTTGCTGTGATTACTTGGCTTAGCTCTTTTTTACATCTCTGTCATTATTTGGTAACAGAGACATCCACTCATATGAATAAATCAGTGCTGTCCATTGCTGTACTATTCCTTCTCCTATAGGGAGTACAGAATGAAATCAACCATCTAATTCCAAAGGTTCACACAGTGCTGAGTCACAAACTAGGAGCAGCAACTTCTTAAAATATGCTTTTTTAGAATTCAATGTGACTACTTTATGACCCTAAAAATGTCAGCACAAAYTATCTTAGCACTGGTGTTGTTTATTTGAAAATACAGTCACCTTAATGCTACATGTATTTACTGCCTGTGCCTTTTAAATAAAACTAGAGCTTTTAGAAAGAAGCCAATGCCTTTTGAGATTTGGACAATATATGTAATATTTACTTTATATGTTTAATCTCTCCCTCCCTTCCCTCTATCTCAAAGCAGTCAGTTATKGGATAGCTAAGTTATATTAAGAAAGCTATGAAAGATTACTTCCATTTTTGTGGGAAATTACCTTATTACAACACATCAGATATTTATAAAACTACTGCATTAAAAAAAGAAAAAGGGATTTTTTTTACACTGAGCARGAACAATGAAAAAGATATATGCCTTGTAAAGCTGACTATAGATATGAAAATAAACACCCAGAATATAAGCATGAGCTTACTAGAGAAATATAAATGATACAGATAATATTTTGCAGAGATCAACAAAATCCCAAATCTGATAAATTTTGTATTAGAAGAAAGATTAAGGCAACAAAGGGCAAGAGYACATTGAAAAACCATTTCTTACATTTAAACTAGTTGAAGAGTTTCATAAACACTTTTTAGTGACTGACTTTCAAGSGTCCCAAGTCGGATAAAGGGCATATAAAAGAAGTTCTTCTCTTTTTAATCATCTTAGCATTCTCCATCTATTTTATACCTCAAAAAAATAAAAGACAGATTTTCTTATGTGTTTTTTTTCTAACATTGCCAGAGGTCACCTGCAACACTGCTGCTGMACACAGCCCCTCAATGGAATAATTTCCCACAGGCATGTATCTTGCTTTATCAGAGCTGAATAAAGTCATGTTTTCCAAAAAAAGATGTTTTTGATATATCAGATTTACATCACTTAGGTTTAACTGACGTTTCTTTCCCTTTAAATTAAACAGGAGATTTTTTCCCTTTCCACATTTTCTACCCAGAAAAGGCCTGAAAATAAACATCTTCCCCAATTTTCCCTAATTAATTTTACTTCTGCTGTGAACAAGGGTGCCATAACAAGAGCCAAGCTCTTGAGAGCAGCACCTCAAACAAAGGAAGAATTCTGCATTTGTTTCTGCATAAACACGTGCGTTACTTCAGCAGTCTACCATACCAAACCTCATCAAATTAGCATGGTCTCAGTCTCTGTAGCTGCCTTCTTAAAAGCAAGTAGGAAAAAAAAAAAAAGTAGGAAACCATGTAGTTCTGATTAGCAGTGTGTGTTTGTTAGAAATGTCAGGTAGTCCTTCTCTGCATAATTCTGATTAGAGGGAACAGAGCAGTGAACAACGTRTCCCTCCTGGACAGAGGACAGAATGGGGCAGGGGGAAGAGTGGAGACTCTTCTGTTTGAGTTTGGGGGGAAGGAGAAATCATTCATATAGACAAAAAGACAGTGTGAGAGTTTCAAAACATTATTTGGTGTTAAAGGCCCACAGAACTTGATGCGGGCTTTGCTTCATTAGGATTTTCCTTCCAGAGTACTATTAATTTTCTTACATTAACCTAAATATAGGATAAACACTGAATACACTAAAGGATGAAATCAAGGTTAATTAAAACATCTAAGTCTTTGATTACAAAAGTGATAATTGCAGTWGAGTTAAGAACAAAATAACTCTATTGAATAGCTCCTTATTAGGTATGCTCAACCTTTTTTATCAGATCCTCAAAGGGTTTTTAATACCCTTTTTGTCTCTTTATTCTTATACTCTTTGTTCCCTAGAAAGACAGAGAAAAAGAAGGAAATGAAAACTGAAAGGGAGGAAGAAGAGAATAAAAAAAGTCTTGCTAAATTTATGCAAAATTCCTGTCTTTCTGTGGGTAGCCTGCTTCCATTGTGATATACTTTTATTTCCTTACTTTCTGAGACACACAAATATTTGCTGTTTACAAGAATTTGGTGTAACAAATGTATGTAGAAAAGCAAAGTCAACACATACTGATATATTGGTATTAGTAACGGAGAATTTTGTTCCAAAGGCTGAAACTGGGRTGAAAACAAAATATTTTACCAAGACTAGGAGGAAAAGCTTCTAGTATAGCTAATAGTCTGCACTGTCAGCTGCAACTGTGACTTTCCAGGAAAAGGGCTGTAACTGAGAAAGTCACATTTCTTTTTTATCTTCCACTTTTTTTATTCTCTTTCCCCCTTTATGCGTAGTCCACCTTATAAGAAGACTGGACTACAGTGCAGCAACTGGAGTAAAAGTGCTGCCTCTGAAATATATTCCTTTCTTTTCTTAGCAAGGACACTTCAAATTCTTGAGGATAATAGCTAAAAGGAAGGAGGAACAGGAAGGATTATGAAAATGGAGGTGTCCTTAAGATGGTTTTGAGGAGGTTTCCTGGGTGACCCTGTTTCATATTGTCAAATACATTTTTTTTCATCATGAATAATGCGCTCGCTGTTGGAGGGCTGCCTTAGTGACTTCCAGATCCAGGTTTTCTGAGGCAGGTGTGGTTGGCAGAGCTGAACGTGCCCTTTGCCCAGACCATCCCACTCTCAGGGAATGGATGCTGCTCACTGTTCAGCTTTCTCCATGAGGGGCCTCAGTGTCTGGCTGTTCAATGGCTCCAGGTGAAGGACCTGTGCAAGTGAGCARGGGATCACAGCACCACTGATGCCCTGGACCTCTTTCCATCAYCATGGCTTAAAATGACAGGCTTAGCTGCTCTCACACAGTCAGCTTTGCCAGGATGCTTATTTCACATTACACCTTGATGATCAACAGCACTGTCTTGAGTTAGAGCAGCACATATAAAGCAGGCTGGGATCAATAGTGTGGAACGGGGAGAATTCATTATYCTGTGCCTTGAAGTGAGCCTCCAGAGGTGTGCCAAGGACAGGYTGTTCCCAGTTTAGATGAGGACACAGGCACTGCCTTATGGCTGGTGTGCTGAAGGGAGGTAGCCACAGATAAGGATTTCCAACCTTGTGGAGAGGTTGTAGCACCTGGGGTGGTTCTTGTCAAGGTGTTCATACATATGGTTGGCATTCACATTTTCTGAAAAATCCCTTCACCCAGGATTTTTCTCCTGGGAAGCTGGGAAGCCTCAGAGCAAAATGGAAAACAATAATTATCTCATTTGCTTCTCCTGTGTCTTGCTCAGATGGAATGTGTTTGGATATTGTTTATCCAACAGGTGATTGTTTCATTGGATTCTGCTGTGAGTTGTTTTCACTCATTGGCCAATCAGGGCCAAGCTGTGTCGGGACTCTGGAAAGAGTCACAAGTTTTCATTATTATTTTTTTTTACCTTCTCTAAGTATCGTTTCTGTATTCTTTAGTATTGTATAGTATTCTTCAATATAATATAGTATCATAAAATAATAAATTAGCCTTCTGAGAACATGGAGTCAGATGCATCATTCCTTTCTTCATCTGGGGGCAAGGCAAATACAATACACATGTGCCTGAGAGAGGGGGGCTGTATGGGGTGCCAGCTGAGAAATGCCAAAAGCATCACCCACATTTCTACCTCCCTCTGCCTTTGTGGAGAGACCTGGAAGACAGGCAGATTTTGCTGCTCCAGATGTAATTGCTGGAAGATGGACACAGCMCCAAGGCCTGGTCAGTGACTTCTTGTTGAAATTTGCAATGCAAGATGTTTTCAATTACCGTCTGTACGGCAGATTACCTTTGTCAAGTGGGCAGTTTGCCTTATCTCTCTCTTTGAGTGACCACAATCACACTTTCCTCAGAGGGGACATCTGCTGATAACAGACTATTGAATGTCACTGCATGGCTGATAAGAACTATAACATCCCATTGGGAGATGCTCCGCCCAGAGGGAGGAGCCAAGCATTGCTACCCAGATATAATCCAGAGGTTTTGAGACACCAGCACGGCTTTCTCCATGGGATTCCCCAGAGGAACAGCAGCTGTCCCTTCTGGATCTTCAGAAGAAGAATACATCCTGCTCTACAGGACCCCCCTGCTCCAACAGAACCACACCTGACACTTCAGGAGGGCTGCAGCCACATTTTCAATGGGACTGCCACCAACACCCTGACCAACAGGGTGTCGGGTTGGGTTCTGACTCTGTCAGTGTTATTCAAGTGTACTGCATTGTTTATTTTATCCTTTTATTTCTCTTCCCTATTAAAGAACTGTTATTTCCTGCTCCCATATCTTTGCCTGAGAGCCCCTTAATTTAAAATTTATAGCAATTCAGAGGGGTGTGGAGGGTTTACATTCTCCATTTCAGGGGAGGCTCCTGCCTTCCTCAGCAGACTCCTGTCTGTTCCAAGCCAAGACACTTCTGCTGCTGCTCCCCACCCTGTGTCTCCTGGCCCAGAAGCAGCGGGCTCAGCACCTCCTTCATGGGTCTGCCTGGATCCAGGGGCTGGCACACTGCAGGGCACACTGCCGAGCTGCCTGAGCACCTCAGGGAACTCCCTGCCGAATTTTGGTGCAGGGAGCTCAGGCTGAGAACACAGACTTACAGAATAGTTCTGACAAGAGCCACAGAACTATTCCCTGCTGAAGAAGTGGCTAAAGAGAAAGCTGCTCTGCAGCTGGGTGAGCCCTGAGATGAGTGGGGGCAAAATATCTTGGTATGGCCAGCAGGAGCAGGGAGGTCATTCTTCCCCTGTACTCAGCACTGGTGAGGCCACACCTTGAGTATTGCACCCATTCTGCCCCTCAGTTTAGGAGGACGTTGAGATGCTTGGCGTGTCCAAAGAAGAGCAACGAGGCTGGTGAGGGGCTTGGAGACACAAGCCGTATGAAGAACGACTGAGGGAGCTGGGGCTGTTCAGCCTGGAGAAAAGGAGACTCAGAGGTGACCTTATCACTCTCTTCAGCTTCCTGAAGGGTGCCTGTGGTGAGCTGGGGGTCGGTCTCTTTCTCCGGGCAACAACAGACAGAACAGAGGACACAGTCTCAAGCTGCGCCAAGGGAGATACAGGCTGGAATTAAGGAGGAAGTTTTTCACAGAAAGAGTGATCAAATACTGGAATCATCTTCCAGGGAGGTGGTGGAGTCACCATCCCTCGATGTGTTTAAAAAAAGACTGGATCTGGCACTTGGTCATGGTCTAGTTGAGGTGTTAGAAGATGGGTGGACTCGGTGATCTTAAAGGTCTCTTCCAACCTAGAAATTCTTTTATTCTGTGATTCTGTAACTGGAGGCTCTCCAGGATTATTTTCTTTGATTTGTGTGGCTTGACCCTCTGGATCCAGGGCCTCACACTGGGTAGGTGATGGGGTCGGAGGAATTTTCCATTAACTCCCCAAGTAGGGATCCATTTTCACTCCCCTTCGTCTACTAGGTCTCCTCCTTCAGCCTGATGGTAGGAGGTGCCATGATCTAGTTGAGGTGTTAGAAGATGGGTTGGACTCGATGATCTTAAAGGTCTCTTCCAACCTAGAAATTCTGTGATTCTGTGATTCTGTGATCTTCTGTACTGGGGCTGTTCTTGCAAAAGTTTTGCGGTCCCTTCAAGGTGTCCCATTCCCCTGCATGCATCAGTGCCAGTCAAAAGGCTGGAGACCTGAGTGGCCCTCACCTTGGACAAAAATGCCTGGTTTATGTTGGCAGGGTGCACATGTGTATAGACAACACCATCTAAATGCCAGCCCATCACCAACACTGCAAAAATTACAAACACTTCAGAAAACACTCAAGGGATTGGGCTAAAGACCTTGGCTGTGATCAGAACCTGCAGTGACCTTGGGCCCTTTCATATACAGAAACACAAGAAACAAGTAGGRAAAGAAATGCTGTGTTTCTCACTTGCTTTTAGGCAGATGCTAGAAATGCTRCAGCTTGAGAAGTGTCACATTTAGCTGTCTTCATTGTAATTAGCTGTTATTCTTTATTTGCTGAAAAGCTGGAAATGCATTTTGGCAAAAGGAGCTGGGAGTGTTTTTCAGCTGTTTCTTTTGCTGTACCATATTCTTAGTCAATTAATTTTAGTCTTTCTGTATGTTACATCTAATAATACAATATTACTAGAACAGCAGTGCTTTCTCTGATATCTTTAGTATTCTAAAATTAAAAATTATTAAAACTGAAAAGGCATGTTCCATTAAATTCTTCATTATCTTTTGTAGAAACAAGTGAATTAATTTTGAAATTCATGGCTCTTATTACACAAATGAATACTTTATGTTGTTAGTAGGCAAATAGTTTTTCTTCTKTTTTCCTATTAATTTCAATAAATCTGTCTTTGAGTGTTCAAGTGGCTTTTTAACTTCGTATTCAAAATATTGTTTTGACTTTAAATTTTGGATTTCATCATTTTAGGGAAGATTTCTCAGATGTTTATGAAATTAGCTTATAATATGGTGTTATGGATAGAGACTTTTCAGATTGTGGTTTTACATGTTGAGTGTCCAGAAAAGCAGCCCCCTTTCTGYTCTTCTGGTGAATGCAGCATGAAAACATGCCTGATTCTCTAACTCTGCCAAGTTTGAAAATTGCTCTTGAGCTAACAGACTTCCTAAGTTTCTATTAGCTGGACAGGTGTATATATACACACTTTCGACACTGCTTGGAATTGAAATTGTACCTACATTCGAGGTTGTTTAACCAGATAGTACCAGAAAAAAAAAGGAAATCTTAATAATTTGGTTTTGGTTTATTTTACTTATGTTTTTTGTATACTTTTGAATTTTGGTTATACAAAGATAGAGGGCTGTGGTGATATTTTAATTTTCCCTTTCCCAGCTAAATTAGCTACTGCACTAAATTAGTTRTATTCTAAAAGAGCTTCCAAACTGATATATTTTGCTGGGGTGGCACTAAAAAAATGAAAGGCATTTAGCTCCTGAGATTTTTTTTTACTTGTTTTAAAAGATTAGGCTATCTGAATATATACATTTATTGCCTAAATTGCCACTTTTTATTTTGTGAAAATTAGTTTGATGTTTTCATATTCTTAATTTTCTCTCAGGTATGGTYAAGAAATATATCTATTTTCCCTGAAGTATAACTAAGTTCAGTACACTGAAGTCAGTACTGTTTCCTTCCTTATAACAGACTCACAAACTTGAGCTTTGTTTCTAACTTCAAGGGCATTTTTAGGATAAATATATTTTCTAGTACTTTTTTTTTTGAGTGAATGAGTGAGTTTTCTAAATCCAAAACTCTGAATGATGGGCATTCACTATACATGAATATATCAAAATTTTTTTGTGACAGATAAACTCTCGTAACATTCTTTCGAGTTTTCTGCTTTATTTCAGCAACACAAGTGGACTGTGCTCTTTTTCATTCTAATTTGATTTTGATTGGATGCCCCTGCTTGTCTTGATATAAAGTATTAAAATTCTTCTCTTATCCTTGTGACAAAGTGCATGACCTTTCACTTTTCTTGTATTGTTATTCACCCTTCTTTGATATCATTRGTGTGTTATTTTCAGTGCTCTGATATTCCTGACACTCTGCCACGTTCTTCATGCTTTTGACCCAGAAATGTTAGAAAGGGAGGCACATTTTCAAAGAAGTTTGTTCCTACAGGAAAGGTAAACACATTGTTTACAGAAGCTGCTTTTCTTCTGCCCTCTGTGCTCCTGGATTCCTTTGTTATTCTTTTCCCTTTGAACAATTAACCTTAATGTATGTCCTCACCTGCATTTGACAGGCTGTGAGGTAAACTCACATCAAAAGTCATCTGTATATTGTGGTGTGGAGTATAAAACCTGAGTTAAATCAGATTCTCTGTTCTTTTGTAGCRCTCCAAACAACAAAGTTATTGAGATTAGTATGGTAAAAAAAAAAAAWKTCACATCTAATTCTTAGTATAAAAGTCCCTGATTTTTTGATACATGATCGACACATATGAAAAATATGGAAACTATTTCTATAGTCTATGTTTTGGGGTTTTTTTGCTTCTGCCAATGGGAAAGCTTGGACTCTTTAAACCCAATGTGAACTGGTTAATAACTATGTACTCCAGAGAGGCTTGTTAACACATAGAAGTTAAATTGTTGTTGACATTTTTGATGCCTAGTTCCTGGAAAAGTTCCTAAAATTCAACAGTCCTGTTTTCTTAATTTATCCATGGGGAGATGAAGTCGTGCAAGGAAGGAAATGCCATGAACTGGCAAAGGTTTGCACACAAGTTCTCAAGAGAGACATGTTGGCATTTTTACCATATTTGGAGGTTTAGCCATCTTAGGTCTGAATCTATGTCCAGTCTATGCCTAAGTGGTCATGTCAGCAATAATCTTTGTCAGGTGTGATAATTTACACGTTATAAAATTCCTGCTCAGGAGAAGAAGGAGATGATGTGCACTGCTCGACTGTTTATAAATCTAGAGGCTAGAACATTGCCCAGTTTGTGGGCAGTTCACATTAAACTGCCTCTAGATAAAAATCTTGAATTTAAGACCCCTTTTTTCCCCTGCTATGTGTCCTGCACTACCTGTTCCATTCTCTTTTTCTAGCAGCAGGAATTTTATGYCCTTTGTGATACAATGAGCCAGGTTGGACATAAAGGCTGTACACTGGTTCTAACCTCTGACCTGCCAGTTAGCAAATTCCCTGGCAAGGGAGTTCCAAGACTTTAAATGCTCACGTGCTCTATTTTCTGAACGAGTCCGTTTACTTCTGATATAATTGAATGAGACAAAATGACAGCATCTCTTTTTGTGCCCATTTAGAAGACAAAAGGCAATGAAAATAATCTCAGGGATTCAGGTAACATCTAGCTCTCAATGGGATTTACCTGTTTAAAGCTGCATACGTGCGCCTCAACCAGAGCTGTGGTGGATTTCTGAGCACAGAGGATCTGCAGGCACAGAAGAAATCACAGATTTATGAAGGCTGACATACTGGTTCACGTCTCCTCTACAATTTGTTGTAGTTAGTCCTGAAAAGGTGTGAACWCTTCAATTTCAACCAGCTAATGTTGGCTGTGTTGGAGAGCAAGACTTAACACATCACATTTTCTCAAGACTGGAATGACTAAATGAATGMTCAGAGCAACAAATRCTGTAGAGAAAACTCCAGTATCCTWTACAAAACTTTAACATAAGAGGGCCCCTAAGAGGTCTWTTTAATGAATATTGAGTGAACAATTTGTATTGCTTGAAAGAAAACTAAGCAAGTCTGACTTGTGATTCTATCTGCTCACATGAGAGGAAAAAAACCAGAAATGTATGGCACATTTTATGATTAGCTGATTGATTCACCCAACTCTAGTCATTTAAACTAGTAGTTTAATATAGACCAATAGGGCAGAATTCAGACTGTCATAAATTGTATGAAACCTTGTTCATTTTTGTATCTGTTTTTGCTTTGTTAGACTGGCAACAATTATGACAATGTTACTGAATTCCTTTTTACATTTAGAGAATTTTTTTTGCAAGCTCAATAAATCTCATATGGTTTTCAAACAGAATTTTTTTTTGTAAGATTGGCAAAATAAATCGTATTCATTTTTTATTCAACAGTAAGTGTTAGGATGATAAACCTAGGAGATTGGTACAGGTTTTTTATTGAACTATTTTCCAGTCCTCCCTTTGATTGATAGCTTAAAAATCATTTGTCTCAACTTCCTTGCATTTGCAGATATCATACACCAAGAAGTCATACAGGAGGATTGTGACACACAGTGTTACCAACTATTCTGACAGTAATTTATTGTCCCAACAGTTATGTGATTTGATTACTGTTTTACTGTGACTATRTCACTCAAGACACTTTAGCAATAAGGAGTCTAGTGGAAGCAGTGTCTCTAAAGTACTATTGAACACTCAGTTTCTTACTCAGGCTAAAAGGATAATTAAAGACTGTACTGAAATCTTGTAAAAAAATAATATATCATTCCTGACCACTTGAAGTAGATTTTGAATGTCCTGCAGGGAGCTGAGTGGAAAATATCTGTAGGTATGATCCACCTTTTGGACGCTGAGGAGTTGTTTCTTATTCCATCAGTTAATTAAAACAAGAATWTGGCTTGACTACAGACTTTGATTTACAGATTTCAGAAATTGAAAAAAAAAATTGTGATCAATGTCACCTGGTGAACAGGGAACCTGGGGTTCCCTGCTTTTTTTGCACTTCCTTTAAGTGTTTCAAGTGAAAAATCCTATCTTGTGGTAATTTCAAGCTTCTCTTCAAATTTTCCCCTCTTTTCTGTAGGCAATGCACTAGTTCAGGTTCTTGTCTTACCTTACACACAGAGAAAATTAACTTTTTAAAAAAAACTTCATTTTTAAGCAAGTACCAATTACTTCTGCATGATACTGTCTTTTCAAAACTATTACAGTATAAACAGAGCATATTTGACCAAATCTTTTCACTTACATGGTTGCTCTGTATTAATTCTTGGGATCTTTTTTTGGATGAGAAGTGCTGGTGCACAATAGCAACAAATATCAAGAAAATGATTTTTAGTGTTAACTACAGGCTTGCAAAAGGTCTTATTGGTGACTCTAGAGTCTTGGTGACTCTCTACAAGGGGTTTCTTCCATAAGAATTATGAACCTGAATAAAGGCTKGTCTAACAGACCATGAAAGTTTAGGTTTTTCTAATGAGGTGGCCACGGCATTCACTTTTAAACAGGAAATTGAGACTACTTGCCTATGTTTAAATCTGTTACTTAACACATTGTCATTTCAWCCTTAAATCCTTAGTAATGCTTTTCTTTCAAAAACATGTTCCGGGGATAGTATAAAAGGATAAAACATAATAAATGTTTGAAAGATTCTAATTTACCACYTTATAACTGRTACAATATGRCATTTTCTCCAAAATTATGAAAATATTATTGTAGAACAGGAGATGACAATTCTAACATTGGTTTCAAGTTATGACTGATAAATAAATTTTACCTGAAAATCTTTTTACTTCTTCAGCTCTTTCAKATATATTGAATAATTGCATATGAGAAATCATTTAGATTTTGAGATTGCTTAAATGACTTTGCATGCATGTTATTTCTTTACTAAATAGAAACAGATTTTTGCCTCACTTTCTTTATTGGTAAATCTGTGATGATAATAACATTAATTTAGTAAACTTAGCTGGCTGTGCTGAAACTGAGAAAACAACTGAATTGATTKAAACTAAACCTGCCATGAAAACATTATATTTTGAAGCATTCTTCTTTCACATAGTAAACCAGAATTTTTGTATATGACATTTTTATAGCATGACAAAATAAGCTTTGATGAGCAGACTGGTTGGGTTGCTGAGAATGAGCTGACCCAGCTGCTGAAGATTTCAGACACAGCAAACCATGTAACAGTATATAAAGCAACGTGATACACAACACAGAGACATACACATTATATATATATACACATTATATATATATATATATTAAAAAAAATCTATATATATATATTATTGACCCATATGAATAAAATGGTTTATAAGGCAGTGAGCTTGACAGATGAGGGAGAGACATTACTCCCCAAAACACAGATTAGCTTGGCTAAAAAAAATACATAGGATTTTTTTTCTTCATATGGATCAACTATGATTTCCATTATATGCTTCTGCAGTTCCTAGGTTTGTGACATGTCATTAGTGATAGCATTATTGATGACATTGTTTCTTTTTATGCAGGGGGTGTGTGATTATTACATTGACATTGTTATATTTATATCAATTTTGCATGTTTTCTTGAAAATAGCTGCTCGTGAAGTCAACACCGTGCAGCTTAAGAATTCATCATTGTAAATCCATTACACTTCCTTTTTTCCAGTCAGTTTGATCTCTCTGGGAAAGTATGTCATGCATCTTTATAAACAACATGTTCTGCTCTGTGGAGATGTGTGGTAGTAAAAAACAAAAAAAAAATCAACAAAACAGAAACAAAAGAAAACAAAAATCCAACATGGGTTCCMCATGTAAAAATGTTTTCCCTTTGGTGAGTTTTCTCCATAGTTATGGAAATTAAATTTGGCAAGATTTTTGTGACAGCAACAATGCATGTTGACAGTCATAGAATTTGAGGTAATTATACCGTAGATTTTACTGTATGGTGCCATGTCTTGATCTGAGACACAAAGTCCCTGACAGTGAAATCCACCTGCTTATAAATATTGATGTTCCCAACATGACTTGTCAGATTGGTGATGAGTACAAGCCCTTTCTTATAATCCAGCAAATTATTGAACAACATAAGTTCGCTGTTGTTTATCTTGCCAGCTTTGTTGTGATCAATTGCTGYATACCAGATGTCAGCTGCCAAAGCAGCACATTGAAGTCATCTGTGATGAGCAGTTTGCCTGCCACGGGATCTATGCCAGTGTTGTAGTGAAGGATGTTGAACTTTTTATTTCCCTTGCAGAATTTGGGGCTTTTTTGTTTCAACTTTCAGTGACAGCACTGTTGAACGTGCCACATCATGCTAGTAGCACTGCTCTGAAATTCCTGCCTGGTTCTGTTTGATTTTGGTTCGTTGTTTTTTGTTTTTTTTTTTTTTACTGGACTGTGTAACTTTGTAACTGCAAATTGTGCAACGGTTTTGGCATTGCCTGGGCATGGTCTCTGTGCCCTGGTTCCAGAGATGATTAGTTCAGCTGTTCCTGGATCCTCTCAGTACTTGAAGGGCTCTACAGTCTTCACAATACCCTTTGCTCCATCAAAAGGGGGTTTTTGTTTTATCCTTCACTCATATTGGTATGGGAATGTTAGTATTGTTCATTTGAGTTGTCACCAGCTTGCTTCAGTTTTCAATAGGATCAGACACAGTTTTTGTGTAAATATTTCATACCTGGTTTTCTTTTGCTCACAAGGCAAACTGGTTGTGCTTGATTCGTGCCTTCTTTTAAAACATACCTGAAAGGTTAGTAGTTTCTGAAGTCAAAKTTTTGTTAGTAAATATGGGGAGCAGTTTTGAAGATCTTAATGAAATCTTACCTATTCTATCCAAAACTGAAGCTGTAACGCTTTTGAAGGGCAAGTTATGTTGTTCAGGAACTGATACACTTAATGGGATTGGAGACTTTAGGAATGTATAAAGGTTAATAAAAGGTGGAGTAATACAATTTTAAGAAACTGGGGTCTTTGAGCTGGACAGTGGATAGTGAGATCTATTTCAATAAAGGGATGAGCAAAATGTGCTGAGTATTCCTCCAGAGCTCTTCTTTCAGCAAGCGCTGTGATGAACATTTTAGCTGTGTCCTAGGTCATATGAAATATTCYTCCTTAGCACACAGACTGTTGAGGAAAGCTTCTGAATAAATCACCTGAGATTTTCTGCTTTAATTCTCCATTATTTTTACTTGTCTGTGTCACTGATGATTACTTGGATGGAGGAGTAAGAGGCTTCCTCCTCCTCCCTCAACTAGAAACAGAAGGAAAACTCAGCAGTGACTGAGAGGTGCACATGACTTTGTTAAGCCCTAGGAGCTTTTGGAGAGATGTTGTACCATGTATTTGAACATTCCCTTCTAAACCAGGTCCTTTTTCTGAAATACTTACTGATGACTCTCTGAGGAATMACACTGAGGATGACATGACTACAGAAAACGTATTGCACTACTTTCCAAATTCGGGCATCCAAATGTCACAATTAGGCTGGTTTTTTGTTGTTTGTGTGAAGGGTTTTTTACWATAGTTATGTTATTTCAGTGAGCATTGCATGCTAACTAATATGTATATGTATTTTCTGTGCATCCAAATTTCATGTTACAAGCAAGTTAGTCATTAATATGAAACACTGTGGCAACCAGCTTCCTGTTTTAAAACTATATATGAAATGAGCAGTGTTAGAGGGAGATGGAAGACTCACTGAATGTTGAACTAAGAGACCAGGGATTTCTGACAGGTCATTTGGTAAGGCTCTCAAATTTAATATTTCTATAGTACTTCTGAAACAGAGTGCTTCTATTTAAAATTTATTGTGCTCTTATTGCTATACCAAATTTTCTTATTTTGAAATGACATGGAATTTATTATCTTTAACARTTATGTGCTCATATTTTAAACATATATGTGTATACATATTTATAGATTAAATAATTCAACTTTCACAACTAAAAGAAAATGACATTTTAATGCCATACAGCTGAACCAGTTTCTATTCAGTGTGAAGGCATAATAACTGAACAGAATAAATTTGTCGGAAGAAAGACAGAATGAAGTATAATATTAAATATAATTTTAAATCTTCCTGGCATCCTAAACTGCTAAGAGAAAATAAGATTCAATGTCACAAAACCTGTATCTGCTGAAAAAATTAAATATTTTATTAAAATCAATGGTAAAAATGTATATATACACTTGGAAGAGGATCTGTGTCTGTTCCTGTATATTTCACATGTGATACGTGTGAACCCAGAAGAAAACTATTTAATATTTATATATTAAATATATATAACTGTCTATTTAATCTAATACTTACATTATAGAGATAACATTTTCTRAAAGCAACATGAGAGCTGGAAGAAATAATATAAAATCCCAATGAATCCTCTGTGTTCCACATTTGAGTCCTTCTACTCAAGTGAGAAGAAAGTCTTAATGCCAGTGACATCTTCCTTCCAGAGAAATAATAGAAACAATTTTCCTTTCATTGAAAAAAAGAAAATTAAAAAATAGAAGAAAAAGAATAGTACATTTWTTTTCCATGAGTGGCAAACTGAGACTGAGGAAGTGGTTTTAAGAAATATAGTTGGAATTAAAAAAGTTTCTGGGCTTTTTTCTAATATTTTCTGTTTCTATCTGAGCTGTTCTGTTTCTATACCAGAACAGCTCATCCTTAAAATTGTACCCCAATAAGCTGAAATGACCCATGGTGGTAGTTATGGGGGGAAAACTACATAAAACATGGGAGGCACTTCACGATTGCAGATTTCCAGGAGGCAGCTTTTTGTCAAAGTTATAGCCACGAGAGAACTGTTCCTTGTGGAGAAGTGTCCATGGCATGGCAAGAGAGCCTCCTCTTCCTGAGAGAACTGAAGACTATTTTAGAGGTGGTAAACTGATGGAAAGTCCCAGGTTTTGTCTCTTTATGTTGTCAGTGGGAAAACAAAAGAGAGAGTGTGGGGAGAGGAGAAGTGTTCTGAAAGTTTATTCTGATTTTTATTATTTTTCTTTTAGTTCTGTTAAYAAAGTTTTCTTTATACCCTTTAAAGTYTKAGCCYGCTTTCCTCTCCTCCTAACCCTTGTCTTGCAGCAGAAAATGAGTAAATAATTCTAGTGGGTGCACTGGAGATTYGGCCAGCATTAGACCCACTAAACACATATGTAATACAGACACATAATCTGAAACCTGTGAACCAGAAATAGTAGCGAGTTTGAATGTGTTGCAGAAATACTTTGTGGTCTTGAGCCACTTGGTGGCATAATATATCGAAATGTAAATGTAAGCAGAGTTGCAGTAGTAGCTCAGGTGCTCTGAGCTGGATTTATGAACGTGTTAGGCAAATGGCTGCATTATTTTGTACCTGATAGATTGCTKAAACAGTGGAATTTGCAGCTCCATGATCAGCTCATTTCCACTACTTTCTCTGACACTTTTGGGTAATGTTAATCTTTCCATTTACGGAAGCAGATTCAATAATATACAGTGCCTTAATCTTTCTTCTTGATTTATTTAATGAAATTTCAAATTAAAATTTCCATTCATGTATTTAGAGTTGAACTTGAATCTCAGTTGAAGTTCTTTTCAATTGCAGCAACCAAATGCACAATRCACATACTCTGACAAGACCATTTCATGATAAATAAAGAACAGATTCATAACCTCCAGTTTGCCAAATATTTGCTGTCTTATATTTCTCACTAGTGGCTCCACAACATTAGGAATATTTGCCTCAGCAATAGAAGTATAACTTGCTGAAATATCACAAATCCATTATAGTATCTTTTCTGATAACATAAGGCAAAATATGTGTAATAATAAAAATCTGTGAGGTAACATTTCCTGGTCTATGGAGTCAAAGTTTGTACAAAACCTCTCTCTCAATATTTTTCCATTAAAATTTCTTAATAGYAGCAATTCATTTTAATTTTCAGAAGTTTAATTCCCAACCACAGCATTCTGAACATATGCATTTAAGAATTACTAAGTGAATATCCAGAAACTAATTCTGAATAAGCCCTGATAGCACTTAATTCAATAGAAGGCAGAATCCCCTTAAAAATCCAGGTGCAATTAATCACTGCTCTGATAGAGTAGTCAATGCTTTATGATCTTCAGATGTTTTACAGTGAGGTAAAATAATCTCTACATTTTATGGTGATATATCATCCTCATTTACAAAAAATATAATGCAGTACTTTTTCACCTGATCCAACTAAACCAGCTGAATGATCTTGAAATTTAAGTTAATTGATTTATAAATGGTCTTACACTGACAAATGGTTTCTGTGGAACTGGGAGACTTGGTGAAGTGTCAGCATATTCTTGTGAATAAAAGGGCTTTCTCTAAATGAAGATGAACTAGTCTTTGCACAAAYATATTACAATCACTGTTTTTGTTTTTTCTTGTTTCCTTTCTATTTGAAGCTATGKGAAGTTTTTTACACTTATAAATAAGTTTAAAAGATTCATAGTAGTCTTTTGTGAAAAGCCATCACAATAGGAAAGAACAAACCAGATTGTCTGCCTTGTTGTTACAGAGATGCATAGGGCTATTCTCTTCACCTATAATATCAAAACACTTGTCTAAATTTCAAATGGTTATGACTTTTCATATTCCCTGTAATCCTTCAGTTTGTTTAGAAATCTACTTTTGTTCTATGCATGATTTYCTTTGCCCAAGGAAAAAAAATGTGACCAAACTCACTTGTTAATCAGAAGATCATAAAGAACATTMCATATTAGGGTGTTAATATGAGAACTTGCATATGCATGTGTATAACTTTATATACAAGAAATAGAAATTATTTGCTACAAGGGACTATAATTTATTTAAGRCAATTTTCCAGTCTGCTCTGAAACAGAATGTACTTTTTAGTACATGTGCAGAATCCCATGCTCACGGAATTTTGCTGGTTCCAAACAATTAAATCACCTTGGAGATTGAAAGGTGTTGGGTTTRTTTTTGCATTTATGAATGTGTTCTTCCAGAATCCTTCTGCTGTTTACTCTTTGTTCAAATCCTAGCTGACATTTAAAGCAACCAACCACTACCTCCTGTGCAAAAGGAAATCATAACATCATTACATTGATCACATCCTTCTACTTTTGCAAGATAAAGTGGATGTTCTTACTGTCCTCAGGAGTGCTTCCAAACATGTCTGTAGGTAGAATAAAATAATATATTGTGGCTTAGTTTCTTACAGAGGCCACCCTTGAATCACCCCTGCTACAAACGCCTTGCCACCTACAAACTGTGCTTAAAAAAATTCCTAGAAAGTATGTAGGCCTATATACAGTGTTTTCCAAAACTCTTCCCCTAAGTCTGTAAATTAATCTGGATAAGTTTCTCTAGCTCTCCAGATGAGTACTATAACCATTAGCCTGAGAGAAAATGAATATTCTGCTATTAGATATACTTTTAYAGTACTGCAATTCCAATATGGAATTRTTCTTTCAAAGCCTATTTTAGTAGRCCTCTCATTGCCATGAATACTGAATTCAAGATGGTATCAAATTGCTTAGTTTTGGCTAGAGTTTAAGAGAAATTCCTCTCAGTGGTGCTTCCTCCAGACACAAATAGCTCTCCAGATTGCAGCTGGTTCCTGGATTGCTCTGGCCTCGAAGAAACTTGGGTGGTATAGAAAATCAGACTGAGACTGTGCCTTCCCATTTATTCCTTGGTCTGGAGCTCATTGAAGGAAATCTAAAATTTTTTTTTCATTAATTCAATGGCATTGCTACAACTTGCACAAAATGTTTTGATTTCTGGYCTATTTCTTGGTCTCTTCTATGGCCAAAAATATAATATTCTGAAAGGGCTGAGCCATTTGTTTTATCTTAAGAAACTGTACTAGAAACAGAGAAGTGCTGATAATTTTTTTGTTGTTGTTGTTCAGCATGGGCATAATGAGAATGCCCCACTTAGGCAGACCACTCATCCATCTAGCACAGTGTTCTGTGTCCAGAAGAAATGCCAGGATTCTCTTGCCCTATGCTCTGTYAGCATTGACAACTGTTGTGTTAGGGATATTGGAGGGACTGTCACWCTAATCCTTTTTGTATGTCTGTTGTACAATGATTTAATTCATATGTTAACCTGCTGTGTGCAYGTGTCTTTGTGTCTATGAATTCTACCACCTGCTCTGGTGAAGAAATATTTTCTTTTATCTCTGTTCATCTGATCCCYTGCTATTTCTATCAAGGACACACTTGATCTTGTATGCAAGCACCAGCTGTGCATAAAATGTCTCTTTTCATCATGATTTTATAAATATTGGTCAACATTTCCCCTTCAAACAAAGGRCCACCAACCATATTAGTCTTGTACAGCAGCTGCCCCATGCCTTTGATCTCCTTCTCTAATGCCAGTAGACTCTTCCAGAAATGGAACACCAGAGCCACACACAGTGCTCATATGTGGGTTCAGTCTTGTTATGTGGCAAGAGAAAGAAAAATTTTGTGATTTTCTCAATATCTACCATGTTGATGTRCAACATGTCACTGGCTGCTTTGCCAAATGCTGAACATTCAGCTGAYGAATTCCAAGGACTCTAAAAAGTGATTTAAAAAATCTCTTCTGAAATGCAACAGCTAGTCCAGTTTTTTGGAGTTTATTTTGCTTACATAATATCTCATTTAATTTTTCTCATAAACAAATAATTGGCAATTTGGGGTCCCTGGTTAAAAGAATTACAGAAAAATATTTCAGTTGGTGTTCTTTTTTTTTCATTTTAAAATAACCATAAAATAAAATGGTGATAGAGTTATAGTGCTGGTGCTACTTAGAGTCATAGTTTGGATACTTTCCTGTGAATTAATTTGCACAAGTAAAGAATAATACAACAAAAATTGAGCCTTGCAGAGCTACATTTTTTGTTTGTCTGTGAAAAATAAATGAAGGCTGGTCAAACATTCCAATCAGCTGAAAAAAAAATTGACTGGAAATGGTAAAAGGGAGACAGATTGCATTCTGAATGAAATAAAAGATTGTATCACCAGGGAATTTTGTTTACTTTGCAAAGTAGGAAGCAAAAATTGGAAATGAGAGGATGAAAATTAGTATATTTAGAACCACCTTCCAAGTGGAAAAAAGAATAGAAAGGGTGACTGTTGCACTCTGGTCCTTTTGAGGTCCTGTTTTGATTCTCAGGTGATCTCTTGGAATGATGTTTGAGTTCCTCCTGCACAAGGTGATATTTATCAAGCCTTTCCTTGTGTTAGGATTCAGCCTTAAAATCCTCTGCCCAAATTAAGGTGCAAACAAGAGGAAGTACCAGCTCAACCATTGTCACATTCACATTTTCTGAAAAATCCCTTCGTCCAGGATTTTTCTCCTGGGAAGCTGAGAGGCCTCAGAGAAAAAGGAAAACAATTCTTATCTCATTTGCTTCTCCCGTGTTTTGCTCATCTGGAATGTGTTTGGAGATTGYTTACCCACAGGTGATTGTTTCATTGGATTCTGCTGTGAGTTGTTTTGACTCTTTGGCCAATCAGGGCCAAGCTGTGTCTGGACTCTGGAGAGAGTCAGGAGTTTTCATTATTAGCTTTTTATCATTCTGTAAGTATCCTTTCTGCATTCTTTAGTACAGTTTAGTTTAGTATTCTTTAATATAATATAGTATCATAAAATAATAAATTAGCCTTCTGAGAACATTGATCATTCCTTCCTTCCTGCCTGCCACGAGGGTCCCTGCAAATACAATAAACCACACCGACTTTATTTTATACCATTAAGTGTACACAGAAGGGAGAGGGTGGGAAGCAGAGAGAAAAGGAGTGAGGTACTGTGAGCAGAAGATGAATCCAGTAGTGTCCAGTTGGTCTTCAGTGCCCTGGGCTTCTTTGGAGTGGCAGACAGTCTAACCATATTTGCTTAAGAGCTACTCAGAGGCCTGAGAAGGCTTAGAAGAAGACTTGAAGGAAAATGCATGATTCWTCACAATTCAGAATTTATCAACACAACACGTTCTCCATTTTTCTTCCCATAATGGAAAATGTAAAAAAAAAAAAAAAAAGTGYTTCCAGAAAGAACTTTTTATTCAGTTTCCTAAAACTGAGTATGATGTTTCAGTAAGTGTCAAAAGTGTCAGTGCTCTCTACAATGAAATTCAGAACAGCAGATGTCATCTAATAGTAAAGCTCTGTGATGTTATAAGTGGTAGATCTTTGTGTTTAATACAATATTGATTGTATTAAAATTGATAATGTGGAACCTTTAAAACTTTTTATGGATATTTCTGTAATATTTTGACTGTACTGGCATAGTTCGCTCTSTTTATTCCATGTTTCTTATATTTTTCATTTATGAATAAATTATGTAGAAGGCTGCTAGACCACATAGACTGTTTAGCAGAATTAAAATTGGGTTACTCAAGATCAGGTTCTCTACAGATTGATTCAGCTTCTTTGATGTACCAGGCATAGTGCCAACTTCTGTCAGCAGAGAATTTTTGCCTCATTTAAGGTTCTATCAGCTTGTTGTATTGTGCTCTTTTCCATGTGCCTCTTCTAAATACTCTTTCATTATGTGATCATGGAACATTATGTTACCCAGCATACATTAATACATTAATATCAAGGAATCATCCTCTTCTTTGACTGCAAATGTCTGCAGACATGGTTTGTTTCTGTATGCATGTAGTCCTTTGAATGATAAAATAACCCTAGAGTCAACACAGATATTTCAGATAGCAATACAGTTAATATTTTCTTGCCTGAATCATCTTCAATAATGCACTACTMCTGTGCCAGTTTCTAAATATGCTTGGTTTTATGTCTGTTTTTCATGTCTACTATGCTCAACTTTTGATTTTTGACTTGATGGGGTTTTGAAACCTGTTATTAACCTTTCCTCATTGGTTATTTATTGTGTTCCTTCCAGATCATCTAGCATGTGAGGAGCAGAGAGAGTCAGAGGCAYGAATTCTTGCAAAGATTCTTGATCTTTGCATTACAGTCAGTACAGAGCTGCTCTCTCTGCGACCTTTCTTCCTTTATTACASTCTGTTCTGCTTCTCAGCAAGGTAAAAAGATGCTGTTGCAAKGAGACATTAAATTTGCTTTGCTTTTATAGCCTGTCATCCATATATGCAAAGCTTTGTGAAGTTCAATTTCCAAATTTTCTTGTCTCTAACAATCTGCTTTGCTGCCTCTGTACTTGCTCAATACTTATGAGTTAAGGCATGCTGCCCTAAAGGGATTTGGTCAAAGTTATGATTGGCCATATGCTTTATTATTCCCCCTGCATAAAATTCCTTCTCAGTCTTACCATTACTTCATTGTAATACACCCCAAGGCCACTTTGGGTTGCTTTGAAGAGCCTTGAAAGACAACAGTATAAACATTAGCAATTCATGTGAACAAAACAGTCTAATAGCTATGCTGGAAATCTTGAAATATTTACTGGAAAACAGTGAAGATGAAACACATCCTTACAGATTCAGCACCAGAGAAAAATCAGTAGGCTGGTAAAACTTTTGTTGTTTCAGATCCTCTGAAAGAACCTAAAACATATTGTTTGTTCTCTGTGCTTGTGATACTATAGCAGCAATTAAAGCACAATGAAAAGAAAGCAGAAAGCAAGCCTGAGATGAAATATTTCAAGCACTTTATTCCAAATGAGTAAAAAATTAAGAAGACATAAGAATCATATAAGCAAGAAGGCACAAAAGTGAAAAAAATATATATTCATTTAACCATCCTTATACAAACACATCATAATTCAAAATATAAGTGACTGGGGAAAYATCAAGGCTTTACTTTCTTTTTATATGAGAATTTCTTACAATTTCAGGTAATATTACTTGCAGACAGATATTCTCCATATTTTTAAGTAATTGCTGACTGYCCTGTACAAAGTCTGCATCTTTCTTTTTCCCTCAGCTTCCCTACAGAAGCAGAATATGGAAAGACTTATGCTTTGCATACCTAATGTTTTCTGCAGCACATACTGCAGGGTTGAAAAAAAGACACACAAACAGGACCCAAAACCAACCCATCTTTGATAGGACTTGCAGTGCCAAGATTAGTTATCATGCTGTTAAGTGAATAAGCAGTATATCATCATGAATCAATACCTTATCAGAGCTATCMAAAAACCCTAGGATCCAATAGTGTACACAGATGGCAGAGTATAAATCAGGTTTCTGGATTTCCAAGGGACTGTTTTGTAGTGCATTCATTTCCATTGGAGATGCAAATACATTCTTACTGTCTTACACAGGATTTTTTTTCTTTTACAAGGGTAACCAAGCAAAATAAAGAACTATCAAGTTAAGTSTTGTGTAAATTAGTACAACAGGCAGAGCTTCTTGACAGTCTCCCTACAGTACATAAACACTTAACTGAAATAATGACTGGGCCATTACCAATTATCTCTGAGAGGTTTTACAGGACAAAAGGTGGGTCCCAGAAAAGTGAAGATGGGAAAAGAKAAATTACTACCTTATAAAGGAAGTGAGGCCACAGGGAGTTACAGGCCTGTAAAGCTGCATTTGGCTAACAAGAAAAGTTCCCAACCAATCTGAGAAACATTCAGTTTGTAAACACCTGGAGGGGAATAAATTAAAGTTGATAAGGAATAGCCATGTCTGTCAGTCATGATACAACTTGCTCAGTGAATGGCAAAAGCAGAAGACACAATAGTTCAAAATTAATAAGTACTGCTGCATTCTTCAAATATTGAGAAAGTTGTTATAACCTCTGTGGTCAATTGACCCTAGAGGTAGGAAAAGAAGAATGATCAAGTAATTTGATCATCACATATCTGTGTTTAGGTAGATGATAGGATAGTTGTTTCCACATGAAAAAATGGATTTTTCATTTGATTAGAAATTTTAAAGACTTGATAGACAGAAATATTTCAGAAATAATAACAGTAGTCAGTTCTGCAATATAATTTGGAGGTAGATTATGTGACTCATGCTTTCATGCCCTTGTATCGCTGCCTCGGAAGCAAATATATTTTGCATTGTCAGGCCTCACAAATTTGCAATGAAGTCAAGGAGCTCTACTTCCCACCTCAGTGTTTGAAGTGGTGGATCAGAAAAAAAACCATTATTTTATTGCTAAGTACAAGTTATAGCAAATACTTTTGAGAATAATGAAAGAAAACCCCTTTCACATGTGCTGTGTTTATATTCCAATGTAACGTTTTTTAAGGGTAATTAATTAGTTCTGGAATTCCAACAACAGTGAACAGAATCCTGTTATTTTGATGAAAAAAATCAAAAAGCTGAGAGAGCTGAGAGTTGAACTACTATACATAGTTCTGTATACTAGAGCTTCACTTTGGGGAACATTTGCAACAGTGATATCAGCTGTTGTGTTGCCCCTGTAACATTTTTGCCTGTCTCACCAAACAGTTAATGTATTGAATGACCCATTTCTCAGAGAGTCATAATGGGACAACCTAGAATGGGAAAAAAAATCATTTGCAGAACATCCTGCCAATGAAGAGAGCAGCAGATGTTAACTCATCATTCATCTCCTTTGCCTCAGCTGAAAGAAAATACCACAAGATAGTTGGATTCAGTGATCTTACAGGTCTTTTACAACCTGATTTATTCTATKAATTTGTTCTATTTTACAACCTGATTTGTTTTTTCCACCTTTAATTCGTGATAAAGGAGGATAATGTAAAGGCACATAGAATACAGGGTAATTGCAGGGAGAAAGAGCAAAATGTCGGGGGATATAAAAAGTTCCTAAAAGAGAAGTGAATGCAACACAAYAAATGCAGTTATTAAAAATTGTTGTGGGTCTCAAATGAGCAAAGGRCATATTATATTTTGGGGATCTGCCTTTGCAGCCTTTTGTAGACATGTGCTGTTTGCACATCCCARTAGCAGCATTTAGCATTGCATCAGCAGCATTAACATCGTCGTGCCCATGTGCACTTTGGTCTAAAGCATTTTGTAGGGTTTTCTGGTCATGAAACAAATCCTCAGAGCAACAGCCCATCTTTCTTGAAATTTTTTTTTCTGTGGAAAGCTAAGTTGTCCATATTGCTGATCTCATCTGTTTGCAAAATACAGGGTTTATGTAAAAGAAGAAGCTTGTACGGCAGGGTTTAAAATCAATAATTGAGTTACATAATTGACAACAAAAGGTTACAAGTAAAACCCATATCTCTAACATCTTGTCTGTTAGTTATATAACAGGACTTTGCTCACTTAATCTGCTTCCCATGTACAAAAAAAAARARAAAAAAATCTAAGATATTTGGGCTAGTGCCACCAGAAATGCTGAAGAAATGTGTTCTTCATGGCAACGTTCACAACCTCAACAAAACCTGGAAGGACTGTCTGCCTAGATATGAAGAGTCTGTAATGGTCTTGGATTCCTGGAGGTCTAAAGAAGCTACTTTCCTTTTCCTTTCCTTTCCTTTTCCTTTTCCTTTCCTTGAAATTTCCTTTCCTTGAAATTTCCTTTCCTTTCCTTTGCTTGAAATTTCCTTTCCTTGAAATTTCCTTTCCTTTCCTTTGCTTGAAATTTCCTTTCCTTGAAATTTCCTTTCCTTTCCTTGAAATTTCCTTTCCTTGAAATTTCCTTTTCCTTTTAATTTCCTTCCTTCCTTTTCCTTTTCCTTTTATCTTAAGCTTCCAGAATCTACAATTTCATTTTGATATATAGAAACCCTGCTACAGTTTCCTCGGTTCTACATGCCTTTTCCAACCCTTTTTTTTTGCTTTTGAAACATCTGATTTAGTCTCAATTGCTATGATTTCCAACATCCTTGGCWTTGAAAGTTGTGTTTGTAAAAATAACACCCTTGTTCTCAAAGGGCCTGTTCTGGTGCTGTTATTCCTCTCCCACCCACAGGAGTGCTCATGGATGAGACACACCTTTGCAAGRCCCCTGATGGTGGCTGTTCTGCCACTCTCCCTGGAATATCCACTTCACACTCCACAKACTGTCTTGGYTTGGAMAGACAGGAGTCTGCTAAGGAAGGCAGGAGCCTCCCCTGAAATGGAGAATGTAAACCCTCCCCACCCCTCCAAATTGCTATAATTTTAAATTAAGGGGCTCTCAGGCAAAAATATGGGAGCAGGAAATAACAGTTCTTTAATAGGGGAAAAAAAAAATAAAACAATGCAGCCGCACTAAGAACAACACTGACACGAGTCAGAAACCCAACCCACTGATACCGCTTGGGTCAGGGTGGGCTGGTGGCAGTCAATTGGAAATGTGGGCTGCAGTTCCTCTGAATGTATCAGGTGTGGCTTCTGTTGGTAGCAAGGGGGATCTGTAGAGTAAGGATGTATTTTCCTCTGAATGATCGCAGTGTAGGAAGTAGGCAGCTGCTGTTCCTCTGAGGGAAATCCCGCGTGGAGTAAATAAGCCAAACTAGTGTTCGCAGGATCTCATGGGGGGGGGGTTGTGATTGGGGTAAGGCAAGCTTGCTCCTCCGTCTGGGTGGAGCATCTCAACATATGGTTGTTAAGTTTCTTATCAGTCGTCAGCACTGACATTCAATATAGTCTGTTATATCAGGGCAGAGGTCCCCTCCCGAGGGAGGTGTGAATGTGGTCACTCAAAGAGAGAGATAAGGCAAACTGCCCACTTGACAAAGGTAATCTGCCATACAGATGGYAATGGAAAACATCTTGCATGCAATCTTCAACACAGACTTAAGTGTCAGCTGCTATTTTATTCATTATGCTTTGGGCACATTTATTCCATTACTTCAAAAACTGTGGTGAGTTACCAGGTGTCAGTGGAGAGTGGCAGTGATGTGTCTGTTAGCACAATGTCCTGCTTGGACCTGGCTGTGGGAGAAACTCATTTCTTGCAACCACCATGTGTTCATCCCCAAGCTCTTGAATTGTGTTTGCTGTGATTGAATTTTTATTAAGTAGACATCATTACAATTAAAATAACTATTCGAGTCATTCTTCAGCAAAAACTGTTAGCAGAATCAACCTCATAACTAATTGGCCACTGGAGATCATTAGTGTTGWATGAAATTGTTGTCTGAAAATTAATACTTTGTATATTGAAAAGTAGACACAGCAGATTTAGGTAAGTGMAGATTTTGTCTGGTCTATAATACTATAAACAAATGAAAATAAAAACTCCTTAAATTGTAAGATAGAGCATTACAAATTCATAAAAAGGAAAATACCAAAGCATAAAGGAAAGATGCAGAAAGAGGAAATGAAAATTGAATTGTATTGATTCCAGCTGGCTGCTATAATATCTGTTAGTATATGTGAAAAAGTTTCTTCTAAYACCTTCAAATACATTTTAAATAAATAGAAAAAAAGAATATTGTGTAAAAATCATTTAAACATAAATCACTAAAATGAATAAACACAGTTCTAATGTATCAAATGGATTTTATAATTTATTTCTGATTGCACTTACAATTCTGATTTTAAATTTCTGTGAACATTTTTGTTATTCAGTCTATCATGCCTCTATTATTTTTACTGGATTTTGTTTATTTCACTAATAAAGGTCAAGGAAGTATTTAAATTAAAAATCTAGCAACAGTAGAATTTATTATAAAAATTAGTGATATGCCACAACTTTTGGAAATATCTGCTTTCTTGGTATTACAGTGAAGAATATATTATTTTTGTAGGCATCTTCTAGTCATGTACCTTAGTACACATAGCTTGACTTCTTTATAGAGTAAAAAGTAGCTATTCTAAAAAATATATTGCATTRTCAGAGAGAAAACTAACATAATTTAGTAATTATATAGCTTTTAATTTTAAAAGTAATGATCTAGGAAAACTCTCTAAACTGTTCAAGATACCAAAGAAAATCATGGCAACCTCATGGTTTTTAAAGTGTTCTCAAAGTTATAAATGGTCATGAAACGCTGAGTATGGGAAATGTCCAAAATGAAGCAGGTATGATGATGTTCCTCAGCATTTCACAGCACTTTGTTCTCTGACATTTTCTTGTGTGTTCACCAAGCTGCAGCAGGGAGATAATGTGCACATGTACGTGGTCCTAGAAAGAATTTGAAAAGCAGCTGCTGAGCATCTGCTGGCCTGTCCTTGCACCAAGGACTTAGCAGAGGAGATGAGGACTGCACAGGTGATGTCTCTATTTAAAGTGCTTGTATGGCCTAAAAGCCAAAACTGAGATCATTAAAGCACCCACCTGCTTCAATGAATGATTCTTAGGCAACTTATGGCTAACTTGGAAACTCATTGCCCTTTTTTCTTTGCTTTTTGTCTTATTGTGTCTAGTTTAGATTCCTTAGCCCACAGGTCAGCCCTGAGCCCAGCAAGGAGGGTTCTCTTGTGAAGCCCCCAAAACCTGGAGGCATGCTCAGATCTCTGCCAGAGTTTAGATGCAATATCAGACTCTTTGGAAAGGAGTTAGGAGTGCTGTGACGCTTTATTTTACAAAATAACATGTGACTAAAGCCCTGCAATTCAGACAAGAGCACTTTCCTTGTGAAGAAACTGCTATATTCTACTAAATTGCAAAACTTTTGTGAGTTTCTTGCTCATGTAGCAGCTATCTGGGAAACCACTGCATTCAAAAGCTAAAAGTTGTTCTCAGTTACAAGAGATGGTTGGGATGGTTCTTCTCTTTCMTAAACAGCTTAACTTTTCTTTTTACCAATTACTTTTCAGCATAATGACAATGAGATTTTTTCTGCTCTTGATAAATGAAMAAGAAAATGTAGGAAGATTTTTCTACATGTCTGCATAAAGTAGTTATAAAGTTTAAAGGTACTTTGATCTTTTTGTCTGTTCGTTGATTTTGAAAGAATAGAAGGTTAAATAGTTTTGTGTCTAAAGCAGCATTAATTTTTGAAGACTAATATAAACATACAAAATATTTATACAAAAATAAAAGAATATAAAAATTACTATGTGTTGGTTGACAATTATTATAAAGTTGGAAAGGGCTACAATATCCTAAGCTTGGTGAGACAGCAGAACTGTCACTCCTTAATCAGTAAGTCTGCAGTATTTTGTACCTTCTTGCCAGCAGCATTTCACAAATTTTGATGAACATGTTTTCATCATTGCAGGCTGGTCATAGCTTCTGTCTTTTTCTATATGATAGGAACAGAAATAGAGTTTGACTACAGCAAAGATAAGGAACAGAATTTCTTGGATTCCAAAATAAGTTTTCATTCCCATCAGAAGCAGTGAATGACAAAAGAATGCAGAGGTAAAAATCTGCTTCTTCCGTGTATCTTTAGGATCTTAAATCTCTTTAGCATACTTTTTACAGCAAAAATTATTCCCAACACAGTTTGTATTCTTTCCCATGCCTATTTTTAATGTAGTAATACTTTCGAAACCTCTTTTCTGCTGTATTTCAAAGAAGGTGTCAACATTATCTGGAAGAAAGTAAAGAAATCTGAGAACTGACAAAGTAAAGAAATCTGAGAATCTTCAGAACTTTTGTGTGTATTCCTGTCTCTACCAGTGACTCAATGGGTACTTGAGTGAACAACTGACTTTACATGTCAAATCAAGAATTTAATGAGTTAATAAGAATAGACCAATCCTCCAGACTCAGTTAATCCTGGGGTTTGGTTTTTTTTGTTGGGTTTTTTGGGTTTTTTTCCAAAATTTGTGGGGAAAAAAAAAATTCGTGCCGATAGAATTAATCAAGAGTCTATATTTTGTCAAGGACAKCAGGTTTCTGGCTGCAAGAAAGGCAACTCTCAAAACTTCTGCCTTCACCTGAAAATAAAACTTTGATGAGAAATCCAGTCTCCCACTGCCTTTTGATTCTGCTGTAGACTTGCCATTACTTCTGAGACCAACTGGTTCCACTGTACTGTAACTGCATTGCTGAAACATCTTTAGAAACASTCTAAAATTAAGGAAGACTCACAGAAGTACTGTGTTAAATGTTGCAAAAGATAATACATTTAATTTTAAGTCAAAAGACGGAAACCCATGCAAAACATAAAAGCTAAAATGGACAGTGAAGAATGGCACATTTSTAGATCTTCTGCAGCAATATATGAAGTGGTTTTTAACACATTTAGATAATGTGATAAAATGTGGGAAATAAAATTATTTCTTTTTTTTTTGATTATTTAAATATGGTATTGAAACAACAATGAGAGTATATGAAATTAAGAAGGCATATATTTATAACCACTGATTAGTCAAAGGCCAACATTTACCAAAACCATAGACAGATTTTGTATTTTGGGTATCCAGTAAAAATAGTTTAAAAAAGTTTGGTTTCTTTCTTTCTTGAAGAGTTCATGATTAAGAAATCTCTCTTTGAARGATTGAAATATTCAGATTTGAAAGAAAAAAACATAGAATTTGAGAATTTCAGCTGAGTATTCCTAGGAAGAGAATAATTAATGATTCAGTCAAGTATGACAAAACTAGCATTGACAGACTCTATTGTATCATTCACAAATTGTCAACAATTTATGCCAACCTATTTTTCTTCTTAGTGGTACAAAAACATTTTAGATCAGTTTGTGTGTTTAATTTAATTGCATTAGAAGTGCCATTCAGTTTTCTGGGCTGTCCAACATATAAAAATTTACCAGTGTGTCCATAAGGGTTTTCCAGTGAAAGTTTCGTTGCCCTTGGCTACATCTCATGGTTGTTTTTATGTTATTGTGCCAGAAGAAGTGAGAGTTTTGAAGTATCAAGCCAGTTCAGGTGAAAGTCAGGTGACCAAACAACAAGTTTGAGATTGGTATTCACGGCAATGTGGTGAYGTCACAAAAAAGTTTCTCTTCATGAAGTCAGAAAATTAAATTTTCTTGGAGGCCAGTGTGGCTGTCCATTCACGGATGAAGGCATGCTCTGTGCTTTGTTCACTAATCATAATCATCCACTTGTGAATTCCTAGTTCTCTTCTTGCTGGTAATAGTACAAAGCTATGCTGAAGGTCAACAGGCAGTGACAAGAAAACTTTAGAATTATTTTGGTAGATGTCACTGTTGCAAGATATGCCTTATATTCCTCTCAAAAACTCTGATGTGGGACCAGTTACAGTGATAAAAATCTATCTCAAGTATATTGGATGATTATCTTGCATTCTCTATAGACTTTGCTAAGAAAAGCTTATTCTTTGCCCTTGCTTCAAATTGCAGTTCTCAGTCAAGCAGAGATTTCTTTGTTGAATATTGTTCATGTGATGCTTCTCATACTGTGTGTTTACTTTTTTTTTAATGTCAGAATTCTGATTCTCTTTGAGCTTATGCTTTATAATTTCCATGTGACCTTCAAAGAGGACACAGAGCTGAGGCAGCATATGCAGCAATGTTGTTAAAAGCCTGCTGAATAAAGATTGTTGTCAAACGATTTTTCTTTGCGAAATCTGATAATAAAACTTGGACTTACAGTACATTAATCACCAGAAACATTTATATTCAGCATTCCTTCTGTGTGTATATTGTTATAAATATGTTAAAATACAGCTGATGGCTAAAAATGCTGAAAGTACTCTTTGTTCTTTTTCTCTCTCAAATAGAGTAACTCTTTAGATTTATAAAGTCTTATGAAAAGTAAAGGGGGTTTTGGATATTAGAGAAAGAAGACATTTTTTACAGAATATTTTATCTTATCACAGATCATAGAGAACATGGATAGTTTCCAATTCCAGCTGACTTGAGTCCCATATGTATTACTAGAACTTTTGAAAAGTTATTTGTGATAAGGCATTGGATCCTTAATCTTAAAGAAGTAGGGTTTTGTGGCAAGATAGTAAAATGTGATATCRAGTCATAATTTTTTTATATGTTGCAGGTTTTTTCTTTAAAGTAGAAATGCTTAGAAAAGATAATATCTGTTGTCTTCTTTATATACTGCAGACAGAATATTTGGWTATATAAGTATCTAATGTAAATTTGGCATTATAGTTGCACATCAGTCATAACAAGATCTTTTCTTTTATGGTATGAATGTTAAAAATGAAAACTCATTTTATTTCCCACATATGCTGTTGTTATCCATTAGCTGCTGTTGAAAAAAAAGTTTGCAGTTGAATTATTTCTTTTCTGTCTGTAATGCAAGAATTTGAATAGTGGGCAGTTGATGTAGAAAAAAAGAAAAACAAAATTTTTCTGCTGGTGTAATATCAGGATTTTAGGCTGATAGAAGGAAAAATGATACTTGTTGAGACACTCATTATAGATTTTGAATGTATTATAGATACATTCTACATCTCTTTGGTTTTTTATTGGTTTAGTTGTAAAGAAATGCTTATTTCATTTRAATAATGTATTAAAAGATATTGAAATGGAAAAATGACCCTTAGTTTAAAAATGGATATAGTATATTCTAGATCAACCTTTCTTCCAAAGTATTCCCTCTTAAGCAAGAGAATTTCTGAGAAAATATACAAGGAGTCATGAACACAGATATTTGTGTGTAATCCTGAACTTTTCTTCATGACCAGATAACTGGTAATGAAGAATTTGAAATAGAGAAATCATGAATCACAATTTTAGCATTACTTGAAGTGGATTGAAACACCCATCAGTAAGAACAGCAAACTCATTTAAAATTAAAAACATTGAATGACTGCAATTGGCTGTACACATTCCTCATCAGTTTGCTCCCATTTGGGCCTCACTGAATATTGTTGAAGAAATTATTGGTTTCTCTTTCAAACAAACCAAAAGGTTTTCATTGATTTGGATGAGTTTTGGATTGTGTTGGATTTTGTGTTTGTATTTCCATGTTTGTTTCAGAAGGCAGATAAAGAACCCCAGTCTGTCCTCAGCCTTTCCAATTCACAGGCATGGCCTGGATTTTGGAGTGTGGTTCAGAAGTATTTCTATTCTACTCAGTAGATACTAGATCCTGTGTTTGCTGTTATTACCTATTTGACTGCTTTTGTTTGTTTTCCAGTTTAGACAAAACAGAATTTTTAAATGAAAAGACATTTCATACAATCTATTTTTTTTTCAGTCAGCTTCATTGAAAAATCTTTCCTTCTGGTCTTTTCTTTCGATTTCCTTTAACCAAAAGGTATCAAAATGTTAAATAATCATTCATTAAGTTACATCAGTCTTAGAAATATTCATCAAACCATGCAAACAATAAGAGTCCAAATATTTTCAATGCCTATTGGCAGTTAKGTTAAATATTTGCATATTAGAGAAAAAAGTTATTATGATCTTTTTTTTCCTTTTCACTGACCATATAAGCTTCCAGTTTGTGAAACAAAAGATATACATCAATTTTTCACTGTTTATAAAATTATTTTGTGGATGATTTGTATAGCATAGAACACAACTTTTTATGGTCCAAACTAATATAARCATATCTTGAAGCAAAGAGTATTTTCATAGCACATTACATAATAGACTAGGTGTGAAATTAGTTTTCTGGTGAATGGAGACCCTGAAGGTTGTTAGCCTTTTATTATGTATGGCTTCTTTTCTATAGCTACATTAATTTTTTCATAGAAAATAAAGTATGCTTCAATGCATTAATTAATCTTACAGTATATAGACAGATTCCCAAATATCTCCTCAGTTATTTTCACACTGATCTATTAATAGCCAGATATAAGTTTGCATCATCTACCTTGTTAAAAAATATAATACACCAAGAAAAAGAAAAATATGTTTTTGGTGAAGTTTGACATTTGTGWCAGTTCTAAGGTTAGAGCTTCTCGATATCTCTCTGGTATATCATTTTAGTTACACTCAAAAGATTAAGGATCAGGAAGAACTTTCAAGTCTTGTTACAAAGTTTTTCTAATGCTCTTATGGGACCTCACCAGTGCTATTGCAAAGCTTTTGAAGGTATCTCCCCAAGATTCTCAAACGCTAATTCTTTTACTGTCATTCTGTAAAGGTGAGTTTCAGTCATAGACACACATGAGAAGCTTCCTATGTACAATTTTAAGTGTTTAATCTGGGTGTTCATGTATAAGATAGTTTCAGAGAAGATGATTTAATCTGAATATTCTGATTATATTAAATATAAACTTGGAAAAGTTCAAAGCAACCAGAACTTTCCTCTTACAGAACAAATCTGCTAATCAATGATGTTTCTTGTCTTTCTGGAAAGTGTCTATTTCCTAGGACAGAACAATTTTCTGTAAGTGCACTAATTACAAACTGAGTATTTTAGCTGCAGCAGTACAGGCCTGTAACAAGTCTAATAGTCCAGTAATTAGTAATTATCAGTTGTGTAGGACACAAAAGTGTTCTTTCTTTTCTCCCTGATTCACATCCTGCTATTAAACCACGGCTTATCCTGACATCTCTCACTTCTTCGTGCCCAGTTCTGATGTTACTCCAGAAAAACTGCTGCCTGGCCAGAGTTAAACCTGTAAAGGAATGGATTCAGGTATGTGTGTGTGTGTGTGTGCTGTGCTGAGAGCAGAACAGCCAGAGTGAGGTGGGCTGGCAGGGTGGTGATGCTGCAGTTGGCTCTGGAGCTGAAATCCAGCATTTCCAACTCATCCTTTCAGTCTCAGTAGTTCCAAGCATCTCACTGCTCTGTGATTGCACTTGAAGTGGTTTGGTGCTGTTGTAATGGGAACACTTAAAACCTCAAATTCAACAGGAGATGATAATTTCTCATTGATTTCTGGTATGTGTTTTAGCTCCTTGACCTAAATTTGTATCAAATTTCTAAGAGATGTCAATGCAAGTTGCTTCTGAAGAGTAYGCAGAGAGTATGCACTCAGCATTTTAGAATGTTTCAGTATGGATTGGTGGATAAGCATTAACTTTTCCTTAGAAGTTGCAAAATAGGTCACAGATAATAACTATAAACCATCACCTTTTCTATTTAGGCCAYGTACTTTCCTATTAAGGTGCTGGCTGAGTGGTTTCACGACGTGTCTAATCTTTAATTGAAATATTTATTGGTAATCTGGGAGCATCACTTGCTATAAGTTGTTTCATATTTCACATYCTTTCTGTAATTTCCCTATACTGACATAAATCTGATTACAGGAAGGTTTTTCAGAAAGTCCTCTGGGGAAGACTGAAACAGTCAAAAGCAACACACTTCTCTACCTAGAGAAAAATTGGAAAAGGCAGGGCTGTCCAGAAAGCAAGAGTAGTTTAAACTTGTACTCAGTCAGTGCATACCTTTTGACAGTCTTTGCCTCAAGGGCTACTGCTGAGGCTCCATTGAAAATTAAATCTGACCCTGACCAGTGGAACTCCTAAGAAAGAAGAGACAGATTTGACTTTTCTGTCYTGAAAGTGATTTGGAGTTGAGTTGCATTTGCACTTCTCTGTACAAATTACATGAAGTGGACCCCACAGTTGAAAATGTCTGTTGGAGACTGAACGCTATAGTTTTTGGCTTGTACATCTTCATGAAGGACCTTTGCCTATTRCAGCAAAAACTGTACAAAAGCTGAAGAGAAAACCACCAAAACTCTGAATGAGGACTACTGGTTGATGAAGATAAGAATACACTCACACAGGGATCAAGCTTAGCACCTTTGGGGTGGACACCACAGCTCTGGGGCTATCAGCTGCCAGGGGGACACAGACCCTCACAGCAAAGAGGGAAGGAGGAGAGGTTTTGGGGGGGTGTGTAGTGAAAAAGCCTCTGTGTGGATGTGACAGCCTGGTCAGAGTGTGAGAAAACTTGATAAGTTTTCCCAGAATTGGCTTGAGAGACTTTAGGGAGTTGAAGATAAACATTGATAGATTATTATTATTATTATTATTATTATTATAAAGAACTGCAGGTCGTGTTTTCCTACTCTCTGTTTTCTTGCCTTTCTCAAAGATTGTTCATAAGAAAGGCATCTTGTTAATTGGCCAATCAGGTGAAATGCATTGATTAATTGACCGATCAGGTGAAATGCATTGATTAATTGACCAATCAGGTCTATCTGTATCGGAACAGTATATAAAAAAAGGATCCAAAGTAAAGGCACATGCTGTATGCCAACCAGTCTTCTGGTGAGTCTGTGTTGTTTCTTACTCAACAGCAATAATTCTGGTCAGTGAGCACCCATCCCCATGCACATTTCCTTCCTTCCACCACTTCCTTCCAATATACCAAGGTCTTTTGGCACCAACATTTAAMCTCGTTTGGTTTTAATCATGGTTTTTTTGGGTATATTTTGAATCTTTCTGGGTTGGATCTGTTGTATTCACAGAGGCTTAGCTTCCTTTGTTCTTCTGTGCTTAAACCAGTTTGCCACAACGTCTCAATTCAATTATTGCATAAATCTAAATATTATCTGAATTAGCTTTTCCCATTTTAAAGAGACTTTCATGATGACTAAGTCAGTCCAGTAAACTCTAAGATGCCTGTAAAGGTGATATTCCATATCAGCCTTTCACATGTTTTTTACAAGAGATGTTTTACTATTCTCCAGGAGGTGGGGTCTAGGAGTGGAACAAAACAAAACAGAAGAAAAACTTAACTTTTAATGTTTTTTTTTACGGAAATTTTTATTACTTTTCTCTCTGTAGGAGTGTTTGTAAGCTGCACAGAAATTTAAAAAAAAAAAAAAAACAAAAAAAAAAAAAAACCCAACAATATTTCCAGGACTATGTACCTACTTCTAAAATAATTAAATACAAGTTATCTTCATAGAAAAAAAACGTGGAAAAAAATCTGTTTGGACTATTGCACTTGGAGTAATCATTGAATATGCTGTATAAGGAGAAATGTTCACATTGTTAAACAGGTCTGATGGCATGGGGAGAAGATGCAGAGGGARTTATTTTCATCCACAGGATACCTGTAGGAACTGAAGTTGCCTTTTGAAGGCTTAAAATATCTAGTCAAAAACATAAGAGGAAAAAAGATAAAATATACATCACATTACAAGTTTTAATCAGAGAAGATATAAAACAAAAGGTCTGCAGGGACACGAAAGGTATTTATGAAATATCTTTCAGGAGAAAAATTGTTTATRCAGATAAGAGTAATTAATTTCCTAAGTAGCCCGGGAGATTTGGTAAGTGTACAACAAAACAGTTTGTAACATTGATCCCTCTGAGCAGCCACACAACGGCGGTGGGATGTGCAGGTTGTGTTCCAAAGGGAGTGCAGGCTGGGGAGATAAATCAGTGTGGTSGCTGTAAAGGCAGAGCAGAACCATTCTGTGTTCTCTGATGGCTCAGAATGGTGCTGCCAGTGCTGGGGAGATAAATCAGTGTGGTGGCTGTAAAGGCAGAGCAGAACCATTCTGTGTTCTCTGATGGCTCAGAATGGTGCTGCCAGTGCTCCAGCCCAGCCTAAATAATCAGCACTGCTTGCATGGAAGAGAGCAACTCTGCAGGTAACGTGCAACGATAATTCTGGAATTTTCTAACGATAATTCTGGAGACAAGGACATGCCATGATTTCTCTGGTCCAGCTTTCTATTGACACCTGCTTTCTGCAGTTTTATTTTTTCAGGACATAACATTTTAATAATAATAATAATAATAACCCTGCTTCCACCTCCACAAGTGGAGTGTTTGGAGACTCGTGCAGTGTGGTCACTTTTGGCAGCTGACAAAGATAATTGCTAATATGAAGAACGTCTGAGGGAGCTGGGGCTGTTCAGCCTGGAGAAAAGGAGACTCAGAGGTGACCTTATCACTCTCTTCASCTTCCTGAAGGGTGCCTGTGGTGAGCTGGGGGTCGGTCTCTTTCTCCGGGCAACAACAGACAGARCAAGAGGACACAGTCTCAARCTGCGCCAAGGGAGATACWGGCTGGAATTRAGGAGGAAGTTTKTCACAGAAAGAGKGATCAAATACTGGAATCATCTTCCCAGGGAGGTGGTGGAGTCACCATCCCTCGATGTGTTTAAAAAAAGACTGGATCTGGCACTTGGTGCCATGGTCTAGTTGAGGTGTTAGAAGATGGGTTGGACTCGATGATCTTAAAGGTCTCGTCCAACCTAGAAATTCTGTGATTCTGTGATAAGGAAACCTCACTAAGAAGCTGCTTCTAATAAGAAAATCTGATTCTCTGGTTTGCTATTACAATGCTGCTACATAAACATTTTAAGGGTAAGACTGATGTCTTTGTTGCTTGAAAAAAGTAGTGATTGAAAAGAAAGACCTAAGAAGAATAAAGACTTAATGAGTTTACTTAAAGGAAGGGATAATAAGTTTTATTTTAAATAACGGGAAGGCAGCTAAACCAAACAAGTGGTTACAGAATTTAAGGTGTTGTAGCACAAAACCAAAGAAGTTAAATCAGGGAAAATAACATTCATAATTATCAGGGCAAAATTAAACTAGGAGTATTTATACAGACTGCAATTTTCTAAAAAAAAATAAAATAAAAATCAGTAGAAATAAATCTTCTTAGATACTTTATAATTTCTGATTTAAAATTCTTGTATGCTCAGAAAAGATAGAAGAAAGAATTCTTTCTTTTCTGTGGCATTGTTGGAATTTTCTCTGCATAGATGTCTGTCTCCATGTAGATGTGACCACRTTATGCAATAATTTCTTGATACATGCAATTTAATGCAGAGGTTTGAAATCCTGTACTTTGTTATTTTGGTAGATACTTTCCATGCACAAAAAGATGGTTTTTACAAAAATATGCACTTTCCACTACCAGCTTCATCCCAAATAAGTCTCAAAGTTCCCTTACCATTAGAATATTGCACAAGCAGTACTTCAGACCCAGCTAGACTAAGTGCTTAAATAGTATAAATTGTGATGCACCAATATAAAATAAATGATGGCTATTATGGGTTGATAAAACTGAAGGAAATTCTATTTCTACAAAGTTACTACAAAGCTCTACACCCTCTGCTTATTTTTAAACTATTTTTTCYCAAACTGATCTCGAATTACRACACCCAAATGATTCATGAGTGTGYWGAGATTGTTTGCCATATCTTTGTGATCAGTGGCATATTTTCTACATTACTTTAATCTCTATCAGCCTGTCAGAGGGAAGATTTCCCCTCTCTCCATGCTAAGATAAAGTATGCACCTGTTAACACCTTACCTGAGAAAGATTGGAACTACAAAAAATAGCAATAGTCCATGCAGAGAGCAGCAATAATAAAAAGGGTAATGAGTGTATTCATAATTAATTCTATTTAGTAATTTGTGGTATGAATATTACATATATTGGATTATATAAAATAGTCTTTGATTTTAGATAGAGACTTCCTAAAGCAGCCACAGGAGGCATTTGATGAGATTCTGTTTCTGTTCTTGAGTTTGCCACTGGCTACTGCTTGATTTTAAAATGTAAGATGTGGATTTATGAACTTCCACTATAAAGAAAAAACCCCATATTTTATRCATTTTCAGAAAATACATTATTCTCTGAAGTACTTTTTGAGTTAGATACCCACATACTGTGTTTATTTCTTTGAACTCAGCCATTGCAGTGAGTTTAAAACTAGATTATAAATCATTAAGTTTCACATCAAGCAGCTGATGCTTAGGATTTCTGAGCATTGCAAAGAGTCTTACTTGCCTAAGGATGTCATCATTTAAGACAAGTCTTAGAAGGCAGGGAGCCACACCATGGGGAAGAGATTCATCAAATCTTAACTCACAGGTCCAGGCATCACTGCAGAATTCAGCTTTTCACCATTTACTGAAYAAGTTCTAGAAATTTCCAGCTGTTGACCTAAGTGATAGAAATTTTCAGTGCAGTGATTCATTGCACTTTAACTTACTTTTTATAATGTCCTTTTTACAGCATATAAGATTCTTTGGCCTGCAAAAGGCCAGGGATAAGGGAGGGAAAAGAACACCAGAACTTCTAATTATGCTTTTGATAATTAGGTTGATGACTTAATTTTCCCTAGGAGAACATTCATTGCCTTTAAGTGTGAATATGTGTTATTCAATTAAAATATAATTTTATAATTTTATAATTTTATAATTTTATAATTTTATAATGCAGAGATAATTATAATTTTATAATCTTCCCCACTTTGTAGGGGAAGAGCATTTAATATTTGTGTTTCTGTGTGTTACGAATCAGAAAGTCCTCAGGAAGAAGGCTATCTCTAACAGAACTGGAAAAGCTAATGAGAAATGAAATAGCTGTAATTATTGCATTGTAATTAATTCTGTCCAACTCCTTTTCATACTGAGATTACAAATTTAGGTAAAAATTTTGGACACTTTTTTTTGTTTGCACGGTAAATAGAAAAACGCATCTTGGAAAGAAATTTGTAGGAGTCCCTGAAAATCAGCCCAAAAGAATGTGAAGCTGACAGCAAACCCTGGCAATTTAATGCAAGCTGTAGGCACTGTGTACTGAGCTGTGGAGCTCTACAGCTCAGCCTTTTCAGATGTTCTCTGAGATCACCCCATAAATCAGGGTTTGATTGAGCTGAACAATGTGGGGCTATGTAACCTACTAGTAAGTGAATATTATGATTGTGCCCTCTCYACTTGATAAACTGGGAAGCCTAGCTCAGTAATTTAAGCAAAGTATCACTCTCAGCATTGCTGTTGCTGGTTTAACCAAGCAGTTACTCGTCACTTTTGTTAGGCTCTAGACATGCTGCTATTGTGAAGAAACAGACGTTTGCTTTCTGGGTTTTTTCCTTTCTTTGGTGTCATTTGGGTGCAAAAAGGTTATTCAGATCAAAACTCTGTTTGTTCTTTGGGCATGAAGCTGTTGGACTCTAAACTAGTAACTTCTAATAATGTCTAAGAACACACACTGGGAGATAGTTGAAGCCAGTCATGGGAGACTAAAGTTTTCAATAAAAATGCAGCTCAGAATCCTCAATAGCACATCAGGAATAAGGGATAGCAGAGAGAGCTACATTCTACAGTAGAGGAAATAATAATGATTAAGGTGACTGTTCTGCTAATAAATAATAAATCAACAAGAGAGTTCACTGATAATAATACTACTAAGGAGCAGAAAAGAGACTCTTTCTGWAAAGTAAGGATTTTACGCAACGTGAACAATTTAGCACAGCTCTGAAGATTTTGCTCTAGTTGATCAAAGAGAATTTAATGATCAAAGGTGCTTTTTAGAGAGGTGAAGGAAGAGTGAGAAAATAACCTTTATTGAGTGAGCATAAACTCAATATGTAATTCATGACCTCTAACAGCATAGAATCCTATATCATGGACAAAAAAATATCAKTCTMTATCTACCTCAGCACATAMTAATGGGGAAAAAAAKCTCTTTTTTCTTTTCTAAGAAGTAAAGGAATGGGCCAGCCTTGGGAGGGATGTATAAGAAATTATCTTTAAAGTGACTAACAGAATGTGCAGGCAAGAAGGAAAGAGAAGGTTTGAGCTTTGTTTTCTTTTCTTCTTCCACATTTCAGGATCCTTCACAACTGGAAGGAGGAAGAGTCTGTACAAGATGATCTGGTAGGAGCTCAGCTTTCCATTATCRTGGGTTAATGAGAACAAACAGTGCTGTTAGAAATGTAGAGAAATCCCCAAATAAACAAGAATTACCTGGCTTCTCACTCATGAAGGTTCTTGGTGCAGCACTATGTGGGAAAGTGCCCTCTTCAACACCCGTGATACAAGAAAGCTCAAAATGACTGAAATAATCYCAAACAGTATGTTTTAGGATTTCATTTGCACTCATTCTAAAAGTAATCACTATTGAACAAGTGAAATAAATCTGATACTCCACTGGTAAAATGCACCTGCAAAGAAGTCATGGAGCAGCAAGGATTTTTTTTTTAAAGAAATGAGAACGTGTCCATTGCTGTTACATAAATTGGTGCTGATAGCCAGGTACAGGTTACATCTATTTGTGTCACCCAAATATAATTCTGAACACGCAAGACTAGCTTTAAACCTGCTGTACATATAAAAAGCAGCCCTGTTTGCCCATAAATTCATGCTCCTAATAATGCATTGCTGAATTCCCCAGTTCCTGCCTGGCCTTTGTTCCTTTTCCTGTAGGGTTATTCACATCCTATGGTCAGAGGGGTCCAACCCCAACATGGACAACACTATTGTRTCTCTGTTTTCTCAGGTCTTTATAATTTATTTTTATTAATGAGGTTTTAATGACATAGCTCCAAGTTGGAGCTCGTGTGAACAAGAGAAGTTATTTTCTCAGCATACACACAGGAASTACCTCTAGCTATTTGCATCCTTGTGTAGATTTGATTAACTTACCCTTCCAGACCTAGTCTGTGGAACACCATCTTAGTGTGGGAAATGGTTCTTTATTAATTTTTCACAGATAAGTTTTGGGGAGAGTTGATCTATTAAAAAAAAAAAAAATAAAGTAAGAACTTAGGAATTTTGTGTGGCTGCTGCCAAAAAAAGTATAAATAAAATATAATATAATATAAATAAAATACAATATTTTATTTCCAAGGATATTGTAATAATTATTTGAATATCATTTTTAAGACCAGAGGCTGTGTCAAGGGAAGGATTTCAGGGATTTCAGTGTTTGAATGATTTAATATCTTACCAGCTAAAAGGTCAGCATCACAAATTATCTCACAAAGAAACAAATGTACATTCTGATCTGTGGAAGGTCATTAGGTATCAAAAATCTAATTGCAAAGGGTGTTTTGGATCATGGAAAGARAAGTGTTCTTATGCTCTACTAGCAGTGTGTGGAAACACATAGCACCCATCTCCTGGACAAGTGATCTGAGGGAATAGAAGAGGTGAAAGTCATAAGCAATGCCTGGCTAATGTCTAACACCTCAGATCTCACCTGCTTTCATGCAGATGAAAAGTGTATATATTAAAAAAACTGAAATGAGAATTCAATATTTTTCTTTTTGGAAAGGGATTCTCTGTATCTTTTTTTTTTTTGTTATCTGTGGTATAAAAGCCTTTAGTAGTTCATAAAAAAGCAATAGTTTGCTAATGAAACAGACAGCAGTTATTCTATGTTTAAAATAATGTTACTGCAAAGCAGTTATTCTGAAATATCTTAAAATCATCTCTATATAATAAAAGAATGGGAAAATAAAAATGAAGTACAATAACTTGCAGTTTGCCTGGTGGTATAAACAGAGTCAATTTTCAAGTTTGCTCCTCAGTCTATTTTCTCTTTTTATATGCTGGATAAAATAAGTGAATAAATAATCCTGGARGAAGGAACCATAACTCAGAGCTCTCTGGCTCCGTGTTGGGGCTCTAATCACCCTCCTACAGAGTCATGTCCATTGTTCTTCTCCCTCTCTTTCCAGCCCAATCATTTTCTCATTCTTTGGAACATTTTTGCGCAACTTCAGCGAGAGGGAGGAGAATGCTCCTGTACTTCTGTGCAGACCTCTTTTGGAGAGGTCTCCCTCCAAAATGCACTCTCTCCATAATGCCAAGGATGCAGGTTCTATGGCCATTCATTGAAGGGTTGGACTTGTTGRTCCYTGTGGGTCCCTTCAAACTCAGGATATTCTGTGATCCTGTGACTCACAGAGGGTCAAATCCTGCAAATGATTCAGCTCTATAAAATTACAGGGGAAGGGAAAATACTCAAGGAAGTAGCAGAGGAGTGAGSCTACAAAGTGGGTAGACAAAGGACAGATGGGAATCCAGGGGCTGTGGAGGTTTATCTCCCCCCTGCCCCTAAATTACAGTAATTTTCTTTTAATTGTGAGAAAGGAAGACAGGAATCAACCATTGGGTTAAGCATAAGCAGAGTGTGCCTATTGACCAGTTAATTAATCTATAGCTCTGAGCTGAGCACCAATTCTATGTTGATMCTACTAATTTTAATAGCACAGGTTAGCTTGATGATTTATTTGTAAGATTCCTTTTATAAAATTGTAACTCTTCACTCCTAGGTGAGTGATTTCACATGAGATAAAAGCTGTTATTTTGGTCAGACACAAGTGTTCTTACTGGTGTGTTTTCCCCCCTGTTTTTCTTCCTTTAAGGAAGAGCAAGATTTTAAGTAATTAATTGGAAATTAAGGCAYTGATTTGCAAAAATGTAGATGCCCAAAGTATTTACTTTTCATYTGAAGATGCTGGTTCACTTGCTTCTGAAAACCCTTTCTATAAGAGCCTGAATCATAGTCATAGGAGGAATTTCTCAGGTTATCACAAATTTGTAACTTAGCCTTTGCAGATTCACACCATCAATCAATAATGTTTAATTCTAATTCCCATAATCTTGTAAAATCTCACTGTGCATGGATACTTTGTGGATAAAAGGGAGTACAAGTACTCAAAAGAACACGTTCTTCCGACCTCAAAGCATTTAAATGAGATTATTATGAGATTATAATGTAGGAAAACCCCTGAGTTAGACCCATGTTAGTCCGTGCCAGCCTCATTGTTCAATCTAGCAAAACCCATTCACCAGCGTTACCAGATTATGGGGGACCTTCCAAAACTTTCTCAGCTGAGGGAAATGCAATTTTCATAAATAATAAAAATAAACTCACACTTTATGCAAAAAAAAAAAACCATGGAAATGACCTTTAAATGTTCTAAACACCAGTAGTTCTATGGCATTACAATTTATTTAACCTTTGAGAGTGTGTTCATTTAAGTCACTCCAGCTTTATTGCTTTTTAGCTGTAAGAAAATGAATTATGTCATGAAAGCTGGCTTTGTTCTTATTGGATAACAAATTTCTCTGCATTTTATATTTTTAGTCATTCATTTACAGGACAAGTCATTTGATATGCGTGTCTCAAATTTTCTTTGATTTTTATTTAAAATGTCATTTTCAAAACTGCATTAACAATATTTGCTGTGTGTTTTTCCTCCTTCATAGCATTGCCCTCTCAGATTTCTAATCTAATGATGCAGTGCTTAATGAGACCAAGTGACTCTGCTATTAGTTTAGGGCTTATTTTATCTCTTTAATTTAAGATTAACCATAAATTTCAATTGTAACAGTGTCGCATATCAGAATATTAAAGTAATAAATACTAACAGTCATTAGAATAGAGGACCTTTGAGTCAACCTGCTGCACCCTTTTTCTTTTTGAAAATGCTGTGCCTAATCTSCATTTCAAAATGCCTTATTTCATGCACAGAATTTAACTATTCTTTTCTTGTGTCTGAGACAGGTTCTTCTTGAAAAGCCAAGTGAGGTTTWTTTGCTAGAAAGATTTTGACCTGAAAAAAAAATTTGGGAAAGAGGGGACAATGGYGCTCTTTTGCTTTGAATATATCACCCTTTTCTTCTGAACAGCAACAACTGGACTTTGGTTTTGAGCATATCACCCATCTGGATATTTAGAAAAAATACACTGCTATTCCACTTAATGTTCAGGCTTTAAAATAGAGGGGAAAAAAAAACAAGTGACTATTTTCATGAATGCAAGAACCAATTCAGGATGCCATTACAGGTGTTGTGTCTGCACAAGAGTCCTCCATCTGCTTTGGATCCTCCACAAGAGCCATTTAAAGCATTGCTGGGAGCATCTACAAGATTTTGAAGATTTTAAAACGGACACATACTACCAAGATTTTAAAAGATTTTAAAGATTTTAAAGCTGATTTTAAGCAAGATTTTAGAACTGAGACATACTACCACCTTTCMTAGTAAAGGCCACTGAGAGCCACGTAAATTCAGGTCAGAAGCATTTAATAGTAAAAGGTAAATCTATCATTAAAGATAAGAAATCTCAAGGTAAATACTGAAGAGCTCTTCTGTCATTCACATGAGTGGTTGGCTCTGAAAGCCATGGCATAGAGAGCTGCTTGACTGSATGGACTATTGTTTGACAAGATCCATTGAAATTACCAGAGACTTTGAAGCCTCTCAGGTCAACTTCAGCATTTTCTGTAAATCCATCTTTTCWTGAGCAGAAAAATGTATGCTTCCCAAGCTATCTTTGTCTTTTTCTTGTAGCCAGACAGCCACATAATTTCTTTTCAAATATAGAAGTTTCTATGAACACCCTGTCACTTTAACTTCTGGCAAGTAATACACTTTGCATAAATGTATTGCCTAAATTGAATGCTTTTAATGAAAATATTAATGCATATTTAATGAACAGGGTTTATAGCACGCTTTTAGATTTTGGCTAATATTGGCTTCATCCAATAKATCTGAAATTACTCTGAAAATTTTGATTTTTAGCAATGTTACACGTTCCAACCATCAGTTATGTACTGTAATCACCAGAATATATTGCTCACCAGACAGARTTATATTAGACTCCTATATTATATTTAGAGAAGCATAATACAAGTTTAAATGGTTAATAATATACCTGCATGATTAACTTTTGAGTATGTATAAGCCATATTTCTGACAAAAGAGTATTTTCTACTAGGTACTTTCACTCTATCAACTCTATGATATTTTAAATTCACCTTTTTATTAAATTCTGGTTTTATCATTAAAAAAAGAGACATATTTAATATTCTCAGTTCCCTACCTATTTGCCTGATATGGCGAGTGAATTCAAAATCACAAAACAGTTCAAAATGTTTTCTTGCTTTAGAATTTATGACAATGTGATAACAAATATTACCTCGTTGCTATTCCTTTCATCTAAGTTTCATATAAAATCCAAGCATAAATTCTGTACCTTGGATGGATGCTTACAGCTATTTCCCAACATGATACAGCAATGTCCTATATTCTATATTTTATAGAAAGAACATAGATGAAGACAAGGCAGAAGTTTATCTATACTATGAGAGCTTGCTGTATACCATGAAATATGAAAACGTGAAGTGAGGAGGATACTGCTCTTTCACTGAAAATAACAACAGAAAAAAGTGCTTAACAAACTTCTACATGTACTTCTGCATTTTGTACTTCCACATGTATTTCTACATGCTGAAAGATGGTGAAAGACATAGTGAAAGATGGTGAAAGATGGTGAAAGACACAGTAGCACAGAAACCTCTGTGAGTGTGGACTACAGCATTCCTGAGAGAAGCAAGAACAGAGAGATCTGATAGCTTTGCCTCAGCTGTGACATGAAAAGGGCTCAAAGATAACTCTGTGGAATTGGTTTGAAAGTGCCTCCTGCCCTATCCAAATTCAATCAGGTAGGCTATTTTGGGCAACAGGATTAGATAAACAGATTGCTGCAGTGCYTCTGCTGCACTTGTCCTCTGAGCATCTCCTCAGTGTGGATACCCAGGCACAGCTGAATTTCATTGTATGCATTGCTGCCTTCTTCCACTTTTCCACTTTTAGGTATATTTTCCACTTTTAGGCTGGAGGGTAATTCCTCTTTCACACATCTAATCTATTCTAATCTCAATGGGATTCTTTTACAAAGAGGCTTTTTTGTTATTTCTTCATAGGTTTCCTAATATCTACAACCAAGATTAATTCTCCCCAGTGTCAGGCTGTATCTGTCCCTGCAAAGCCAAAGCTTTGTTTAGGAAATGTACCTTTTGTTGACTTCTCAGTCTTTTCATTGCCTTTTTTAACACACGGAGTCATGGAGCACCCTAAAATTATCCATGGCATCCTTTGTTCCAAGACATTGATAGAATATCTTTCATTGTAAATTATGCTTTCAAGGTCTAGTTAATATAAAGCATCTGAGATGTTTAGGGAGAGGAGAGTTTGCTCTAATGCAGCAGTATGACTAAGGAAAACAAKCTTCAAAGAGACTTTTTAATGTTTTAGAATTTCCAAGCTAAGAAGAAGCTGTTAAATATTTGGGGAAGAGAATAACTTATTTTCTGCAAAGCAAATGAGTCTATCAGTTAAAAGAAGCAATGTAATGCAATTAAAATTAGATGGCTAATATAGACAGAGGTTTCCATCTGGCATCGTATTATTGGAAGAAAAACAAGAACAATAAACAATTTCACTAGACTGATGGTTTCTTCCCTTCATTGAATCTCAATACTAAATGTAATTAGGATCTCTGGGCCCCAATGACTAATATAAATTTCTCTCTTCAGCTTTCCTTTGTGCAAGCTAATGAAGTAAGTAAAATATCTTTTTTGTCTACTGGAGGAGTATTCTAGACTTTAGCTTCATGTCAGGCATAAATCAAGCCTCACAGTGCTTTATATCCTCAGAAAATCCCAAGGAAAGAGAAATTCATCAAGAATAACACCATTAGTGAATGCCTGGAGGGCAGCCATCTTATTCTCTTAAACCAATGAATAAACTGCTTGTAAACAATCAGGGTTTTAATTGATTAATATTTGCACAGAAAAGGATAACAAAAATACTGTCATTACGCTCTTTTTAAAAATTGAAAAATATTCTGAGTCCAAGCTTTTATTGCTGAGATCTATCACATTTTTTATCCTTCTGTTTCTCGCAAATATTTTGTTCCTAATTTCATGTGTTTACTTATATACTCATCATATACTTTATAAAAATAAATAAAAAGGAAAAAAAAAGAGTAGTCCTTTTGCCAAAGTAATTTAAAAATCTTTCAGGATGTAAAAATACATTGTAGTATTTATGCTTGGGTATTTTGTTTTGTCTTTTTTTTTTTTTTTTTGTGGTATTACATTAGAAATACTTCTATAATCTGTAACTAAAATTACTCTAAGAAACTGCTGGACAAGTTAGGATGATTCATGTACTTGCACTTGGTTGTACTTTCTGTTTCAGTATCAAGACTATTGGATGCCAAGATCTGTTTTGGGGATACTTTGGACCACAAACTCTTTCCTGAGATTCTGACTGCCATCAGCCTGAATATATATTTTTGCTCAGATATATCTCTGGTTTTGGAAGCTTTTCCTCACTCCATTATTAAAAAAACAGAGTACATAATACTGTAACATGAAAAGCTGCCACAATTTCGTGGTCAAGTTGACACTGAGAAGTTTTCTAATCCAATATCCTCTATTTTAATTAATTTATTTAAGTATCCAAAAATAGTAATAAATTACCTCATGTCAAGACTCTTTTTTTCCTGTAACATTTTTTTAAATAAATGTAAGATAACAATCAAATTAAATTCTTGCAGCATACTTTCCTTCCTACAAGATACTTCCCTATTATTCGATGAACATTACTTAAGGCATGTTATCATTTACTTTTCCAAGAGAACTCAGATGTATTAATTATTCAGACCTAGGAAACACTGGGAAAACCCTGAGTTTTTCTCCTTTTTGATGAGTGATTTATATGATTTTAAGGAGCTTATTTTCAAACATTCTTTTGTACAAATGGTAATAACAATGTGATCTAAGAGGATAAAAAATTCCATGTTGCAAGATCCAGATATGGTTCTAAGAAAATTTTAAATCAAGAKAACTGGTCAAAATTGAAACCATGTRCATTTATCAGGAAAGCTCTGAAAACAAAAAGCACAAATAAAATGAATGGAGAGAGACAAATAAAATTATCTATCAGCTAACAAAATTGTTACTGTTGGTTAAATTTTGTGGTTTTAAATTCACATGGCTTCTCAGTCAGTAAAAGATGTGTTCCTACCTTCCACTACACACTTGGCTCCAGAATCAACTCAGTAATCTCTATTTTAACTGTTCTCTGCAAGGATTTATTCCACTTTTTCTTGGTTTTAAAGCAGCTGGTTTGATCATAAGCTATTTTATGAAAAAGTGTTGCATTGGGATTTTAGGGACCATATAGGGTCCAACGTAGGGGGCACCTAAGGTGATCACATTTCCCTGCTTCAGAGGAAAAGTAATCTATAAACTCCAGCTGTAATTACAGCAAAGCTTGTAGGTGTTACAATGCARTCAGATGAGATGTTCACACTTTAGACATTGTTATGAACTGCCTTAATTAAAAGTAATGTTTTAAATAAATAGCGGAGAAGAATGGRGGTGGCTTCACACAGCACTTCCTAATTTCTGGCTGTCCTACACTGTGTATCTGTCTTTTTAAGGGAAAGAAATTGATCTCTTTCAAATGCCTATGGAGCATTGGCACTCTGTATTTTTCTCCCAAGCTGCTTCCAGTAGAACATATCAATTCATCTTGCTCTGAATATTTAGGTTTATCATTGATACCTGCTGAAAGAGGGACACTKTATATTCCCTGGACTAATAAATTGGGATTTTGAGCAGTTCAGGYTTATTTGTTCCTGGAGAGATTAATCTTGCTAGTCTTGGTCTCTATGCTTCATCAAATGCAGGTCATCTGCTTTAGTGCTGCCTCTTATTCTTTCTACCAGTTACATATGGATATAACCAGCAGTTATATCCATATTTTCCTTTCATATTTTACCATAGATACATGAAAATTTCACTATTAATACATTGAAAAATCAGGCAAGTAGAGTTACTTAARGTTGGAGAGAGCCTAGAGATTTATYATAGGCAAATTATTTTAAAATCATCTTTCATTGCATGGTCCCTCCTTTTTACTTTCAATTGCCTAAGCAGCCTGGGCAGATAAGAGGAACAACATTTAGAAGGTTTTTCCATGCTTCTCATAGAAATCACTTACATAGCTGTACATAACACCTGAATAAACATGATTCTTCTTAATTGTTTATTTTCTGCACTTTTAACTCTCTTTTTGACAGTAGTTTCAAACTTTTGAGTGTAGTTTCAAATTAAAACAGGAATTTTGGTTGCTGCCTGACTTCAGCTGATACACACATTCATTTTATTTCTGTGGTACTTAAAACTATTTCTACTTTAAAATTCAAAATTGACTCAGGAAAGAGGATTATTTCTAAAACCAGATCRATTTACTGCTTTTTGAAGTAATTAAAATGAGCCCTTTAGCAGATCTTCGGTCTTTAAAATAAAATACAAATGTTCTTTGTTATGTATTTGCTGAATAAAAATTTAAATCTAAATACTATCAAAGGTGCTTACTTGGGAAGTTTTTAAATATGTGTGGCAGTGGTACAATCAAAATGAGTAACAGCCTAAGTACTGCATAATTATTTCTTTCTACTTCTAAGACTAATGTACTTTCAGAAACACATCACTCAAATTCTTTCCTTGATCTTTAGGAAATCCAGCAGTCAAGAGTAAAGGACAAATGGGATTCTAATGGGTGCTCATTCCCATCAAAGGGCATGCAAATACAGTATTTCTTTCATATTTTCTTACTCTGCTTATAATTTTTCTGTTCAGTCCTTTTGTTTCCGTGTGAAAACTGAAAAGCTGCAATGTGCACGATTATTGGTGATTAATTAATTTGGAGAARGAAATTCAAAGACAAGATCAAAGTGATAATAGTCAAAGCAGGTGAAACCTGCATCTGTTGCCTAACTTAACTTCTGCTCAGTGAAAATTAATTTGATTGTTTTTGTGAAGGCAATGTTWTTTGGCAATAGTTACAGTATCTTGTCAAAGGGGAAGGATTATAATATTTTGGGGTTGATTCCACTCATTTAGAACCATTACAAAATCATTAGTTTTGTAATATTAAAAMATAATTTGGTGACTTTTTGCTGCCCTTAATATTACTGAAAAGCCCATTTATACTTTTCAGAAAAAAATATGCCATGAAAGCTTTTAATTAAATTCGTTAAAAATTGCACTGCATTGATTATTCAACCTTACTTACCCAAGACATGATTATACAAAATAGGGTAATCTGTTCCCTGGCTGTAACTTAGATAATAAAGCATCTAAYAGGAGTTGCCATGGTAATAAAAGTTAGAAAAGTGCTTTTTCAGGCAGGAAYTCAGAAATTGAGGGACTTCTAATGTTGTGATTTTTCTGGAGCAGAGGTCTGCTTCTGATGGTTTCAGAAGCTTGTCAGACAAAGTAATGTGATCCCTAAAAACTTCACTTTTAACATGTCCTTTACGGAAATATTTCCTCATTTTATGCTAATTACCCCTTTCTTAAACTTCTGTGTTCCAGTTATTTTGAGTTTTGCTTGGCATAGAGGAACTAAGGGACATGGGAGTGAGACAATTGACTGTGAAGGTCCCTAAAATTAGGGCACCTGCAGTTCTTACTCTCGCGCATTGAATCGCGAACGGCGAATTYAGGGATCTGCAATTCTGTTTGGTCTGACACTGTTCAGCAAGTTCATTAAGAGTGAGGAAAAGATGATAATTTAAAATTACAGAAAGGCTGCAGGATTTTAGGACAAAAAAGCTGTGGCAGAGCTCATTCTGTAGAGTTGTCATGAATCTAGGACAGGAGTAATTTCTGAAAGAAARCAAAAGCAAACAGAAGCCATCACAGAGCCAGCAAAGAACAAATCCCCCAGATGTGACAGTTTTAGATACCATGCCACCATATCAAACTTTTTCAGWCCCAGGGTCTGCAGAAAGTTATAACACTGAAGGTATTTTATACACTATTTCTTAAGGTAAAGGATGAATTTTCAACATTCTAGACACTCAAGAAATACCTACAGAATCATTTAAACCTGATAATCATATTCCACAAGAGTGGACAAGCATTTACAATAGTTGTTCAAAGGAGCAGTATTATTGAAAAATGCATATAATAATATTTCAGATTCTTTTGTGCAARTGTTTCTGTGAAATATAAGAGGCAATTACCAATAATTACTTTTCTATTGGGAAAGTAATATTTTTATGTGAATGAATGAATGAATGAATGATCGATGTTAATTATTTTTTAATCTTTCTCTTAAAATAATATCTCTGCTTCTTGCTCTGCTTCAAAAATATTTTAATTTAAATCTCCAATCTCATAGCACAGACAGCAGTAATAAAGAGAACAATTCATCAGGAACTCACTGGCTGAAATTTGTTTGTCTACATGATTTAAGCAAATATTAAAATCCAAAATGTGTTTACATCTGGTCCTGGGCAGAAAGTTGGATCAAATTCATCAGACTGCATTTGTAAATAGAAATGCATCAAACTCTAATTAAAATTCACTTGACTAGTGACCATAGGGCAGGACTATATTGTAATTAAATAGAAAGTAAAAATCTAAACCATGAATGTTAAACATCTCCCATTTTGCTTTACCAATGAAATTAATCATATTTCAAACCAAAGTTTTCAATTTGTAGAATTTATTTCAATTAAGAAGCGATTAATAGCTCCTTTATAATTACTGTAAAAGAGATATTAGGAGTGAAGGACTCAATACTTCAGGCCAGATTTCAGTGAAATAGAAAGAACAGCATTTAAACACTGTGTGTATCATATAAGATAATAATGGTTCAGAGGACAGATACTCCACTTGTAATGGATCACTTTGAGGTCTACAAGTTTTTTTCCCATTAAAGCAYTTGCTTTTTAAGATGCACAGAAGTATTTAAAATCTGATTCTCTTTTTCTTTATTATAATGTACAGGTTTAGCGTGCCTGGAATATTTTGGCTAAAATAACATCTGTGAATTCATTGGGAAACCACTAACAGCCAAGGGCCATAAGGATCCTGGAAAAACTCTTACATTACAGTCAGGAGTGTTGCTGGACACAATTTAATTCAGTAAAATTGTTAAATTGCAAGTTTTTTTCTTAACTTTTTTTCTGTGGTAACTTTTCTCAGGACTTTTAATCTAGGATTTCCAAGTGAGTAATGTCCAATATGTCTTACAAATTATAAGAACCTAAAGCTCTGGTGTAAATAAATACATACCTAGTTTAAAATATTTTCCATTYGCTTTTCCCTTTTCAATGACTTATAATAATACATTCTTTTACAAGAAAAAAATGTAATTTAACTGTTTTACTTATCTTCATATGTAAAGTTATATCAAATTCATTTTCTTTAATCAAGATTTATTTATTAGGGGTAACTCAATTTTTTAGGATGTTAATTTTGAATATACTAGCTTCTTTTTTTGTAAAATTTAACTCTGAGAATGCAGTACAAGAGGCTCTGTCACAATCTCTATAATCTAGAAAATTAGTTCAAGCTACTATTTAATTCAAAGAACTTTTAATTCATCCTTTCCTAATGTTCAAACCAGCTAAGTAATATTTAACTTACACTTTTATTGGACATTAGTTCTTAAGTGTTGACCTTACATTCTTAGTGCAAAACTAAAAGTGCCATGCTTTTAAAATGTCRAAAAAATTTATATATCTTCCAAAAAATTAAGACCTTGTGATAATATATGTGGAAAATTTAAAATAAGCTGAAAGTTCACAGCATGTAGAACCATGTTAATCATTAGTAAAATTAATGAAAATATCCTTAGAAGTAAAACATATTCCRAAAAAGCCTATGGTACAGCATATATTTATGTGCAGTTAAACAAAGTATGTGTGGTATAATTCTTGGATAGGTGTGTGTTTGAAGCCAGACTTGGTTCTCACCAGTGGAAAAGGAAAAAAATATTTATTTGCTGCCTTTGATTTTTTTTTTTTTAAATTTATTTCAGGCCAGATTCTCAAGTCCCTAGCTAGTCTTTACTCTACAAAACTCACATTATGAGGAATATTTCTCTTTATTTAAGAATGAGTCAAGTAAATTTTCTCCACTCTTCTAATCTGTAAATGTGTCACCTGCTGCAAGGATATTACACAGGTCTCAGATTAGACTCACATGTAGCACACAGTGAGGAAAACACATACTGTGCTAATGAAAATATGGGATTTGAGGATTGTAACTGTGACCTTGGAGATCTAAGCATTTAAGACTTCATAAAGCCTTCAAATCAATTTGGCTTGAAACTCCAAGAAAATAACTAAAGGTCTGTTTTATGTGTAAACACCTACCACCTGTAGATGTAGGACAACCTTTTTCCACGATATTGACAAGAATTTAGGCAGGCAGTTCAGAGAGGAGCAGCAGCACTGGTGGGTAATCAAAACTCATTAAACTGGTGAGATGAGGGATGGGAGTGAGGAAGGCACACTGAAATACCATGGGTTTTGAGCTGAAGAAAATATGTTTGAGGGGATACTAATATTAGGTTTTGCAATAAAGTCTTCCAGAATCCCTGCCTACTTCCAGCATATTGTTTATAGGCATGATGATTTTTTAGAGATACTTCCAGATGCTAAGTAGTTCCTGTAACTTCCCTAGTATCTTCTGCTAAGTAGTTCCTGTAACTTCCCTAGTATCTTCTACTCTTCTGAGCTAATAAGCATAAAAGATGTTTAGAAATTTCAGCCCCTCCATGGGATTAAGCCAATTAAAAATATTGCTTCGTTTGCCTAGCACAAAGCGTTCTCAAAAGGAGAAACTGATTGTGGCACTAGAATTGTAGCAGTCTATGGGATCACAGCCAGTCCAAAGGAATGCAGTCCCATAATTATGTTTGCAGAGCAATAAATAGGTAGGGAGTGCTCTGGAAGTTTCCAGCTACTGTCACAGTAAGATATACTGTGGCATTACAAAAATTSTCTTGGAAAGACAGAACTTTAGAGATGTTTCGAGGTATGTAGATGAAGATTTTTTTATTCTCTGAAGATTACTACAGCTGGACATCTGCCTGGAAGCTCCCTGCCCCACTGAGCTGACAATCCTGACTYTGTGATGGCCTCTCCTGCATTGCTGTGAATCTCCTGAGTTACCCTGCATGGACAGTGAATCTGCTGGGAAGCTTAAATAGAGCATTACTAGGACTTAGATGGATGYTTTAAGGGGTTTTGAAGATGTGAAGGAGAAATGGGGGTGCTGCAAAAGATAAAGGCTAGAGGGTACCTGAATTGATTGCAAGTGTTAGCGATTTGCAACAACTTTGTATCAGTTATCAAGCTGTTGCCAGGGCTTAGATTTTGGCTGGGATAAATGAGATGACATCTTTTACAGTTAGGTATTTTGATTTAATCCAAGGAAGCCTTATTTTTAGTAGAAGTGTATTTGTAGGTATAACTTTTCATGCCATAGGGCAATAAAACTGGTAATATTRACAAAAACAAGCACAGAAGCAGGAGTAAAAATAGTAAATGAGGATATTTTCTCTACACTTATTTTCAGACATGTCCACTCTCTCATCCAAATAATGTCTAATATTTCAAGTCAGAATGATAACACTTATCAAATCTAGAAGTTTGCTTTACGTCTGTTTCCTTGGATTACCTCTGCTTACAGAATTTATAACCCAGACATATCCAAATATTTGTTTTAAAATCTCTCCAAAATACAAAACTTTCTGATGCACCTGTTCTTCCATCTATTATGCTTTATAAATGTTCTCCCTTACTCTATTATTTATTTTAGTTTGGAACCTTACCCACTGCTCAGGAGCTGTTTCTACAAAGTTAGAGCAATGRGAGAAATATTGAATAAAGACTGTAATACAATTGTAAACATTTTAAATGAGTATTTCATCCAAAATCAAATCTACAGTTCTTATTTTATTTGGTTGCTGCACAGATTGCAGAACTCATGTTCTTTCCCAGCACAACATCAATAAGCTATTTTCTCCACCAGCTGCTCACACGTGTGGCTTGYTGTGACCATTAACCACAGAAAAACTATCTCAGTATTGGATCTCACTGATGAAAAGGCTCAAAGCATCTTGACTTCTTGCAGTTAYTGCTGGATATTTTCTGGTTAAAGGCACTCATAGTAATATCAAGTTCTTTGCCAGTCTCTAATAACTRTAATTCAAACAAGTCCTGGAAATTTATTCATGTTCATAAATATATACATATATATCTGTGTGTAATTGTGCATGTGTGCATATACATGTGTGTATATATATTTATATATATCTATATCTATCTATCTATATATCTATAGATATATCTATAGATATAGATATAGATATAGATGATATAGATATAGATATAGATATAGATAGATATAGATATAGATATAGATATAGATATAGATATAGATAGATATATATGTGGCTTTGGAGTCTCTGGGTGGGCAAGGATAGGTTGGATTTAAATCTACACAGGGATTTCACCTATCACTTTCCATCCTGGGCTGCAGACATCTCACTGGTCAGGAGCTGGGCTGGGAGGAGATCAGACAAACCAGCAGCTGAGAGCTGGGAGTTTTGAACTSCCTGTAAATAAAACATTCTGTTTGTCTCACGGAGCTTTGGGGTTTGTGTGTGTCGTCCTTGTCKCTGACCACCAACCCCACAGAACAYGTGGCATTTTAATGTGATATATCTATTTATACACATAMACATGTATATACATATTTTGACTTGGGTATTCCATTCGGTACTTACTTGAAAAGCAATTTTCTTATAATTATCTGCACAAGGTTATGTCCAGGACAGAGTCACACTTGCACAGTTTGTTCTCTGTTCTTTAAAGGGCAAGGATCATGTGGCAGGCACAAAAAAAGTCTTGGAAGCTGCTGYTAACTGTTGATCATGCAGGGAATTTTACTGTGAAATGATAAGCAACACCTCAGAGTTTAGCCAGTTGTGCCAGGTTCGATTGCTTTGAGCACAGTGTGGCCAAGATATTACTGGTGTGTGAGGAATTTCAGTTTAATCCCCGGTATTATTGTTCAGGGTGAGTCATGGTGGCAGATACTGACTCCTCCATGCCCACTGTCCATGCTGATGCAGCAGCACGTGCTTATTTCCAAGCTTTGCTGAATGTTTGGGTTTTTTCTCCTGGCAGTACTCTAGCAAGTCCAAAGGCCGAAATACTCTTTACTCAGACAGAAAAAAAAAAGTTTCCATTGACCAGAGCTATCATTTTTAAAGGCACACTCCATATGACAATTCTAATTTCTCTTAAATTCCAAATGTTAATAGTTCCCCTTGGCTTTCTTATCTTTCTAGTGCACAAGTGTATGAACCTATTTTTTTTTCCAAGCCCACCAATCAAAGCAGCACTTATGATGCAGCACACATGGGTCTACTGAAATAGAAGAAAATGTTAAACCCTGGCAAAGTCTCTATATTATCCTGGAGTTTCCTACCAATTAAAGATCTTTATGATGAATCGAAAACCACAAAGAAAATTGACTTTTGAGTGTGACATATAATAATCTCCGGCAACAAAGAGACTCTCTGCTGACAGACAAATTGCCCTCCTGTATTCTTAGGTTTTGCTTGTTTTCATCAGTAATTTCATGGGAAGTAGAGCTATAAGGCAGAACTGGTTACAGAATGAACTYATGCTATTGAAAGCTGTGTTTTAGAAACTCTCTGGCTATGGGTTTGTCAAAGAAGGAAATTTCTTGCAATGCATTTGGAAACTGGATCTGCAGAACCAAACATATTTGCATTTGTGAATGTTATGGAAGTAAGTGCCTGTGAGTTGTCATCAGCTTATTGCTGAGAACCTCCTGAACCAGGAAGTACCGCAACCATCAAAAATAATTTTAAACTCTTTTCAGCTAATAGGATTATTCTCCTTATAAAATATACTCCTTTTTTATTATCACAACTCATGCAGACAAATGAATTTTCTGACTTTAAAAAAAAAAACACCCTTGTTTTCCCCACGCTACAAATGCAGTTTTACAGATTGGAGCAGATGGTGGTTTAGAGTGAAGATGTACTAAACCACTATAAAGGTATAGTTACTGCCACACTGTGTGCTGACAGATGTTAGTAAGAGCTTATGAGTTTAGTCTTTTTTATATTTTCTTTATTGYAGCTTTATAGTGTATTTCATGCAGTTTGAAGAAAAATAATCCTATTTTCCYATCGTTCCAATTTGTGTGTTGAATTTTGGCTTAATAAAGATTCTTGGATGTTCCAATGTTTTCAACTACCCTATCGTTTAAATTTGCCTTTTCTGACAAGCATTTGAACRCAGAAATGAAATCTGATAATATATGTTTCTATTTTTATTCCCCTAGGAAAAAAAAAATGTGTTCAAAGGAAACAGTCAGAAGGGTTCCAATGAAGAGAAAAGTGTGAGAGGATGGAAATCTGTACCATGCTCAACAGACTTGAAGTCTGCCAGAGCATATGGGAAAGAGAATCCTTAACTGAYAAATCTTTACTGAGAATGAACCTGTTAACCAAAGCAATTTAAATGCAGGCAGTGCTCACTGGAGTGCTCCAGCTGACCTCAGCCTTTTTCTGATAGCAGAGGGAAGCTTTTAAGGGATTTTCACAACCAAGTGGAACTGAACCCATAAGTGCACAGGAAAATGATGCATTTCTTGCAGCTTATTTTTGCCTGAATCCAATTATGGCTAGTCAACAGCCAGCTGTTGCCTCAAAATAGACTAAGCTGGGAACTCTCTGCAGAAAAGTTGGAAAAATGAAAGCCAGCTAGTTGTAAGAACGGATTAGAGTGGCAATTTTTGAATTTCTTTTTTTTTTTGCAGTTTTGTATTTTCTACTCTAACCTAGGATTGCTAGATCACTCTGATCTAGATGCCAAAATGGCTTTGCCAACTGAGACTCTCTTGAGAGAATTCTTCAGGCAAGTAAGTGGATTACATCTCAAGCACTGTATTGTCTGCAGTTTTCAATTCAGTTAAGCTCTGGGAATTGCAGATAGCAGCTGAAAGAGCCCCCACTTTAAAGAGAAAGGTGTAAGTGTCTGAAGCAGGAAAGGATTTTCTGACTGGGAGATTTGCCCTGAGAAACTGAAGATGGGTTTCTAAGGAAAGGAAAACAAAGGAACTCTCTCAGAATCTTCRCAGACTGCAAATGGGAAACAGAGATTTAAGATGGTCCATACAGTCCATCATAGGATTTGATGGACTGAAGAGGAAGATCAGGTGTGGGACTGAAAACAGCAAACACAATCAAATTTATGAGTAAAGTGACAGCATGGAAAGAAACTAACTTTTTATAATATAAAGAATAGCCTTATAAAGAGCAAAAAACCATACAAAATTCACAAAAATATGAGTGGGTTGATGAGAGGTGATAAAATAAATTGAGGATAATTTTAAAATTAGTGGGAGATTGAGAATTAACTGCCTTTGAACATTACAAGTCAAAGTAGCTTTTTGTTTTTACAGAGAGTTGAGAAATTGTTCAGGTACTCAGTCATAAGAAATATCCCCAAAATGTTGTCATTTTACATGATAATTGTGTCTATCAAAGGCAAACTTGAATGTAAACACGGGTTTGGGATTAAACACTCAATTATTAGAAATGAATTTTGTTTTTATGCTGGTTGTAAGCTGAAACTGACCAGCCTGATGGTATTATTGATATTGCTATTCATAGCACTCATAAACTTTTTCCTGTCTCTACTTTTCCTCAGGGAGACTGAAGCTTTGGTTTTTTGGCAAAGAACCMGGGAAGGACTGCACCAGAAAGTGTTTAGTGAAGATTTAGGCAAAAACTTGAGCAGTTTAAATAAGCATCAAGTTAGTATGTTCTTTCAAAATTATTCCACAGCCTCCAGAACTGGCACCCTGTCTACACTGCAGACTTACCRTTGCATTTTTGATTAGCAGTTTGCAAAAGAAGATCTTTGGGGGTATCTTAATGGACAGATTGCAATTCTARCTGTGTCCACGCTAAAAACTCATTAAGGGCCGGTAAATATGAGTGGAATGAGAGAAAGCAGAAAGATTAAAGGGGTGATTATGATCCAGCAGAGGAAAGCAGGTATTTTCATTCACTGCGCAAACAAAATTTCAATTGCCCTTTGGGCGCTTATGTATCACAGGCAAATGAGCAGCGTGCAAGGAGAGCCCTTTAGATGTGAATACTGTAACTTGTGGGCACGCAGGCAGTGGGTAGCATGCAGCAGGTATTAAATGGATAAATGTGTGTAAAGATTGTGTTTGGCTGGGCAAGAGACAGAAGCCTGGCAGAGGGGATTGTGGTGACACAACGCAGCGAGCTCGGCGCGTCTTGTTGGATTAAAGACCAGATTTGTGTCTTAGCCAATATAATGTCATGTAGAGTTATGTAAATCCCATCACAGAAATGCAAACACAATGCAGCAGCAGCATTCTTTGGCACGGGCTCTTCAGCTGTTTYCCTGAAACCAATTTGATGTCTTGCTACAGATTGCTTCTCCCTTGCGGCACAGCCACTCCGTTAGTTGAATTCAGCTCTTTTTTTTTTCTGAATTATTATGATGTAAACCCCATTGTTTAATAACTGCAATGTTTATTTTTCTTAAATATAATACCTGAGGACAACTAGAAAGCTGATGTTATAGYAAATGAAAATGATATTTTGCTATCGAGGAAGTAAGCAACCTTTAGCTAAAAAATATTTAATGTTTGAGGAAAAATATCCTGACTGATAATGCAATTGAGGCATTCATATAATCTGGCAGAGACCAAAAATACTGAAGACAAGCATTAACCAGTCACTGAGCTCAGTAATACCACTCCTCAAACAGTCAAAGATCATYTTATTTGGAGGCTCAGGCTGGTTCAGAGTGCATGGAGAAGGAAAAGCAGCACAGGGGTTTATTCCCCCTCCTTCCACAAGTGAATGGCAAGAGGACAGAGCCAGCCCCATGACAGAAGATGACATGCCAGTGTTCATTTCTGTGCAAGGCAGCAAAAGAGGAATCCTTCCARGGGGAAGAAAAGGGGTGAAAATAAGAGTAAAACTGCTGAATAACTGTGGGGAGTGCAAACCTGTACTTTGATGAGGTTTGCTATGACTTTCAATTTCTCCTTTGCCTAAGGCATCCTAATTATGGTTCTAATCTAGCCCCAGGTGCTGGAGCTGTAATACTAAAGATTCAGGCCAACTGCCCTGGTAGTTTATACCAAATTCAAAAATCACTTTAGGGGTGAAAGTTCAGACTTAAAGCACAGCTTTTGAATGCAAGCTTAAATGATACCCTCMAAATAAAATGCCTGCAGGTGCCCTCTTTTCACTTTGTAATATGTTAATATTTAGCCTGAAGTAGCTAACACATTAGGGAATTTTCCTTCACATCAGCTTTTTAGGGCCTCTGCATGATAGTACTTTAAACATCATGAAAAAGGGTTTTTTGAATATATCAACTTTAAGCTGTGTGATGCATTCAAAAGAGATTTASAAAACATCGAGATTATAACATGATGTTCTCAAATTATGTATTCTGGGGTTTRTTTTCCTTCATAATATCTTTTAAGATAAATGTGAATCAGTGTAGAAAAGTGAACATAGCAGCATTTAGTTAGCCTAGCATTCTTTGATTTTATAGATCTCCTTACGTTTAGCTCTTTGTYAAGATGTATTGAATAGCTGTGTGTGGCATTTAAAATTCCTCCTTCCAAACCCACTTCCACTTTATAGTAAGATAAAAATCAAAACGTTGTTTTGCACAAGTCAGCATTCCCTTCAGAGCTTCATAAGCATTTTGCAGCGGCGCTATTATTCTCATGTCTTAAATCCCCCTTTCAGAACACTTTGGTTTAGTGGGTTGGTTTGACACTAATCACATGTAACAGTTGTTTGCAAATGTGCAGCTCTGCTGTCTGTTGAGATCTGTACAAACACTAATAGCTTCTGGAGCTGTTGGCTGCAGCTGTTGACAGTGATGGAAATGGGCGTCAGGCTGAGGCAGCCCAAGCTTGCCCTGATGTTGAAGGATTGTCCACCTTGAGAGCTAATTGGAATTAAAGGATTATCTCACCTAGAGAGCTAATTGGAGCCCTGGATCGATGATTGAGTCACTGGTTCGGGCCACAGGTGAGGTGATTTGTCTTGCATGTAGATATTGGTTCACATGAACCCCACACAATGTAGTGACCCACCACGAAATAATAATTCAGTCCCAATTCTCACCTGTGTCAAGAGGCCTCATTTTCAGTTTATCAAAGCAATTCAAGGGTGTATTGACTTTATTTAGGAAATTATTAGAGCTTTATAAACAAACATTGACACTCCCTTACCATGAAAACCCCTAGATATTTCTGGATATTTCATAACTTTAAAGACTGTGTGCACAGTAACATCATCTCACCTGCTTCCTCATCCTTCTGAGGTGAATGCCTTCGAATAAAGACTGTTCCATGATTTTGCCCTTAGCTGCAATAGTTGCAAGAAGGTATTGCCTCTTTTAAGCCAAAGTGTCATTTAAACTACATACCTACATTATTAATTTTAAACCTATAACTGGCAACCAAACTGAATTTCAATTGTTTTTGTATATTTTCAAAGTTTCTGTTAAGTTTGAAATCAGTCTGTGTGTTAAAATTTGTAAGTAAGTCTAAAAATATAATAGTTGATATGGTACTTTTCAGGGAAACCCTGTTCTGAAGCAAAAACCAGAAAAAAACCCTCAAAATTCCTAAGTGATTCAACTTCCACTAAGTAAACTTAAACAACGTATCTATCAATTAAAAAGGAGAATAAAATTCAGAGAGACAATAGGCATTGTTTATCATACCTGTAGCTCTGAGGTCATCCAAACAAATTTTCCCCTCAGTGTCTGAAACCAAACCAAAAAAAAAAAAAAATCCAACTAATTTTTTGAGGAATCAGTGTTATCAGTTATATTTGATAATAACTACTAAAAACTTCAGGGGGCATAACAGAGATATCCTTAGCTCTTGATCTTTACTGCAGAAAAACAAGACATAGGAGATGAGCTGATGTTGAAAAAATAGAGTTAGGCCTGAATATTTGCATAAGTAAAGCTGTAGGCATTGAAGAGACCTAAATAAGTTTTCAGGTACTGTTAAATGTACCATCTGTGCTAGGTRCAACCTACAGGATTGCCAGTGTTATAATTCAGGTTTAGAGTAAAAAAAAAGTCCTACTTTAGAAGTTTGAATCTTTTGTGTAAATTTTTGTTGAGTTTTTTATACCTCTAATATAGCAACAGAGAGAAAAATGATAACAGAAAGTAAGACCAGGACTATAAACTACAGAATATGACAGAATGAATTCATACAAGCTATTGCAGAAAGAAAATTGATTTTTTCCCTTGTTATTTTAATTTACTTTGTTTTATGATGACTTGAGAAAGATAAGAAAATCCAGGGAAAAAACAGACATGAAGAAATCTCTTTTGCCTATTTTACTAGAAAATGGGTATATTATGATCTTTTCATAGAAATGTCTCAAATTTTTATTTGACTTCTCAAGAAGAAATGTATCAAATAATAAAAGAAAATAAATATAGATGGTAAAAGTAAACAAAAAWTTGTTTTTGTAATATGAGTTTAATTTACATTATATAATATTTAAACTAGCCATTACACAAAAGTAAGAAAAATAACAGTAATCAAGGACAGAAAAAGTAAAGATTGTCAATGTCACGAGCTTCACATATTTATGAAATATCACTGTTGGTTTTGGGCCATAAAAATGATAGCTTCACTTGCAAAAGAGCAATGAATCATATATAGCAGGCTTGGGAAAAAAAATGAGCTTTCATCTACACTTTATTATTAACCAGAAAAGTTATTGCATTATCTTGAAAGCCACCACTCCATCTGGAAGCTCCTCCATGGCTGAAGGAGCTCTGGAGATGTGCTTCAGTGGAAGGAATGCATTTATCTGAAAGCATCACACCCAATGTACCAGGCACTGAGCTTTGATTTCATGGTCTCATGCAGACTGCACAAATATCTCTCAGCACAGCTTTTACTAAGAAATGACAGTCAGGAAGGGATGAACAGGAGCTAGATATCCTGTAATTTCAGAAGCTTACTGGCTGTGTATTTTAATTCACTCAGTTGTCTGGAAGTTTTACTCCTGATAGGATTAAATCCTTATTCTAAATAACAGCATAATGATAACCTTGAATATTTACCTGAGAGTTGCCTTTGGTGAAGAGTGAATTTCGTTTCCTTCATAACACAGGCAGCAGTTGGATGGTCTAAAATCCAGATATTTAAATCTGTGCACSAATGAAGAGAGCCATGTTTGAAGTTAACAGTTGAACAGTTTTTTTTAAAAAATCAAATTAATTTGGATCTAAGGCATACATCATATTGATATGTACTGAAGGCATAACTGAACAGAGAAAAGAGTTATTATCTGTTACTATCTCTGAGAGTGTACAAGATAATACTTCCACCCAGCTCCCTCACAAACACTGATCTTAAGTTTTGTGTTTTGTCAAACTTTGGATGACTTTTCAGGAGACCAACACACAAGCTCCCTTTGACACATTTCAGGCAAACGTACAGCAAATCACTTCTCACAAAGCTAAGAGCACACTGACTTCCCTGTCTCTTCATCCAGAGACAAAGGATTAATCTACACAGAAAATGAAGGTAACTAGAATGTGCTTATACAAACAGCTAAACTTTGAAAAACTACATGCAGCCAAAAAAAATTTTAAAAATTGGAAGTGCTGCTCTACAGTGTTTTGCCTTCTTTATTTATTGTGGAAAAAACACAAATTTAGCAGAATAAAGGCAAACAGAAGCATTTCAGGACCAAAATTGCCACTGTGGGATTGGCATGCTTCCAGCTCAGGATAAACAGATCCATACTCCAAACCCCTTTTGTTCAAACAAACAAGGTCATTAGTTCTTTGTGTGGAACAGTTACTAMAGTGGATAAAGTGTGCATTTAGCGCCTGTCTCGCTTGACTGTTAACTAAAAATAAATGAGGTACCAAAGTTATTCCTATATCCTTTCTCTAGAAATAAAAGCTAGATAGTTTCCAGGAATAATATATAGCCAAAATAATATGTTGTTAGAACCTTGCTGTTGAAAGATGCTGTTGGTGACATTGTTGGTGACATCCCTGGCACAGGTCCAGTGTTCACCAATCTTGTGATATATCCTTCCAAAACCTGTACCACACTTTTCTTCAAACTCAGAGGAATGTTCCTTGGGTTACCTATAATAATAAAATGTGATTTTCAGCAGCCTGGGGAAGAGGTTGAATTTGAATCTGTGGTCCTTATCTTACTTTCACATCAGCATTTTTCCTCAGAGTTGAAAGGGATGAATCTAAGCAGATCAAATTCCATGCCGAGCCTAGGATAAGCTCTGTAGAGTATACAAAAATATTAAAGCATAAATTTCAAGGCTGTGGCTRTTATCTTTCTAATTATTCTGCTCAGAAAAGTAAAAGTAGTAAAATTTCAACAAATGCCATTTACTGTTTAAAAAAAATTTTGATAAAAAAGTTAATTTTGACTGTGATAATTTAAACGTTTCCTGTCAAATGTGTTGGGAGGTGTTTTTCTGGTCTTTTCATGGCTTCTCTTGGATTTTACTGTAAGAGAAATATAGTCATTACTGCAGTTACACTTGGAAAACATCATCTTTGCTGTAGCTGAAAAGTCACAAATGGGTGGCAACGTGTTCTATCATAAGATTGTATCTGGTTTCCTGCTACTAAAATTGTGATTTAATATCTGAGCCTATCTGACTTGACTGAATCTAGTCAAAGATGGGCAGTTGGTTTTAGTCAAATGCACACASTTCCTACAAAGGCTTTGTTGTCATAAATTCTTCTCTGTTTTTTCTATAAACATATGGTTATATCCTGCAATGTGTTGACTGTCACTTGGAATCGACATCTTTATAGGTTGTGCCAGCCATGAGATTTCTGAAAAGTAGTGTTTCAGCTTTTATTAACATCACACAGGAGCACTGAAAATGTGTTTAGGGAAAATTATGGCATGGAAAACRTTTCAGTATGAAAATTTAGGCATGAAAAGTGTTCAATCCTGCAAGGAATATTTACTAAGAAAAAGTTAATAGGTATAGTAAATCTTCTAAATGAAAAAAAAAACCCAACCAAACAAAAAGGTAAAACACTCTATGCCCTAAAATGCTATTGACTTTATATAAATTTAACAATTTCTTAATCTAAGGCAAGACTAYACTTTCATATGCCAAACTAACAGAACAAAGGGGCAAATACAGATTCCATTCATGCTTGAACTAATGAATTATTAAAAAAAATACAAAATTTTTGGTTTTAAAGGTATTAAATTATATATTGCTTAGAATGAAAAGATTGATATAAATCAGTTTTGTCTCTGCTTTCCTTATTCTTTCATAATGCCATRAATTTTATTTTATTTTCTAGTAAATGCAGAAAATGACACAAATCTAGCAGATTGATCAGGTCTACTGGAAACTTTTCAGATATGTTTCAGAACATTTAGAAATAAATAATGTTAAAACTATGTCAGAATTACCATAATATCATAATTACTTTCTGGAAACTTTTTTTTCATCATATTTGCTGATATGTTATTATACCATAATTTACATATTGCATGAAGTAAGGCAAATAAGTAAAGAATAGGAGAGAGGGAATCTAAGATTACTTAAYACTCTAAAAATCTGTGAAATTAAATAAACACAAGTTTATTTTATAGAAATCCTACTGTGCAAGCACAAGTCATCCCTTTACTATTATTTTATTATTTTAAATAATAYAAGATATTGGGACAATAGTCTCCAACTATGTAAGAACTGAGGGCAGAATAACAAAAAAACAATCAAACAAAATAAAGTTGCCTGTAACTTTAAAAAGGGAAATTAAAAGCTAGCAAGCAGAAATCAATGTTTCAGCTCTCTCTGTGTACATAAGCATCAAAGTTAATTAATTATGGTTAACTTTCATTTATATTGAGTTGCTATTATTATTATTATTATTATTATTATTATTATTATTATTAATAATAATAATAATAATAATAATAGTACATATTCTTTGAGATTCTTTGAGTCAAATTAACATAATGCTTGTATGGGAATAAACTCAGGAGAGCAAGAGAGAAAATGCCATGGGAAATGTAAAGTTTCATTATTTTCTTTCCAAAGCTAGGCATTAARTTTCAAACATTGGCACTTTGAAAGATTCTAGCTATGTTCATTTTCTTTGCATTATTTTTGACAGGAAATGTCAGTCCCATACTTGCTGGCCTTTTAAATACAAAATACTGCTTTATAATTTCTGTTGTGAGGCCTCTTACAGCTGAAATAATTTAATAAACACTCACTTGTAGATATTAGTTTAATTACTAGAGTACATGGCTTGTGTTTTTCCACCCAATGCCTGCAACAGAAAGTGAACTGAAATAATCAGCATTGAATTTAGACAGCTTCCTCTTCACCACTGTAATGGAGACATGGAGGAATCAACCAGGTTTTTATCATTTCTACTTTTAAAGTACCATCAAAGGCATCTCAGCCTAAACTGGGTTTAGGAATAGCCTTTAATGGAAAGGCTTCCAGAAGTAACCTATGTGGTAAGTAAGAGCTCTCTGAAAGAGGAGCTCATCTCTTACATTTGGAAGAGAATCCTCTAATTTCCTCGCTGAATTAATCAGAAGTGTCCCTTCATCTTATCTTGTGCTATTTTTCAGTCTTGGCTTAGTCTGATGTTTTGTTTAGTGTGTGAAATGCCAGCCAGRATGGTGTGAAAACGTTTAGAGTAACACTACAAGCATTTTACCAAAGTTTTTTGGGTTTTTTTCTTACGAGCAAGTGCTCACTGCAATTCTTTCTGCAGCCTTTCTGCCCACTCCTGGGATAGTTGCTGTTTCCATGTCACTTGAAGCTCTTTGTGCTGGCATATGTACAAGAGCAGCAGTGATGAAAAGGTTCAGTGGTTGTAGACAGGATTGGACATGTCATTAGAGTTTCTGCTATTTTTATTTATTTTTTTTTTTTTAAGATTAGGAGTTACTTATGCTGCCTGAATATTGGATCATTGAAGTCATTGAATTCATTGAATATTGAGTCATTGAATTGGGTTTCAGATAAATGCTATCATTTGTGTAATAAAATAGGGCTCAGTAAGTAACATCTATGTAATGTGAATGGAAATGCTCAAAGGGGAAAGCCTCGAGTTAGGTTAGGACAGCTGCCATTATATTGCAYTGTGAAAAAATAGGAAATGTCATTTCCCTGGGAGCTATTGCAGGGCCCTCAGCTCTCACCATAGGTGGGAGATAGGGATGATGTAAGTGCTATATTCAGTAAGACAAGGATGCAAAACCATGATTTTGGTGACAAGAAAATGGAGTGCATTTCAGCAAAATTCAAGATAGACCATTTCTGTGAGTCTGCAAAGTGGTTTTAGCACAATAGCTATCAGATTTTTAATCTGGGAAATGTTTGGTAGCTCATCCTTTCAGGYTGCACTGAACCAAGGCAAAGCCCAGGGTCAGTGTTATGATTATGATTAGGGGTAAGTAGACTAAAACAGGAACACTATCAAGGCATGATTGAACCTTGACTTAACCTCAGCTAGAGAAAAGAATAGAATGTCTAAACGAGACAGTGTGGCATGGCATGGACACTGATGTAAGGAAATATACTCCTAAATACATTTTGTGTAGTATTCTTTGCATTTCTCAGGGAGATAAGGAAATGGTCTTTTCCTTTGTATTTAATTTCACTTTGAAGTTAAAAGTGTCCAGGTTTAGAATATATGGAGTGTGAGTAGGTGTAAGAGCTCAGAAACCATCAGATTAGCTGGTGTGTGAATTCCAAATCCTATTTGAAAAAATGATGCTTGAATTTTTTCTCTGTTATCAAATGGGAACAATCARCTGGCACAATGGACCCCAAATTACTGTGGTCACTTGTGACCGTGTTCACAGGGGTCTTATGTTGAGGGAAGAGACAAGGATCTGACTCCATGTTTCAGAAGGCTTGATTTATTATTTTATGATATATATTACATTAAAACTATACTAAAAGAACAGAAGAAAGGATTTCATCAGAAGGCTAGCTAAGAATAGAATAGAATAGAATCAGAAAGAATGATAACAAAAGCTTGTGGCTCTGCTCTCTGTCTGAGCCAGCTGACTGTGATTGGCCATTAATTAGAAACATCCAACATGGGCCAATCACAGATGCACCTGTTGCATTCCACAGCAGCAGATAATCAATGTTTCCATTTTGTTCCTGAGGCCTCTCAGCTTCTTAGGGGAAAAATCCTAAGGAAAGGATTTTTCATGAAAATATATATGTGACAGTCACTAGTTTTCTAGGGGAGGAATGAGACATAAATCTTCTCATCCAGGGCAGATTTTAGGTCTAGTCCTTGAAATATATGGGTTTTTTTTTGGAGGATTTCCCACSACATCCAAACCACTTGGAGTGTTCAGAAATGTTGGGAGCTGCACTGCATGGATTGTGCTTTGAATGGGGCAGAGAGCCTGAGTGCCAGGCACAGCCTGACCTGTGAATCAGCAGGGTCTAGCCAGCAGCCCTGCACTTGCCACATTGACTGCAGAAAATCTTCATCACAGGGTTTCTATATTGATGTATCTCCATGTCCTATGGTGTGGAAGGGGCTGACAGYGGGCCTGTTAGCTAAAGGAGCGAGAAGAAGCCRAGAARTAAGAAGAAGCTGATAAGGAGCCCTCTCCAAGGCTGTAACCAAGGAGATCGAGAGAAAAAAAATAAGAGAACCTTGCAGCTAGATGTGAAGTCACTATAACTCTTCACCAWTAGTATTATGTTGATTTATTGTGGCCAATAGTTACTGTAGAAGAAGCATAAACAATTGGAAAGTGTATAAAAGTTGGCCATGTTCAGAAATCAAGTGTTGCCAACTGAAACTGCTGGAGGTCTCTGCTTTATGTCACAACCGCCTCGACAGTGACACTATGGCAAGGAGAGGCACCATCCACCAAAGGAAATGCATCCTGTCTGTCAAATGCTTTCAGCTCTCCTCAGGGCACTTATCACTGGCTGTGAGAGAGGACCCAATACAATGGCATGTGACTTAAGAGGATTTCTCTGAGCTTCAGACTGGAAGGAAGGGTTCTGCTCCTTTGATGAGGCTTTGAACCTGCAACTTTACKCGTGCAAAGCCTGTACTAGCACCCTCACCTCCTCCCCATGCTACGAGTGTGCTTCAGGGAGAGATAATCCACGCTCTCATTCCATGAATTTAAAACTAAGGGGGCTTGCAGCAAGCATTAAGCTTTATCTTAGGTAGTCAATACTAMAGGAGCATCCATATGTCACTCTGGTTTCAAAAGTAGATAAGGCACTCAGCTGCATTCCTTAATGCAAATCCCTCTAAAACCTTATATGCTATTAGTAGTCTGCTAGTTATTTGATGAAAGAGAAAATTAACTTTTCAAAGAGCTAGGCAAAAAATAGAACCAAGTCTATTACGCCAACCAATCCAATATTCTGCACAATGAGATAGTGTTTCTTTCTACTCATTATGCCTAGCGAAAGCAATCAACAGAAGCCTGAAATGATAATTGTACAAAAATGCAATCTGATTAAAAGTAGAGATCGGCAGGTATTGGAAATAACCCACCTATCTCTCAAAGAAAATGCAAAGTCTCTATGCTGCAAGTAGGGGATTGTTTTAGCTTGGCATTGCAGGCTTGGTTTTCTTTCTAGATAAATTTGTCCACTGCGCTAAGACAACTGTGCTCATAATGTGTTGCCACATTTCTCTTCCCAGAGAAAAGCAAGGCACAATTCTCCCCACGAATATTTCGGGTTTCACATTCTCTGAACCTCAGAGAAAGGAAAAACAATTCTTATCTATTTGCTGTGCCTGTGTTTGTGCAAAAGTAGAATGCAACATGGAGATTGTTGCCCAAAGTGAGGTGATTTGTTTCTTGGTCTATCAGGCCAGGTGTGTCTGTGTGTCTGGGCTGTTGGGTGAGAGTCACGAGATTCTGTGCAGTGTGTGCAGAGTTAAGTGCTTGGCAGATTCATTTAGATGTCATGTAATATAGTGTCATATAGTATGAATAATATAGATAATAAAGTGTCGCAGACATCTTTTCATGGAAAACCCTTCTTTAGGATTTTTCCTCTTGAAGAAGCTGAGAAGCTTCGGGAACAAAATGTAAACATTGATTATCTGCTGCTGTGGAATGCAACAGGTGCATCTGTGATTGGCCCATCTTAAATATTTACAATTAATGGCAATAACGGCACAGCTGGCTCGGACAGAGTCTGAGACAGCTGCCCTTGTTATAATTTTTTCTTTTCTTTCTTAGCTGGCTTCTGAGGAGAACCTTTTCTTCTATTCTTTTAGTATAGTTTTAATGTAATATATATAATAAAATAAATAAATCAAGCCTTCTGAAACATGGAGTCAGATCCTCATCTCTTCCCTCATCCAAGAACCCTGTAAACACGTCACAGGTTGAGTGCTTGGCAGATTCAGTTTAGATGTAATGTAATATAGTGTCATATAGTAAGAATTAATAGAGTAGTAATAAGAGTAATATTATTTTAGCCTTCTGATAAGATGAGTAGATGCATCATTCTCTCCCCTTGTCAGGGCTGCCCTTTGAATTTGATAATATTGGACATTTGTCAGTCTAAAACTGAAGTAAGAAGCATAAGAATTAAAGCCATAAATTTTCACAGACATGTTTTATGGAAAATCCTTCCTTAGGATTCTTCCTCCTGAGAAGCTGAGAGCCTCAGGAACAAAATGAAACATTGATTATCTTGCTGCTGGATGGCAACAGGTGGGTCTGTGATTGGCCCATTTGGATGTTTGTAATTAATGGCCAATCACAGCCCAGCTGGCTTGGACTCTCTGTCCGAGCCACAAACTTTGTTATCATTCTTCTATTGTTATCATTCTTCCTATTGTTATCATTCTTGTTATCATATGTTATTGTTATCATATCTTCCATTGTTATCATTCTTCCTATTCTTCTTAGCTAGCTTCTTGATGAAAATCCTGTTCTTCTAGTTCTTTTAGTATAGTTTTAAAATAATAATATATTCATAAAATAATAACTCAAGCCTTCTGAAACATGGAGTCAGATCCTCATCTCTTCCCTCATCCTTGGACCCCTGTGAACACGGTCACACATAATATTCACTCAATTTAAATATTAGTTATGTGCATTGATGTTGTGATCTCTTTGCCACTTATTTTGTCCCAAAGCATTCAGGAAGCTACAGTAAAACAGAACATAATTCTGGGTCACACCAAGGTTAATTAGAGCATATGAAAATGGTACTGGACTTGTCCATAAATTCTGTAGCAACACTTATTCTTATTAACCATAAAATTACTAGATAACACAAAACTGTGACATTCAGGAACTTAAATTATATTTGCATTAAGTAAGGAGAAAATAGATATTTCAGATACTGTTATTTGAGAATTGCTGGTGAGTTGCAAACTGTCAGGGAAAATGCTCCTTTAAGAATAAATTGGAATTGATAGGAAAAGATAAGTGTGAGACACTTGTGTTGTTTTTTTTCATGTATCCACAAGCAGGCTGGRGACTCAGCATGTTCAAGATTAATTTGATAAATACCAGCTCCTTTTTCAGAACAGGATGCATTGAATCTGCTGAATATAGGGAGAGATGAAGGGAAAAATTATCAGAGAAAAAAAAACAACTAGAGGGTGGATCTAAAATATACCCAACACTCATGTTGCATAATGCAAGAGGATTTATGTACACTCCATATAAACTGCAATGCATCTCTCTTCTAGCACASTAACTGCATTTGGAATGATTTTTAGGTTCATATCTTTTTTAATTCCTGGTTCAGCCTGCCTCTCCCTCTTCCTCTCTGTTTCATGCAAAGCAAACATTTTAATTCTTGKATTCCTACTGCCTTATCCCCACATTGCACAGGGAGTAAATTCCAGTGTTATGRTTATGATTAGGGGTAAGTAGACTRAAARAGGAACACTATCCAGGCATGACTGAACCCAGATAACTTCTTTGCTGTGTCATCTCTGCAGGGCCAGGGAGCAGACCTGATTTAATACTGGCAGTAGAGAACAGATTCCTTTTTGAAAATATTGGTCTGAGAGGGGAGGTAGCATTGGCTCACTGCAGAGTACACCTGAGCTGTAATATAACCAAGACAACTGTGACCACGAGTGTGTGATTGCTTTTTTTGTAAGCAAGGAGTGTGTAATGGAAAGTATTCAGCTGAATCTCAACTTCAGGCAAACAGAAACTCAAAGTGAAGGTGCTTCTGTTGAAGAGAAGAAGAAAAATTGGAAAGTGCTGCTTATGACTGTGAAGGGACTGAACTGCTTATTTAAAAAAAAAAAGAAAATGGACAATTTTCATTATATATCTTGTATTYTAGAGAAAGTGCTGTGGAAGGTACAAATACCATGAGACTTCTCATTAGATAGTRTTATTTATCTCAAATGAGACAAGAGCTGTGCATAATTACTCAGATACAGGAAGGCTTCTGTAATCTATAAGCTGCTAATAATTTCCATGAAGCCACAACCCTTAATAATATTTATGTAAAGAGAATGGTCAAGAAAAGCTGTGAACATAACTATAGTGGCAATCAACAGTAGAAATATTCCACAGCAAACCACTTTATCAGAGAACCAGCCGAAAGAACAGGCATAAAAATCTAGATAAAGATGACAAAATGGGTTGCACTGCTACAGATGACAGAAATAGAGATAAAGCCATTGTTTTCAGACATCCTTGGGGCAAGCAGAAATTTACCTGTGCAGACACTTCACATTGTTAACATACTGAGGGTCTCACAGTCTACTGAAGTCCTGGTTTGATGTACAGCTTTCTACCATCCCCACCTAACTGCTTCCCATCACTAAATCAGCCCAAATAGCAGAGGTTGTAATCATGAAGGGGCTCTGCAGAGTCAGGCCAATGGTCTGCCAGTGGTCCAACCTGATTTTCTGGCCTTTGACAGAATGAGGAAAGGACAGTTGTGATGGTGTCACAAGCGGTTCTTGGGGTGAAGGAAGAACGTATCCTTAGACTCATGATTCATATAGAAGGCATTGATTTATTATGTTCATGATATATAATATATACTCATAATACTATGCTAAAAGAATAAGAAAAGGAGAGTTTCCAGAAGGCATAACTACCTAAGAATAGAATAGAAAAGATATGATTAACAATAACCTCTCTCTCCGAGACTGTCTCCAAGAGAGCTCTATAGTCCTGAGATTAGGCACCAACTCCAAAAATTCTAAAACTGGGCCAATCCAGACAGACCTGTTACATTCCACAGCAGCAGATACACCTATTGTTTATGTCTGTTTCTGAGGCCACAGCTTCTCAGAAGGAGAAATCCTAAAAGAAAGATATTAGGTAGAAAGGAATGTCTTACAGACAGGACAGTGTATGCCATTGTGAGAAAGGGCTTACAATCATGCAACTAACCCATACAGAAAGGGGTGCTTCTTTTGATGCGTTTTGAACTGATCTCCCTGCCCAACCAGTTCTTCTTATTTTGGGATTGGAATGACATGTTTATCTCATTTATCAATGCCAGTCCAGAGAGAAATGGCTCTGTGCCATAAAAGGAAGCATCAATGGTGACCAAAGAGCCCAAGTGGCATTGCCAGGGCTTGCTTCTACACACCCAGCATTTCTGCTTTGCTGTATGCAGGAAGCTCAGATACAGTTCTCAGAAATTTCAGAGTAAACTTAATGTTTCCTTGTGCTTCTAATATCGCTGCCTGGGTCTGTGTACAGACAATCCAACAAATGCGGACAGGGACTGCTGTGGACGTGCCTTGAGCTGTCTTTATTTTCCAGCATCATCTCATTTACTATGTTGATGGCAATGGAAGTATGGCCAGCCAGCTACTATTCCCAGGCAGCAGACACAAAGGAACCTTAATAGTTACAACTCACGTTTATGAAGTTCGTTTTGACCAATCAACAGAGCAAAACCGACCAGAAGGCCTAGCAAACAAGAGCACCAGACCTGGGGAAGACCAAGCCTGGGCAAAATAAACAAAGTACGGTGGACTGATAACCCAATACCGGTTGCACTAAGTAAAGGGCACCATGTGCTTGATGGCTGTGAGAACAATGGCTGGACTCGGGATGATCTAAGGGGACAATACCTGCTTGTAAAGCCTTAAAACACAATGCACAGGCTCCATTATTAAGCTTCACAACCTTCCTAATATCTTCGCTAGATAAACTTTCTGTAGACCTTAGGGAGTCTATTCTAGACAAGATTAATACACAGCACCATTTTCTATTGTCCTTTGCTTTTTAAACTAATTTTAAATTTTAAATTTTTAAGATTTGCTGACCAATCTTCATGGCCTGCCTTGCTTAGCTCTAATATCACAGCTTCTGCTGTCTCATGAGCGCTGCCTTTCAGCTCTTCCAAAAACCCTCTGATTTGTGGATTGCCCCACACTCTGATTCGCCCTTTTTACCACGAGTGATGCCAATCTCAACATTTCGTTGTGGACTATTTTTTCACTAGCTATTCTGCTCTCAGTTTTATCCAAAGCCTGTTCTGATAAACAGATTATTAATAAAAGTATAATTTATTAGTGTTTCTAGTCATTTAATTCTGCAAAGGCACCACTAAGAATTACTTTCCTAACCTTAGTTATTTACTGCTGTCATTGAAATTTGTCTTGGAGCAGCATGCTTAAACTGGACAATAACATACAAAATATGGGAATAAGATGTAGGAGAGAGGAGATAATAGAGTGGGAAAGGGATGCCAGTGGTACAAAAGAAATGCTGTTCCCTTACAAAACTGCAGGAACTAAGGAATGTTTCCCATAAATATTTATTTAGGACCAAAATTGTGCAGTACTTCTGCCACAAGGGACTTGTATTCTAAAAGCAGTATAGAAGGAGAAAGCTTCTATGCTTTTTTCTGCCTTCCTCTTTCAGACTGTACTACTCCCTATGACATCCATTTGCTGCATTACATTTAATTTACATATTTGACTGCTTCATCTGCATGAATCTCAATTATCCATCTTCTCTGTGATGACTTGCCTCATTCCAATTCTTCTGAGGAGCTATTATTTTAAGACAGAAATAAATGGAGGGTGGAAAAAAAASTAAATTAAGGGTTCTAGGGTCCCAAAAGCAGACTAATCCTGATTTGACATCCAGAACTGACAATAATCTTACACAGGCTGTAATTTTWAGATTGTGCAGCTTGTGGCCTTTTGGCCCTTGGAGGTGAGGATTTTTGTGTCACAGTAAGTAAGACAGAGTCCTGAATAAGCTGCAATACATCTCTGTGTCTGGTACTGAGATATTTGCTATTCTACTCTCAGTACTATGYCACACCTACCATCCCAATTGTACCAGACAAACAGACATGCAAGGAGGTAGAAAACTTATTGTAAACTAGTTTTGATATTTCCAAAAAAGATAAGAACTTTACAGGCTGAAAGACTGTACATATTTTTGTGACTTTCCCCTCCAAATATTTTGCTGGATAAACTCCCCAGATTTAATATCTGTATTTTTATTTGTATAAATTTTATATGACTTAGAGCTCTCTTTCAATGTGACAACTGCTAAAATAAACCAACAGTAATTATCCTACCTGCTTTTAAAAATTTAAAATAAAGAAGGAAAGAAATATCAGAATTTTTGTTAGAGAAAAAAATATTSCATGCTAAGAGCATAGAACAGACCACAGAACAGCACAAAGAACAGCCTGCTGGCAGCTAATGCAAAAACAAAGAAATTTTATGCCACCTATTCTTATGCAAGATGCTGTGCCCCATTACATGACACTCTAAAACTGGAAAAGTGGATAAATGAGCAATTAAACATCTACCTAAGTAATCCCATCCCACATTTATCTTTATATCTGGATACAAGTACAAAACACATAGTTCAAATTTTCATGCACAATGTTCTAGCCAACCCTCTTAGCACTCTTGAATTTTAATTATTCCAATTTTCAGTGCGTGTCCTCAAGTAGACAGATCCTAAATCTAATGACATGTTTTGTTAAATGAGCATTTTCCAAGTTGTCGCTGGATGCTTCAGAAAAATATACTGAGATATACTTTTTTTTCTGTAGAAAAATGAAGGATGCAGCTTTTTACAGAGTTGCATTTTAATGTCACAGAGGTAGCCAGCTGACAGCAAGGTCACAAAGAGCCATTCCAACTTGCCAGGCCAGTTGCCAGCTGCAGCAGATTTGTCTTTCATGGGATTAATGTTCTACAATCACTTGTACGCAAAGCCGGTAATAGAAAAGGCATTTTGGGTTTTGTTTAACAATTATTTTGGCAACAYGGATTCCTATCCTAGTTTTATCAGGCTTGTATACTATAAACATTTCATTTTTGTATAACACGGCCAGGATTAAGTGAAAGTAAAATAAGTTTCTGTGGCATTAAATCACAAATGGCCTTTGCTCGCAAAGCTGTGTAAACATTTCAGCAGAAATGTTTCCAATGTAGGAATGGCACAGAAACAATGCCTGGATTAATAGGCTGTGTACTATTCTTCTTGCCAAAGAAGTTGAGGAAAGGTGATAAAAAGGGTAAATTTGGCTACTTTTCTGGTTATAGTTCAGATTKATTCAGGTTAATGTGCATGTTAAGATCTTCAGGCTGCTTTAAAAAACATTGCCCCAGGAATGCTGCAAAAGTATCCTTTATTTGGGCAGCATCCTGTACAATGAAAAAAAAATCAGAAAATCTGGCTGTGTAGGCTGCATATTCTAAAAAATCTTGATTGCACTGTCTCTTCACTGACCACTCAAAGTTGAAAATAGCTTATGCAAAATCTTATTTTGAGTACTTGGGAAAAAAAGAAGTTAAATATGGTGAATCATATAGTCTTAGCAATTACTGTCAAAGTCTTGTMATTTTGAAAGATTAGAGATGTGAAATACTTGCTTAAATTTAAAAATGAAAAAACCAGAAATTGACAATAAAGATAAAAGTCATTTCACAGAAGGTCCTATGAAAACAAATTAAAAGAACACAGTTGCAAGAACAGTAATTGGGTTTTCTACCTTCTTTCTCTGCTATGAGGAGGTCCTTAGAGATTTAAACATGCACTGCCTCAGTCTCAAGGGGAAATCAAGGAGAAAAGATGAGTATTTCCAGGTTAAAGGTATAATTTAATCCTCCAGTTGCATGGCTTAGAGAGAGGAAGAGAACTGGGAGGACAGAGCAGGTGAAATACAAGCTGTGGCTTTTACAGTTAATCTGCCATCTTGAACTTCCTATTTTCTACTCCAGCAATATATGTGCTTCTGAAATCCATGTACACAATGTTGTTCAGCTTCAGCTATTCAACTTCAGAAGAGGTGATCATTACAAATAATAGGCATTAAACCATTTTGTGTATTATTTTCCTTTTCTTATCCGGATCACTTTTGACGTGGTTTTATTTTTCTTTTTTAATTCTGCAAATTCATTACAACATAAAGTTGAATTCTGGTTTCCTGGCACTGTTGTAGATTGGAATTGGTAACATAAAATAATTTGAGTTTACAGGAAAAAATCTGCAGATGAATTTAGCTACTAAGATCAAAGCTACAAATGTACAGAGAAGCTCCTACAGATACGACAAGATTTAAGTCAATAAAACAGCTTGACACACACTGGCTGAGGGAGAATAAAACCAAGGACATTTYTGTATCCCAGTAAACCCTATCATGGCAGTAGGAAAATCCTGAAAAAGCAAACAAGACCAGACACTAGCTAAGTCAAACTGGGAAGCCTCAGGTCACCTCATCCAGGGGCAGTCAGCTACTGTACTGCACGATGACAAGCAGTAAGGCTGTCAGTCTTCTTGATGTGCTGCTGAAAATAGCCACTCATGCAAAAACTGAATGTCCAAAGATCAGTCAGTGTGATGAGAATTTGAGAACCTAAAATTATTTGGAAATATGCCAGCGGGTATCAGTGCCACTCACACGAATGCATTTGTTATCTAGGGCTGACAGATCAGGAGTACACAGGGTAGAGGACYTAGGGCACTCTGCATGTCCTGAAAGTGAATTGAACCACAGGGAGAAGCACAGGAATTGTTAGGAAAATATGTCTCAATGATCAAAAAATCCATGTGAAGGAATACCTGTGGTCAGATATTCTTTGTCCTATAAACATTTGTCACCACAGTCAGAAATCATTTATGGAGGATAAGAAAYGAAGAAGGAATTGAGGAAGGTGCTTTCGTATTTTCTGTCAAGACAGAAGTGTTTTGTGGGAATAAGAATGTGAGGACTTCATCCTACTTCCTTGATGCCCTGTGAAGGCTGACCCAGAACAGWGTTAAAGAATAAAGYWGGGATTTATTWAAAGGCCTCARTGGATCCACCTTGGGCAGCACAAGAGCCCAGCCAGGCCTACACCCCAGATGAACCMAAAWKG
>NDFG01000135.1:2786058-2846748 GCA_002167245.1 Sporophila hypoxantha
AAAATGGATGGCTGGTCACAAGGTCTCAYACTTTTGTAAGTTCTGGTYCATTTGCATATTGGAGWTMATTGTCCARTTACAGCTTTAGGTTATGMAGTCCCATCYTTCTTGTTTTTCTCTCTTCAGTCCACGTTGTTTGTGCTCTTGGGCCTGAGATCTGRATCAGTTGTCCTTGGTCCCAGCTAGAGAAGGAATTGTTTTCTCTCTCTTCTCTGTGAAGAGAGYYYACTATCCCCTAATATAAAGCTCAGATTAAAGCAGTGTRCACACTAAAGCAGTACAAAATCTGAAAAATATAAAAGCTAAAAGCTGGGGCATCATCCTGTGTCAGTGTCACCTCTGAGGAGCTGCTGATTTTCACTGAGATCATGGACAAGCTCTGCTAAAGACTGACCCTTCTTTGAGTCCTACGAACAGTTTCCACCATTTGATTTAAATGTAAAATTTCAAATAGCAAAAATAAATGCATTTGGTAGCAAAACTGATGTTGTTAAGACTGAAAGAGGTACAGCTAGGGCAGAAAATGCAAAATGTTATCTTAGTCTCATGCAAGTGGTTGTGTGGTTAATGTAGGGTTTTGTCTTTCCTGATTTCCAGGCCTGCCCCAGTCTGGTATATTATATTTTCTGTTCCTTCATCTGCACATGCAACAGATATGTTGTTATGATGGAGGCAGGTAAGATGTCTTGACAGAGGATTTCTAAGTTTTCTCTGCTTTTCTGATTAGATTTTAAGGCATTTTTATGATTGTGTGTCTTTTAAATAATTATGTCTATTGTATATCTATATATAGACATATAGACGTATATAGACATTGATGGTTACAAAAGGAAAGTTATTATATTTCATGAAGTAACAGTAGATTGATCTTAATTTCAGATTTCTTTTTCTTTTGTTATGAGTGATCTGTAATGATAATTGGAAATGATAATCTCATTTTCCCAAAGTATTTGAATGAGGAAAATAGATCTGCAAGGTTCCAACTAATAGTTTATGGGGTGTGATCAATTTTTTACTCAGCTTACTATTTACCTTGAATGTTTCATTGCATTTTCATAAACTGCTATCTACTGATTCTCCTGGCTGTAATTGGTTCCTTCATTTTTAATGATCCAAAATTAGTTGCACAGATCTAAAATAGATCTGAAAGAGCTCTTCACTGCTTTTATCACTGCACACTCTCAGTTATAATATCTCAATCTATTAAAATGGTAATCTAATTTTTTGATTAAACACAGATGGAATGTTATACTGAGAAATGGAAGATGATAAAATATGGAATAAATTGATAAACCTCTATGTAAGGTAGGACACTGGGGTTCTCTGGATGGTGCTCATTCACTCATTTTCAGCTGGATTTGGAGCTCTGCAGTGACAATACTTGTGAATATTTCTTGAGTTACTGAAAATTAAACTGCAGTGAAAGGAGTCCTTAATAGGGCTCTGCTCATAAGAATATTGAATTTGTGTTAAAAGGAGGAATGAATCTATATTAGGAGAAAATTATCTGAACAAGCTACAAGCTGAAACTTCAAATGTGTTGGTTAAATTACTTCTCAAACTTGGCAAGAAAAATTCTAGCTCTTCATTTTAACTTATTTTACAACGAATCCTCAGGAATATACATAAAATATTTGAAATATAAGATCTTTACTTTTTAAACACTTTAGATCTTTAAATTATAATAATCTGAAATAGTAGAAGAGGATTTCATTTTYATGCAAAATGAACAAGAGAAGAAAATACTTTTAGTGGCAAATGCAACATCTATAACTGTGAAATGTCTTTAAATTGGAAAATCAYCATTTTTTGTCCATATTGAGATATCCCAACAACTAATTTGACTAAAATACTGAGTACCATGTGTTCTTTTCTCATARCCATGCCACATATATATGCTCCTAAAATGAATTTCAATAGTTTATCATGAAAATTTTTATGAGAATCTTCATGAGAATCTTCACAGTTCCTTAAAACTGTGAAACACTGAAAACCAATATTTCWATATACTGGATTTCCTTGTCATAAACAAATTATTATGTTTTCATTAACAATAGTATCAAGACACCATTCCTATGCAAGTGTATATTCTATTAAAGTAGATCAACTCAGGAAAGCCTTTTGTTCCATAATTAGGCAGGTAGCCTGCTAACTTTTTAGGAAAAAACMAATATGCCAAAGAACTGTAAACTCCTGTCTGTGTTCTGGACATTTGCTGCAGTTACCACTGCTCTGGGACCCCAGCAATGCTCTGGAGTTGGGTATGGCTGGGGAGTCAGACATTCCACAGGGTTCCACCTCCTGCCTTGTTGCAGAGTCCACACCAGGAACAGAGGCTGATGAAAGAGCTGAAATACAGATCTGAGACAGATCTACATCCATTAGCTACAGTGAGTTATAAACCTCCTCACTGCAACTCTGCTGGGGCCTCATGACAGAAATTCAAWTGATGAACAATTCAGCTTTTCAGATGGTAATGCTTGCTGAACCTGCTGGAGGAACTCAGTTCACTTTTGCAGCATTTATGTATTTCAAAATGCAGAATATATCTTCAAATGATAATCTCAAAAGACAGGAGGGTTTTTTGGTTAATTTTATTTTTAATTAAAAAATATACATGCCATTACAGCTGGGAGAATATGGCCTTTGAAATATGAATGTCAAGCCAGAAATGACAACTAATTGCATTAACCTAAGCTATCTAYAAATATATCTAAATCAAGAAATAAATAAAAACATGCTTTCCTTTACTGAATATCAAGATTAAAGGATGCTGTGTCTCAGCTAAGACATCAAAGCCTTGAAAGAGTTTGGAGAAGAAATGGTGTGCTAATTCATATTGAAAGCAAAAGTATTCCTAAGGGAGACTATTCTAAACCATATGTCTTTGACATAAACTGGCAATAARAGAGAAAACTACTGCTGAGAATTTCTGTGTGAGAAATGCAGCTGAAATGCTTCTTCCTTTTCAAACAATTTGACCTCACTGGAGATATTACACATCCTCATTTTGAGCTTCATATAATCTGTTGAATTGAGCTTGGCACCATTCATAGTCTTAGAAGAAATGGAATACATTTGGAAGTAAGCTACAGCAGTAAGAATACTGGATTACTATTTGAAAGATACAAATGTTTTGGGGTCTTTTCCAGGCCTGTCCCATAGTTTTGAAAGACATAACAGGGCACAACCTAGCCATGGTGCTTCTCCCAGTGTTTCTGTTGGATGTACCCAGACACTGGGATTTTGTCCTCCAGTATACAGTGAAGGTTGCCTCAATCTCCTGTTGATGGTATGATGCAAGAAATCCTTTTCTAGGGAATGCTTGCTGCTCTCTGTGAGATAATGCACCTGGAAAATAACATGCAATAAATACAGTAAACAAAAAGATGWATGAAATAAATATTTCTGCCAAAAGCTACAGAGCTGTAAATGGTAGATGTTTGACAGCTGAAGCTGCATCACACAATTAAATAACCACACTTCTCCTCTAAGATCTTTCCTCTTTTTGTGTCTCTTCTAAGTTTTATTACCAATATTATAWTAACTGTTCAGAACTGGGTTAGAAWTAAAACGYTGSCCATATGCATTTGCAGRTGAASGAGACAACAAATGATAGATTTAAGGAATAGGCTAATTTCTAATTTCTGTGTGAAAAGGTCAGAGCAATTTTTATTTTTACAATATGTTTGCATTTCAATATAATGGAAATCTAGGTAAAATCCTCATCATTGTACTATTTCTGCTGTAAACACTAGAAATCACTGGGTAAAATAYAAAATCTTCATTGTTTCAGGGACCTAAAGACAATTTTTCTTCCCATCCTATTAGAGAAATTCCATGACCAGTTTTGTTTGCACACTCACTTTCACCCACTGAAGCTTGAATTAATTTTTGCACAGTAGAATAACTTGGAGGGAATCAAGTTATTCCTTCTCTCTYAGTAATCAGCCCATAGCTTTTCAGTAAGGGGGCTCATCTTAGAAATGAGATGAATCCTGGAACTCAAACATCCAGGCAGTAGCCATGAGGTTTCTCTGTCTAGTCAGCATTGATTTTAGAAGGAAATGGCAGYTTTAACTTTATTTGGCCTGGAGTTGATCCTGATGGGCATTTGTTGACAGTATCTATCATATTGACCTCCTTAGAGTATACAAGTGTTCCTCAGCTTAATTTGTAAGAATTCAGGGATGGAATCATCTGAAATATCTTTTTTATTTTTACTGATTTACAGTAGTTCTCCTCRGTAAATGAGCTGTAAGAGTATGACACATTCGTTTACAATGTACAAATGCTCAATTTGCATATATTTAGGAAAGTGTACAATTTGAGGGCTGTAAAAGAAGTTGCTGAATGATTAGGACACCTAAAAATATAGTCTTTTTTTTTAATGGATTAAAAAATTCAGAATTTCTTACTGAGCCCATGTATTTACAGGTGCCAAATTCCTCCTTTACAGAAAGGTRTACAGTAACTGTATTATGGAAGAGATGAAATAAATAAAAAAAAATCTCTTCCCCAGATTTTCCTCTCCTACAACTCCTTTAGGATTCTATTTTTAAAAATGGTGCTATGGAAGTCTTCTTGTAGCATTTCTCAAAGCTGCAATACTGAATTTTTATACCACAATGATATAGAAAGATATAGACACATTTTTTCTCAAGTCATTACATTTCAGATGAGAAAATAGCTAAGTAAATGGAAGTCTTATTCCTATAAAATTTTGATWTTTGAACCATATCTCCTGGGCTAAAATCCCTATTTTTCAGACCAGCTCTCTAATACCTTATCTGATGATTTGTAGGGAAGCCACAGTGTCTCAAGTAAGCTATGATATTTAATTTTTAGATAAAAAGTTTAAGGATTTGTTTATTCTTAAAAAAAAAAAAAAGAAAGGAAAAAGGAAAAGCACAACAATTTGCTAACAATTGATTTTTTGCTAGCAGGGAAAATCTTTGTTGTTGAGCATTGGTATTAACTTTAACAATGTGAGTGCTGGGAACTGAACTTTGGAATGTGGATTGGTCAGAGTTGGCACTAGTTCCCTTTGTGTCCCCAGAAGACCTGTTCCCAAGAATTCCAACTATGTGTAAGTGATGTTATTCCCCAGTTAATAACTCTAACATAAATAATAACAAACACCYGAAAATATTTGGAATGGATTAAACCCCAAAGCTCTCCCTGCGTATTTTAYTGTTTTCTCAAAAGCAAGGATAATTTCATAGATTCTAAATTCTGCAATGAGCCTTAAGGATAGAAGAAGCCAAACTCTTGAATGGTTACTTCAGTTGTTCCTGGGCACCAGGTAATTGATGTCCACTTTTCATATGAACTTACWTTTACTGGTGATAGGCATCTGCAATTTAGTAGCTACAGCTACTGATTAGATTTTAAGTATCTGAGGACTGCCATACCAATCTGGCTATGGAAGGCTCCCATGAAGTAGTGGAGAAAAAATGCTGGTGCATTTTCTGGTTTTTCAATGCTATTTAGTGGTAAAATTCAGTGGTAAAATTATTTAGTGGTAAAATTATCCCTGTTTGGTATTTTTTTCCCTTGTTTGTTATTGTTTTGGAATTGTTTTATTTCGCTTTGTTTCATTACTAGAACTTCTATTCAACATTTTAAAATATTACTATATTGTTTCACAAAACTATATTTCAAAGAAACTAAGAKTTATTAATAATATTTCTTTTGGAAAGGGCTAACATAATTTTCTTTGTAGCTTGAAATCTGTGTTCATATTACAGTAACTTCCAGCATATTAATTAAAAAAACATAATTCCCTTTACTACTCCACAGTCTTACACTTTCAACTGTTCCCAACAGTAAATTGAAGCCCAATGAAATCTAATTGCCTGGTATGCAACCTGAGAGACATTTAAAGAGAAATTAGAAACTCTAATTATATGCTAACTTTCTTCCATTTATGTTACGTTTGCAAATTTAACTCCCCATACCTTTAATTTTCTGTCTACTGCTTTAATTTTGGCTTTTCATTATTAGCAGCACTAAACTATCTCTAGTTGCATCAATATACTCTTAGATTTTCCTAAATGAGCACAGATCAGCTTGWGCTCCCTGATGTTTGTGTTGCAGTCAGAAGTCTCAGAAGTGGTTCATTGCATTTTATTATAGAGAACTTTTGTACAAAGAGATCAATTAAAATGACCCAAGTTTTAATAGAACATGAAGAGATAGACTCTTTTTTCATGCAGGATTGAAGGGAAGGGATTTTACCCCCAAATCCTCGCTGGCTCACTACCCTTTTAGCTGTTTTTACAGCTGAGAGTGCTATTTTTTTGCAGTTCACCACATGCTGCAGAGGGTGTTGATGACAGACAGTCCCTTAGTCTACTTGCATTTAGATTTATTTAATTTGCCCATTATTTTACTTGTATTTTGAATATAAAGTGAGATGTACAGTGAGCTTTTATTTTTTTAATTRTTATTCCAGTGTTGTTTCCCAAGTATAAGAAATAGATTTGAATTTTTAGTACCTTCGGTTTTAATCTTTTTTAATATCTCCAGTGTATATATATTTATAAATATATATATATATATATATATATATATATAAAGTATGTATGTATATGTTGACTTCTAAAGAGCACTCAAAAGCACTAAATTAAAGCACTTTAAACTTGTAAGGTCAAAACATAAGAACATGAAACTGTGCTATAGATAGCTCCCTATRTTTAGCAGCCTTTGGTTTATTTCACAGAATCCTAGACTTCTGGAACCATTTAGGTTGGAAAAGACCTCTAAGATAGAAACTTTCTTCAACCTCTGTAAATTTTAAACCATCAGAAAATCCTGTGGCAAGGATGTACAAGGTTAATTGTAAGCTCTTTGAAGACCTGCTAATGTTGAAGCTCGTGCCAGCACATTTATCTTACCATGATTCTGAGTTTTTTTCATTTTTACATTCATTGTAATGTCATGCATTACTCTTGTATATGGTTGGCTTTTTCCCTTTTAAAAATATTTGGGATTTTTTCTGTACAGGTGTGAATGGTTTAATGCTGAAGGGAAAAGCATTATTGAATCAAGTGCCCATACCTATGTATATAAAATATATATAAAATTATTAAGTAGTCATTATGTGTACACAGATGCCTGTATTATGATTTTTTTCRCCTCTGCTTTTGGTGACCCTGAAATTTGTTTCTACATAAAGATGAAATATCTTGGGCATTTTATAAGGTGTATAAGATAGAGGAAATATGTAGAAAAAGTAATTTTTTYAGGTCTAAAATCTGGTTATGTCCCATGATATTACAGGAAATGCACTAAGAGAAAGTAATGCGTTGTTTAAAAAAATATTGTTTATAAATAAATCTACAAACTGAAAATATATATTTTAATGTTGTTTTGTTTCAAAATTACATTCCTTCTATTCCACACATGAAGTGTTAAAATAACATTTCAAATTCTACTCTCCTTTTGTGCTCATATAAGTTTTTCAAAAAGAATTGATTACACGACTGAGTGCTAGAAAGTTTGCTTGATTGTTCTCCATTATATCAGYTGGTCTAATAAAAGATATTGCCTCTGCCAACAAACCTCATTTCTTCCTTCTGAAACTGCTTTAGMAACTTCTCTGCTTGCCTGAAAAATATCAGAGACATGATGATTATCCAGTAACCACTCACCTAAAAAGGATGCACCTAAAGCTAGAAAATGCATCAAGCATGAAATTTACTGTAAGTTCATATCAAMTGATGGAATAACTTTGCACCATTTAACATCACAACTGATATGGTTTTTACAGCATAGTGATAGGAACTAAGTATTAATCAGTAAAAATTTATGCTAAAAATTAAGAGACTCACTATGAGCAATAAAATTGGAACCAGTTATACATAAAGTGGAATGCCTTAGAAAATAACAATAGACTTGATTTCTACTTAGATGTATATTAGGTGTCAATTAGCAGCAAATAACAYGCTAATACAAACTTGATTATATTAATGTTGGAAGATTAATCATGCATATGCTATATTATATGAAACATACTTTTAAAGCAGCACTAAGATTTTCACTCAGAATTATTACATCTAACCAGTTTTGGATAATAAATGAAAAGGACAAAATCTTATGGTMAAAACAAAACCAAAGTTGTCATATSTGCATGTTGTAGGYTGAGAGCAAAGTCTGGCCAAGGTGAAGTAGTTTTATTTTCAGTAGGATCTGACTTTCATACCCTAAACTTTGATTCTGCAGACTTGTTTGTTGAGCAAATATCCATCTCTAAAAATTTTGCATCTCTGTGTTGATATATATTTAGATGACATTACTAGACCTAGAWCTCTGGGACAAACCTGAAAAATAATTTAGATGTGTCTAACTTGTAGGCATTCTGTACTACTAGCAAACGAATTTCTGAAATCTGAAAAGTATCCCATGAGTGAGAAATGGTGTTGGGTTGGGATCTGTAAATGTGTTCTTAGGTTGCACGATGTGGCTGGGGGTGTGTATTCTGTTGCCATGTGCTAAAGGTGGGGCAGTTACCTTCTGTTAATTGTGTCACCTTTAAAACCAGGTGGGGCAGTTTGCTTTATCTCTTCCACAACCCATCCTCCCTCTGGGAAACATCTTCTGTTATGGGCCATTGAGTGTCCCTGCATGGCTGATAAAATTCCATCATCCCTTTGGGAGATGCTCTGCCCAGGGGGAGGAGCCAAGCATTCCTACCTGGATATAATCTGAGATTTGGAACACCACAGGCTGCCTTTTCCCACTGGATTCCCAGAGGAGCAGCTTTCTTTTCCTACTGGATTCCCAGAGGAGCAGCTTTATTTCCCACTGGATTCCCAGAGGAAGACCAGGCCCATCTACACCACCACTGGATCTTCAGAGGAAGTTCAAACCCTTCTACAGGATCCCTGCTCCAACAGAACCACAGCTGTCACTGCAGGAGGGCTGCAGCCACCATTTAATGGGACTGCTGCCAACACCCTGACCCACAGGGTGTCAGGCCATATTCTGGCTCTGTCAGTGTTGTTTTGCATTACTGCATTTTTATTTTACTTTTATTCTTTCTGTAATAAGGAACTGTCATTCCAATTCCCATATCTTAGCCTGAGAACCCCTTAATTTCAAAATTNTAATAAGGAACTGTCATTCCAATTCCCATATCTTAGCCTGAGAACCCCTTAATTTCAAAATTATAATGATTTGGWGGGAGGGGATTCACATTCTCMTKTTCAAGGGAGGCTCCTGCCTTCCTTAGCAGACACCTGTYTTTTYAGGACAGTCCTGAAACAAATGGCAGCACTCATTCCTTTTTAGCCAACAATATACTGGCACAAAAAGTTGTTCAAGGGACAGAGTGCAATTGCCACATTCACTGCAAGGAATGGCAGCTCTCACCTGGCTTAGGGCCTTAGCCCAGCTTGTCCCACAGCCCCCTGCAGCCACAGCTGCTCCACTCCTGCCCAAGCAGCACATGGACATGTGGTCCCAGTCAGATGGGGAAGAGTCAGAGTTTTCTGCCATGCATCAAATTTGAATTTGAGTCATTCTGAGTTAGATTCAAAATCCTTCTTTTGCCTTCTCATAAGGCTTGTTAACATATCTTAATCTCTGGCTAATCATTCCAAGTGTCTGTTGTAATCAGCAGAGTTCTAATCAGTATCACTAGGATAATTACTTGCATCCTGAAGCAGACATCTAAAAGGAGCTAAATTAATTGCATCTTGAAAGTGGCTATTTCACAGAACTCACAGAATCACTGGGTTGGAAGAGACCTTAAAGATCATCAAGTCCAAACCAGCCCTARCACCTCAACTAAACCATGGCACTGAGTGCCACATCCAGTCCTTTCTTAAACACATACAGGGATTGTGATTGCATCACCTCCCCGGGCAGACCATTCCAGCATTTTATCACCCTTTCAGTAAAAAAAACTATCCTAATATCCAACCTATATTTCCCTTGATGCAGCTTGACCATTCTTCTTACCATTTCACCACAAACGAAATGCAAAATTACTACCTTAGTGTCCAAAATACATTTTATAGAACCCTAAAGTTAGCTGAGATTTCTTGTATAAATTTACTGTAAAACTAAMAATTTTTTTTTTAAATGTAATTTTTTAAAAATGCTTTGAAACTGATTTTAGTAACACCCCAAGTAATTTTTATGAATTCCTCTTGTGGACCCTGCAAGCCTTCATAGATGCCACAAAAACATTTGACTTGATGGGTGGTTTTTTTTTTTTCTTAATCATTATCAAAACTTAATTTCAAAGTTAAATGAGATTTCTTATATGAGACTGTTCAGACTAACTCTGAACTGATTATAATAGTTCAGCTCATGTTGCAATTACACAATTCTACAACTGCTGGTATGAAACCTTGAGCTTTGTAGTGAGACTTTGTCCACTGGGACCTCCACGGAAGARTGATGCCCAGAATGATTCTTAGGTGTGCTCTGTTTCAGTTTACAGTGATCCATGTACCAGCCTTTTATGGTCTGACAGCATCMTCAAGCAGCATCTCCCTTTTGCTTACACTGGAGAACTTTATTGAGCTTTGCTACCTGTTCTTGCCCTTTAGGCAGGCTCTRTAAACACCTCCTCAGAGGAAAATGAGTTCATCTGGGATTCTTTCTGCTCTTCATTATACACAGGTTTCCATTTAATCTTTTGTGGCAATTAAGCCAGGTTGTCTCAACAARTGCCTGTGCTGCTTCATTGTAATGGGTTTTTTTTTTTCAAATAAAGGTCCTTGGGCTTTTTGATGTCTGAAAACCTTGTGTTGGAATGCATGGCAAAGTGTTAAGGTACACAGAGACTCACCTCWGCACAGTGCATTTACATAAATCACAACATGGTTTCATGGTCGTGTAATGTTTAARGATTAAATGCTGACTCCTAGATTCCTCTCATGGGCTTCTAATGAARAAAAAAAAGTCCATTTCCTTAAGAAAAAAATACAGTGTTTTCCTACTTTCCTACTTTAATTTTATTTACTTTCCTACTTTAACTTTATTTCCAAAAGCCTATTACTGAGTGAGCGAAGTCCTTTCCTGTTTTGAAGTAGCTAAACACTGACATATATTAAATTGTTAGACCTAATGCTTAAGACACAAAGATGCTGTGGTGGCCAGCTGTTATTTCTTGAARTCATGAGTTTGTTTACTCTGGGTTACAATCATCAGAAAAAATATAACATCATAATTTTGTAATGGCAACGTTATCTCTTGTGTCTGCCTTCATTTTAATTTCATTTGCATAAATAAAGGATCCCTTTAATGGGTCAGTCAGGGCATAACAGCCTGACACTGCTTTCACCTATCCACACTGACTTCTCCAGTTACTTGTGAACAGTTCTATAAGAATACTCAATAAGTTACTAGGTAAACAAAAAGAGCCATAAAATAATCAATATCGAAATTCACACATGCCAACACATTTCTTCTGCCAAGAATTTATTTTTCCTTAAAAGGTAAAGTATTTGTTGTACAAATGAAAAAAAAAAAAACAACAAAACATTCCTCTTTGGCCTAAAATATCTCTTCTTCTAGAGTGATTCCTAACACTCATTTTTGTGATGTTTTAAATTCATTTTTTGGTAGTTTTTTTTTTTTAAAGCTAAAAGCTTGTACCAAAAATGACCTTCTTGAGAAAATAATAACTATATGGATTAATTAATTCAGGGATAAGAAGACAAAAGACTCAGGAGTCAGTTTGGAAGCCGCTTTAGCATGGTCTGTTCCTTGTTTCTGCTGCTGTGTATTGCAAGAGAGGGTAACAGCTGAAAGTGAAAATATTTGTTTTACAGTGACAGACCAGTAATGTGCTGTATCGACTGCAAGTTCAGAGACAGAAGATTATTTTCAGTTGTTAACTATATGCTGACTTCCTATGTTGTCCAGGTCCTCTTTTTTTAGGAGCTCCATAGWATATGTGATTTTTTTCATTTTTGTTTTTCACCAGAGTATACTAAATCTAAGTCACCTCCTGAACTATTCACAAACTTAGCAGCTAAGAAACTCTCAGACTATTCCCTCACTTCTGCTCTGTTTAACCTAGAAACAGAGGCAACATAAAAACTCAAATAGATAAGTATGTGGTGAGAGACAGATGTAGAAGGGATGACAGGAAAGTAATGTGCAGAGGGGCTTTCAAGTCTTCAGCTATACTCAAAACAAACATGAAATATCTTGGGTTYGTTGACCTGGAGAAGCTTTTGAAAGGCTCTTGTGCTTGTCATAAAAATCTCAGGTTTAGATTTTTGTTCTCCTTCTGTCTTGAAAACAAATACACATACAAGAATATTTCCTTTTYTATATTGTAATCAAGCAGTGGCCTTTGGTTATCTGCTTAAAAATAATATGATACTGCTTCCTATTCTGCAATTAAGGCTGAGTACAACATAGAGCAGAACAGGCTTGTGATAGATAGACTGTAAAAGGGTAAGTTTGATGAACTGCTTCAAGTTCTTCTTGTTTTACATGACYTTGGACATGTCCTTTAATTTCCATAATTAAAAAACCTGTGGATAATACACTATTCTTCCACACTTAGCTTCTCAATTAAACTTTAGTATTCGTAACATCTGGAAAGATTAAGAAAAAATTAAGCACGAAATGAAATGATCCTGTGAGATTTATACTAGGCAGAGTTAAAATCAGGAAAAAAAAAAGAGAACAATACATATGTTTCAAATAATTTATATTAAGCATAGGGTTTTTTTTGCAATTTAAGATTTGCAACTATAGATATATTTAATCCTGGCCACTCTCTAACTCTTTCTGACTCTTTCAAAAAGCAATAAATAAGAAACCCACAAACAAGCAGTATTTGTGCAGTTAAGGCACACTTATAGATAGATTTGGACAATAAGAATAAATTCAGGTCAAGGGTACTCCACTGTCGTGGTGTTCACAGGGGTCTGAGGATGAGGGAGAGATGAGGATCGGACTCCATGTTTCAGAAGGCTTGATTTATTATTTTATGATATATATTACATTAAAACTATACTAAAAGAATAGAAGAAAGAATTTCATCAGAAGGCTAGCTAAGAATAGAAAAAAAGAAAGAATGATAACAAAGGTTTGTGGCTCTGCTCTCTGTCCCAGCCAGCTCGCTGTGATTGGCCATTAATTACAAACATCCAACATGGGCCAATCACAGATGCACCTGTTGCATTCCACAGCAGCAGATAATCAATGTTTCCATTTTGTTCCTGAGGCCTCTCAGCTTCTCAGGAGGAAAAATCCTAAGGAAAGGATTTAGCATAAAAGATGTCTGTGACACTCCACATCTGGGTTTTAAAGTAGCTTGAGTTTGCTGATATAACTAATGAAAGAATTGGATAACAAAAATTTTCATAATACCTAAGAAGGGGAAAATAAGATGAGCTCCAGTCTCTTCATGATCATCTGCAAAGCAGAGTTTCGTAGGGCAAGCAGTTCCTGCCTGAGTGCTGCAGAAATCCAGGCAGTATGACACRTCCTGTGAGGGTGTCCTTGGCACACACTGCTCTGGTTCAGCCCTGGACATTAATTCAGTTTCCTCTTTGGCCCTGTCATACATCTTTTTTGGTCACAGTCACTTCTGCACTGCTGTTGGCTTACAGCTGTGTGGTGTTTGCTGCTGTGGGCTCTTCAGTGTCCTGTGTGTGGATCAGTGTGTACCCTGGCAATGCTCTATCCAGGCTCCAAGACAATTGGACTCCTCTAATAAATTGAAATCTAATTTCCAGCCCTCCCCCAAATACCCCCCAAACCTCCCCAGTTAATTACCTTTCTCCTTTAGATCAACCATAAATTACATTTTTCAGGTGACTAAGCAAAGAGGTCCTTGCACTTTCGAGTACACTTTTTMGTACTTGGACTCAATATTTCTACTTGTAAAAAAGGTTAATGACCCTTCTTTTATTTTGAAGCATGTTGAAGCATATTTTGAAGCCTCTCTCATTATGTTCTCAAAGGACTATGATACTAGAGTGTTGAGTGCCTTAGAAATGCCCATGCATAAACATCTGAGGCAAGGCCTTGAGTGGGATCCAAGGGCCTTAGAAATGCCTATGCATAAACATCTGAGGCAAGGCCTTGAGTGGGATCCAARGGTCCTTGGATGCAATCYACAGAGAAGCCTGAACAGCCATGGGAAGGTTTATTTACTTCTCTAGCTCAGCATCTCTGTGGATTATAATTTTATTATGAAGTATAAAACCAATAAATGTAGAGGCCTGGCCTTTGTATTGAGCAGAATGGGTTTGCTACCTGCAGCGACATCTCTCTGCCAACCACCTGAACAAGTTCCAAGCAATTTGGAAAATCTTGCTGTTCTTTAAAGTATAAATGGTTTCATGGCAGCTGGGAGGAATCCATTTCAAATTTGAAATGAATATTCCCCAAYTGTGCCAGTGGGGAAAAATGCAAATTGCATTACACCTGCTTATTAGACATGACCATCAGTGCCAAAACCAGAACAAAATTGAGCCCTTTCTGATAATAGGGTGTAGACAACTAAAAGATAAAATAAAAATTCCTAAAATATTTTTCATGGATAGTACAGTAATATCACAGCTCACTGTKATTGGCCATTAATTAGAAACAACCAACATGGGCCAATCACAGATCCACCTGTTGCATTCCACAGCASCAGATCTGTGATTGGCCCATGTTGGWTGTTTGTAATTAATGRCCAATCACAGCCCAGCTGGCTCAGACAGAGARCCGAGCCACAAACCTTTGTTATCATWCTTTCTTTTCTATTCTTAGCTAGCCTTCTGATGRAATCCTTTCTTCTATTCTTTTAGTATAGYTTTAATGTAATATATATSATRAAATAATAAATCAAGCCTTCTGAAACATGGAGTCAGATCCTCRTCTCTTCCCTCATYCWMRRACCCCTGTGAACACRGTCACAACCATCCAATTCTGTTTAAAACAGAAATATGTTAATTTTCCTCAAGTCATGTTTTGTTTTTTTCCCTGAGGCAGTGATTGGTAATTGATCTCCCTTTCTTTACCTTCATCCATGAGTTTTCCATTCATTTTCTTTCCCTGGTGGGAAGGGAATGTATGAGAGCAGCTATGAAGAATTTTGTCATGTAGCTAAGGAAAAGCTACAACAGTATCCATAGAGAAAAAGGGGAAAATTGTTTAAGTTTTTTATTTAATTTATTTCACTTCTGACATTGTTTCAGATGTTACTCTGTGTCTTTCCATTGGTTTCATGAGGCTGCTTTTCCAAAGCAGAAAGATGCACCTCTAATCAGGACATAGAGAAAATATACAGGCATGGTTATTAAAAATAAAACAAAAAAAAAATGAAACCAAACAGAAAAAGAACCCAAAAAACAAAAAAACCTAAAACCAAACCAAAAAGAAACCAAACCCCTCCCCAAAACACTAACCTCCCATCACCAGCAACTGCCCTTAAATTTCATTTCAGTGTGAGTTTTGTGGCTTTCCCTTTGGTTTGTCTCTTTTGTTTTTTTTTTGAGATTAGGACCTGAAACTGACTGGGACAGAAAATACATTTTGATCAAAAGTACAGTGATTGAGTAAATTTTATTTTTTGATGAGGTAGAGATTTTCCATTATGGATGAAKAAATGGGATCACCTATTGCAAGTCAATGAGTTGCCTTATTGTAGMAGAAGAAAAAAACACAGTTAATATATTTTGATGCATTCAAAATGCATTTTTAGTATTACCTTTGAATTCTATTAAACATTTTTTCTTTGACTAGCATTCCAAAGATAAGATAAYGGCTTTTTGATTCTCAAACCTGCTGAAATCAATTTACTTCTATGTTTTTAACCTTTCTTTTTCACTTAAGGTGTATGGTATTAATGTTGAGATGAGGTATTTCTCCTTGCTATCAAATAATTTTCCAGTKTGTCCACTCTTTTGCATTTGTTTTTGCAGACACACTGTCATTCTTCTGGCAGGTATTAAGGAAGTTGTTGCATGTACACSTGCAGTATAGCAAGGATGTATATTCACAGCCCTAAAGCTCCTTTTAATATGCTCTGTGGTAAGTACAGAACACAGTTTTTATAAAATCTCACTTAATATATACCTGTGATTTCTAACTATCTATAAAATCTTGCTCTGAACTTTCTTAAAGAGGTTTGTATATATCTATATTGTATATACGTATATCTGCGTGAGAGTTCATGTATATCTGCATGTCTATCTGAATCAGATTTTTTCTTTGAGGATTTTCTTCTTTTTTCTGCCTATTTTACTAGAAATTATATTCCAGAAGGGCTCCTTTTAATGAAGAAGTTTATGAGGAAGCTTCTGTGTCCCAGGTATTCTTCTTTAGYATGAAGACATCAACTACCTTGCTGAGTGTTTAATATGCAGTCAGATATTCATTATTAAGCACTGCATGAAACATCATCACTGCAAACCAACCACATTATTTCAGTCTGCCTAAAATTAATGAATCTTCAGTTCTGGCCAAACAAAGATCACTTAAAATTAAGCTGAAGATGAACAACATTCCTTGCCCAGAGGATAAGCAAAACCTCACATCCCTATTTCCATTTAATAGTACTGCAGCACCATAATATTTAAATGTATTTCTGGTCATATTCCTTCCTCCTTAGGACAACTACTAAAAGAATTTACTTTTCATCAAAAGCAGAAAAAATATTTATAGGTGGATAACTAATTTCTCATTTTTATGCTGAATTTGCACAAAACAAAACCKTGCACAGCTGCTCTTTGGAAGATAAAAAGGATTCAAATTGCTGTAGCAGMCTTGTGAGTAGAAATGTTTTCAGATTTTCAGGAAATCAAATTGCATGGGGAAAGGGAAATATTTTTCTTTTTTYCCCCTCTAGAAATATTTTATCCTTTACTTATTCCTAATTGATTGGCTCTTACACATGGGTATTTTTACTGCTGTAGAATGCCTGGAATGAAAGACAAATAAAGAAAGTTCACCTCTTAATCATGAGAGGAGACATCCAGAGTGAGAACTTTGCTAAGGCAACAATTAGGAAGGCTCACAGTTTTTTTATAGTGATGCTGGTTTWATGTCCACGATTTACTTTAATTATCTAGGCAATTATATAAACGTCCATTACCACATTACCTTACACCAACGGGTCACACAGCCTTCTTTGAAGTAAACTTGGGTGTGTAACAAAACTATTATATAAGTATTTGTCATAGAAATAAATATTTCATAGTTAAAATGAACAGATATTAAAGAAGTGTTTTACCAAAGGAAATACAACAAATGCATGCAGGCAGAAAATAAGAGAACTAACAGGGAAAAGCAGATTTTATTTAAAGGAGTTGTGGTGGTTTTTTTTTCTGCACAGAATCTATCCAATATACTATTTGAAATATTGAATTTTCTTCAAAATTGCTACCTTATTCTGAAATGAATGTAAGGCAGCTCAGTTTCTCCTCAGATTCTCCAAATCACTCATCATCTAGATTTCATGGTGTCAGCGTGATGGGGACTATTTCAGGCATTTCTTCTCCCTGCTTGATTGACCAGGAGACATGCCATGAGATTCACCTGGCCAGCAAATCGGATCTGAAGAGGCGGAGGAGGACAATGACATGACTCCCAGCAGTCAGCCACTCATTAGATAGAAGCACCCTTCAAAAAATCTGTGCCTGCCTCAGGTGAAATAGATGTCAAATTTGCCTGAAGGACACGGATCAAAGAGTACTGCCAACTCACACTGCACACATCAAAACACCCTGCAGCTGAATTGCTCTTTTTCCTACTGAAACAGAACTTCTCCCCATGTGGGTGTTGCACAAAATACATATTTTAATCAGCTTAAAACGTATTTTAATTATTTACACTGATCTCACAATTTCCTCTGTAGAAGAAAACAAATATTATACAAGATAATTGTCAGTGTTGGACCAATTCTTGCTRTCTCAGACCTGTGGAAAGATAGGAGGATTAATCAGTCTTCATGTTTTGGTTTTTTTTGTTTTTTTTTTTTTAACTGGTCAATGAAATGTTTGGCAATAACTTGTACTTCCTAGCTATTGTTTCACTAACAATTCTGTCTGTTAGGAAAGAAAAAATGTCCTGTGACGAGATACTGCCTCCAGCAAAGCTGATCTTACTTACTTATTGCCAGCAACTCATTTCCTTCAATTCTTCTGAGTGTTCCAGGTCCCTTGGACATGATAGCAAGGGGAAGTTTATTCCCTCACACTTTCAGGAACTGGATTCCAGATTTACCCATTGAATATTTCAGGAGATTCATCMGTGTACTTCTGCTACTTGCCAACAGAGGACAACTCTATGCCACAGCTGCCTTCTAATGCAGCATTTTCAGAAAAGTTCAGGGCATAATAAACAAAGTATTGAATCAGGTGTATGACCATCAATATCTCTTTCTCTCTGGATGTTTAAAAAAAAAAAAAGCACCTGAACATCTCTAAGTTGCACCAAGAATGCAAGAGGTGTATTGGATTATCTCTCGCCATGTTTCCCATTTTAAACAGATTTAGAATGGCTTTCCTGGTAAGAGGCTGCAAGACAGCCTTGAATCTACTTCCTAAAGCAAGTAATTAATTGTTCAGTGATATTGGATTTATTGCCTTGCAAAACAATGTAATTTTTTTAATAGCCTGAATTGTCTCTTGCCAAGGTCTTTATTGTGCAACACTGGCTTTTTTTTTTCTTTTTTCTTTCACTCATGATATTAGAAAAGTCAGGAGTGGTAGACCTCAAAAGCTTCATGCAAAGCTTCATGGTTCTTTATCTATAAATAGGGATAATATTTTTTGTGGTAACAGTGATCTGAACACTCATGACTATTTTTAATACTTGTTGAAAAAAATAACAGYGAACGTGAGAAAAGTCTGTCCTAAAGCATTCCCTTTTGAATTTTGAGAGGATTTTTTTTCCATTTATATTCTCATGGCCATTTCAACCAGTCATGCTTATTGATCTACTGAACAGACAGGAAAAAAAAAATCTGGTGCTGCATTTTGTCAGTTTAAAGTGCCTGGTTCACTTCTACCAAGTAGGGAACATATGCAAAAAAATAGCTAGGTTCCTTGAGTCCTCCAACAAAGTCTCTTTTAAAATGAAGAATTTAAGTAGAGGAGTTGTCTCATTGTTTTTGAAACGCTACTCATGCACTGGAAGTAGAAAATGCTCCTTTCCTGAATTAGATAAATGGTTCAAAGGGAAAGATTTGAGGACTTCCAATGCTAGTACTCTGAATGATTACTCTGATTTCGGAAGGTAGGAGGGCTCTACAGAGAGACCTGGAACAGYTGGATGGATGGGCKGAGTACAACAACATGAGGTGTAACAAGTCCAAGTGCCMAGTTCTGCACTTTGGCCACAACAACCCCTTGCAGCACTACAGGCTGGGGATGGTGTGGCTGSWCAGTGCCCAGGCAGAAAGGGACCTGGGGGTGCTGGACAGCTGCTGACTGGACAGGAGCCCTSGTGGCCAAGAAGGCCARWGGAATCCTGGCCTGKRTCAGGAAYRGTGTGGCCAGCAGGAGCAGGGAGGTCATTTGGCACTGGTGAGGCCACACCCTGAGTGCTGTGTCCAGTYCTGGCCCCTCAGYTTGGGAAGGAWKTTGAGACGCTTGAGYGTGTCCAGAGGAGGGCAACGGGGCTGGTGAGGTTCTTTGTCACAGACATCTCTTTATGAAAAATCTTTTCTTTAGGATTTTTCCTTCTGAGAAGCTGTGGCCTCAGAAACAGATGTAAACAATGGTTATCTGCTGCTGTGGAATGCAACAGGTCTGTCTGAATTGGCCCATCTTGGATGTTTATAATGAATGGCCAATCAAGGACTGAGCTATCTTGGACAGAGTCCAAGAGATCTGCTTTTGTTATCATTCTTTCTTTTCTATTCTTAGGTTAGCTAGCTTCTGGAAACCTTTCTTTCTTTTTCTTTGTAGTATAGTTATAATGTAATATATATATCATAAATTAATAAATCAAGCCTTCTGAACATGGAGKCARCATTCTCGTCTCTTCCCCAAATCAAGAACCCTTGTGACCACTKTCACAGTTCTTGGAACACAAACCCTGTGTGGGACGACTGAGGGASCTGGGGGTGTTYAGTCWGGAGAAAAGGAGACTCAGGGGTGCCCTCATCACTCTCCACAACTGCCAGAAAKGTGGCTGTGGCCAGGTGGGGKTGGCYTATTTTTCCAGRMARCAACWGACAGAACCAGAGGACACAGTCTTCGTCTATGCCAAAGGGAAATTTATGCTGGATGTTCAGAAAAAGTTTTTTACTGTAAGAGAGTGATAAAGTGCTGGAATGGTCTGCCCAGGGAGGTGGTGCAGKCACCATCCCTGGATGTGTTTAAAGAAAGACTGGATGTGGCACTCAGTGCCATGGTTTAGTTGAGATGTTGGGCATGGGTTGCACTTGATGATCTCAAAGGTCTCTTCCAACCTTGTGATTCTGTGATTAAAACCCAAAGGATTGTTTCCAGCTAGGAGTGCAACCATCATTGTGAAAATGCCAGTTTCACACCACATTTCCCTAAGTTAGCACATTAAATACTTTAATTCTCTAAGACTTGGTGAACTTTATTCTCAACCAATGAAGATAACTAAAATAAAGAGTTTCAGACATAGATTTTGTGATGACTTCTGTTGTAACCACTGACCCCAGTGTAGGTGATCTTCAGAGTTATTGTTGGGTGTTTTAAAAAATATTTTTTAATACCGAGTAAGCACTTCCAATTCATGCTTGGCATATTGTACTTTTGGAAATTACAGCATTCTGATAGTTTTGAGGCCAGGACTAGAAAGATGGACTTCTCAGCCTTGGCTACTCTCTGATTATCCCAAGAAAGATAAAAGATGTGCCAGTGGCAGTCCTGCCACTCCCTAGCCTGGCAGTTTCCTTGGAGAAGCCTGGATGTGAAAGCTGGGAGAACTTTGGGCAAGAGTCCCTTTATGCCCCACTAGATGAGACTGCAGTTTGTCTGCTGCACAAGCATGTAAGGACACATCTGCCAAGTATTTCCTATGTAGCATTGGCCATGACTTATCCAAGGATTAGATGAACAAAAAAGGAAAACCTTGCATTTCCTGAATTTAATTTTGTGGAGCTTAGCCATGGTTCACTGKCTGACCTTGTGTTTACAGGATTTTATTATATGAAAGCACTACCCTTAGGAAAAGGTCTTAATAGAATTTAATAGAGATTAATCCAAAAGGTCTAACTGAATTATTCTAGCAAATGTTAATCTAGAAGAATATTTTTTTATGATGCTCTTGAACCAGAAGAATCCATTGTAAAGCCCAGAAAAGAAGAAAACTGTAGAGATTTGAGCATTGTAGATACATGTGCAAATGTAGGAGAGTTTACAGATTTGACATAGGATAACTAATGTCAGCTAGCAGAATATAACAATGTACAGCTTTTAAAGAAATACTTCCATACTTTAAAAACTGTAACATATTTAAATAACCACAAACATTACAGTTCATGATCTTGGGGCGTAAAGCTGTAGAAATCTAGGTATCTACATGTAACGTTACAGAAAGTAGAAATGGCAGCACTAGCAATCTAGGARGATTAAATGTGTTCGAATAAATATTAGAATAAACATGAATTTCAACTTAAAGTCAGTTTTGTAGTTAAGCAATTATTTATTTTACCCCTCACTGCTTGAAAAATATTTTTGGTTGGTAGGGTGCCACGAGAAGTAGAAAGGGGCTGAAGAGAGGAATCTGATAATATCCTGCACTCYTTATGACAACATGAGATCTTATGCWWTGTGTGTTTGKATCTTATGCAATATACCATCCTTAATGAGGTACTTCAATTTCAGCCAAATGTCAAAAATTGAAAAAGAAAGATATGCTAAACATTTTATAAATCTTTTCATTAATTAACACATTCCTGCAATACAAAATACTTCTCCATGCTGCGAAGTAGGTCTAAGTTGAATAAATTAACAGTGATGCCAAAATATGGGAAAAACAGGATATAATATTAACAAAAATTAATTACTTAAGATAGCTTTAGTTAATTTTTAATGCAGACAAGCATACTTTAACACCCACTTTTAAATTCTAAATAGGTATGAAGAGAATCTAGGATAATTTTAATGRTAGCTGTCCTATATTCCAGGGAATCTTAAAATACAAAAGCAAAGCTCCTGTCAGCTAGTTGACAGTAGGCAAATGTTTTCCAAGGACAGCACAYTGATGATGATACTAGAGGCTTGAATGGCAGAAAGTGATGGATGAGTTTGTTTCTTGCCATCCCARCGCCAAAATAAGTGGGTTTGACTTCATCTGCACGGTATCACACTTAAGCTTGGGGGTGGAGGAGGAGAAACTTGTGCAGGCAATCTGGCAGGGAAAGAGAGGGATGACACTGACATCCACATATGCTTCCCACTGCCAAGGCAGCATTTCTTCTGCTCTCCTTGGCTTGGATCATCAACATTGCCCCGAGGTTTCTGGGACAGAGGCTTGGAGAGAGGGGCTCAGATGTTGTCTCTGTGCTCCCTTAGGTCTGGCCCTGCCCACAGCCACAGCTGCCACTGCACCCTCTTCCACAAGCGCATCTTTCTAGAATATCCTCCTGAAAAGGTGAAATTTGCAGAATGGCGCTAAGAAAATCCGGTTTCATATTCAGATCCAGAGGTAACTGAAACTGGAGTTGTTTTTTCTCCAGCTGGTGCAGGTTTAATGCAAATCCCTTTTTCCTGCTCCTTTATGGAGGTGTTTTGTTTTCTTTTTCTTCCAGCACATTAGTGGGCGATACTACATTGAAGTAGGATGCTGGAAACAGGATAATTTAGTGAAAGCATGAAAACAAYAAGTGTTCCATGTGTTTGCTAAAATGACTGGAAAATTCATATTACATGGAGTTTAGCAAGGCTTTAAGTTTTATTTTATTTTTTTTTAAAGATACTTGTTCTAGTTATTAGCAATGCATTATTCACAAACTGTTTAGTTCTGCATATAYATCCAGCCCAGTTTCTGAACAGCTAGGATTTGGATAAGTGGAATGCACTTTTTATTCAAATTCAGATGCTAACCAAAAGACCAAAGAAAACCTGCAGTAAACTCTTCTTAAAATATCAGATTTAATAAGATTTTATTTACTCCTTTCTTTCAATGCATAAAAGATACAAAGACCCYTATGGGAAGGTGATACCAGCTCTCATCAAATATATTTTTCATTTTGTTTTAAGACAGATGGGTTAGTTTTGACCTTTTTACAATTCTTGTTAGGATCTATTGTTCTGCCAACTTTGGCATTGCTGATGCCCAGTTTATTACCAGAAGTCAAAGAGACAACAGAATCTTTCTACCTTTGTTRTGTATAAAAATTTCAATCTTGCAATTTAATCTTTTTTCACAAGATGCTGATTTTTAAAACTGATCCGAATGTTTGGAGTTTGCCACTTTTTCCATCAGAATAACAGAGATATGATTGGTTTGGTTGCTAATTGGTATTTTTTGGTAAATATACCAAGCTAATGCTATTTCCCAGCTTTAATTAAACACGTAAATTATTTACTTACATAATGAAAGTTATTGTATTGGCAGGTTCCTTGTATTATTTATATTGCCCRATGGCACAGAAACATCACATTATCAAATCACTTCATTGTTTAATCATCGTTCCATTTGATGTTATTCATGTTTGGATATGAATAGCAAAGGCCTATCAGTTTTGGGATCCACATGTTACACTGTGCATAGACATCAAACGATTGTGAGCCACTTGTCACAACCACAGTTCAGTGCTTGATACTGTATTTCTTTAAATTATTATTCCACATGTTTTTGTTATAAATTCTGTATCTAAGCCAATGCTTAATGGATTGATCTGTGGAAAAAGTAATATAAAGTAAAATAGTACTTATTTTTGTCCTCTTTCTGTTCAGCAATACTGAGCCTAGCAGCCAGCTCTGTCCCTTTTTGCACAGAACCATTTGGTGAGATTAGAAGATGCTCTTTGTGCCCCTTTGCCTACCCCGCTATGAAATGTACTTTTTTCCTTTATTTTTCTTTTTCAGCACCAGTCTGATGCCAGGGTTTTGTTGCTACATTGACATATAATTTCATTAAAATGAGTTAAAGTAAGTTTTATATGTACTTTGGAACAGGAAAGCTGGATGCATGGGTCAGCTTTGAGGAGACAGAGGGTGGTAGGAAAAAGAGTGGCCAAAAGTGTCAATTCCCTCCTGGTGTAAGCCAGCACAATCTGTGGAGCRCCATGAACAAAAATATGAGAAAAAAAATCAAAATCATGAGGTTGAAGAAAGTGGCTTTGAATACATGTGTTTATTAAATGTCCTGTGTCCATCAGTATGTAGGCAGTAAAATGAATAATGTGGAATGCTGAAAGAAGCTGAGCATTTTCTCTTTTTTTTTTTTGGTCAGTAGGACATTCAGCATCTGTAAGAGGGAGGTTGTTTAATACTACATGGAAASATTTATTAATCCCCAAGTTTCTCATTAATCCTTACAGGACTAAGTACGTGTTAACACCAGGACTAGAAAACTGTCACTGTTTAGCAGCTGGCTYAAATGACCTCACTCAAATTGCATTCATATTTCAGAACTCTGTGTCCAAGTTTTTCAAAGCAGAACCTGACTCCTTTAGTGGAAGCCTAGCCTTGTTTAACTTCATGGAACAATTAGCACTGGCAGAAGGAAGAGCTCTTCTGCCTCAGTGACAAACTTCTGTGTTTCACTGTAAATTGTTTCAGGACTTCAACTAATTAGCTCCTATGTGAGTGAAGGAAATTCCTGCAAAAATTAATAAAGCTCAAATTACCTACTTTAGAAGCRATCCCAAAAAGAGTTACTTCCTTGAAGGGATGGGAGCTCTGCAATAGTTTATGGAATGAGTGGCAGAAGCATAGTTCAAAGCAGCAGGTATCAATGACCTATTCTCCAAATCCTTGGCCCTGAAGTTGTGAGATCACCAGTAGTATTTTTGCTGTATGCTGCCACATGACGAGTGTGTCAGAGCCAGAGTACATACCTGAGGACTCTCTGTTCTTATTTTACAATTCTCTCCTCACACAAATTTATTTTTCAACCTAAAATAATATCAGAAGCTACAATAAGGCATGTTTKAGATCCCAACTGTAGCATATTATTTAAAACAACTGGAGTTGTGAACATTTGTCTTGCTTTGACATTTTTTAAAGGAYGAACAACTGACCTAGAAATTGATCCAGTGGAGATGGTACTGAATATCTTCTATCACATTTTCTTTTCACAGTTTGTGGCACTGCTGAGGAGGATTTTTCTGCATGCTACTGTGTTTGACCTAACACAGAAATTCCCATGTAAGACACAAGTCCTTTATGAGCACCCTTGCATCTCTACTAATACAGGGAAAGAGCACTGCCATGATTTAAAAAGGGACGTAACTCAGAGATATATTTTAGCAATTATRTATGTAGATTAAATCAGCAGACCTTATTTTTAGCAGGCTAAGAAATTCTATACCTCATGCAAATTATTTAAAACAGAGAAAACAATTCCTGTTCCTCTTCATGTGGCTGAGTAGTCAGAGTTGTTCTTGAATTTGAGCTCAAGGTAAAGCCAACACTTCCATTGTGGCCAGATATTCTTACTCAATATGCATAAATGYAGAATGGAAATAGTAAATAAATTGTATCAAGTATAAAAGTCAGCTCACATTTGCTGTGTACCAATTAACAAAAAAAATCAATTTTAGTCTGAAATTCCTGTATTCTGTGACAAATAAAAAATCAGTGTTTCAAAGTCCAGTGTCAAATRAAAATCATGTTTTAAATATTGGTCAAATACTGTTCTAAACTGAATATTGACTCTGAGGGCAATTGACTTGAGTTTTCCTTTTTAACTTTGTCCTAAGGACATTTTTTTTGGAGCCTGTCTTGATTAGAAAGAACAAAGACTTCTGGTCTAGTTAGTGGACCTGAAAGTGAACTTGAAATCCAAAAAACATAGTCTGCAATCTTYAATGGGATTCTGCAAAAATTATGCATTTAGTTATACTCTAGTAGTGCCAGCTGTATAATGCTTTATTTCCTKCAGTGGATTTTGCATGGGAGTTTATCAAAACTGATAAACTGAAATTGTGCTGAAGAGTTATAATTTTTCTTCTGTAATTATACTACCTTTCTAAAACCAGTATAAAAAAATAAATGGAAAGCTCATTGTAGTCTTTAAGCCATTATCATTAACAAATATAACTTGTGACAGCTACATACCTACATGTCTTCAGGGCAGTAAAGTAATTATAGTTATCTTATCATAACTGTATGCTAAAATACTTTTTCTATGTATAGCTTTAGCAAAAGGGTATTTGGTATTATATACAGCACTTCATGCTTAACTGCATAATAAAACATCACTTTTTACAACAGTATTTAATGTCAGAAYCACATTTTCTTTACTTGTTAGCTCCTTTTCATAGTAAATAACTGATTTCAGYAGGTTTTTTTTTTCATGRACTATAATGAAARGTATTTCAGTTTAGATAGAAAATGTTCAGGTACATGATGAAAATGTTCATCATGTAGCCCCTTACAAGTTCTGAAGGTATATTGATTCCTCACATAATCAAAATAGTATTAGTCAGGATCAAGGATTCTCTRTTTTGTTATAAATTCTGTATCTAAGCAAAGGCTTAATGGATTGGTCCATGGAAAAAGTAATGCAAAGTAAAATAGTGCTTATTTTTGTCCTCTTTCTTCTCAGMAATACTGATCATAACAGCCAGCTCTGTCCCTTTTTGTACAGAACCATTTGGTGAGAAGATGCTCTTTGTGCCCAAAATTTTGTTATCCCAGAAATTAAAATATTTATAGCAGGAAMAGTTCATCATTTACCTGCTGGTGCTGTTTAATGAAATGTACTGGGGTTTATTTCAAGCTGACTCTTGATACAACACTGAATTATTCAGAATGGTTAATTACCTCATCCATGGTAGAAGTACCTAGTGCATCTATTGATTGATGCTCATTTGCATTTGGAACATTTAGCTGGGATGTTTTTTGGCGTCTCTGCATTTCCTGCCAATCAGTGGCAGCACAAATCTGTTACTGGGTGTGCATGTACAACTCGGTTATTTATTTTAAATAAACTATCTGTTGTCCTGTTGTCCTTCCCTTTATAGGACTGTTTTTCCTATATTTTTCACTGCCTCATTACTTCCTCTTAACATCTTGGGATGCAGATTTTATGCCAACGTTTGGGGATTAATTCCACGACCCAGGTGATGTTAATAGTATTGCTGCTGGGGTCTGTGTACAAATCACAAACAGGACAGGACTGCTGTGGAACTGCCTTGAGCTGTTTGATTTTCCAGCATCAGTCTCATTCCATGGTTATGACAATGGGAAGATGCCACCAGCTCACATCCCAGCCAGCAGACCAAGAATTTAATGTTACAACTTACTTTATAAGTTTTTTGACCAATCACACAAAGCAAAAGCACATTGACAGTAGTTCTATCCAACCACTATAAGCACAGGTACCTTTGGTTAAACAATGCTTGCTTATTTCAAATACAATACCTGCTTGTAAGCCTTAAARCACAACACACAGAGCTCCATTATTAAGCTTCAAACTTCCTAATATCTTGCTRGATAAACTTTTCTGTAGCTTAGAGAGTTATTCTAGACAAGSATTAATRCACAGACCATTGTTCTATTTGTCYTTGCTTTTCTACAGTTTAAATAATTTTTCTGCTGACCAATCTCATGGCTGCTGCTTAGCTCTAATCACAGTTCTGCTGTCTCTGRGGCCTGCCTTTTGCAGCTTTCCCAAAACCCTCTGATTTTGTGGATTCCCACAAATAGAAGGTTGTGCTCCCTGGAGTCCTGTCTGTCTTTGCATTGTTTAGAGCAGGGAAAGAACCATGAAGTTGGGTGTGATTAAACAAACTCATCCCAGTTTTGGCAGCTCTGCCTGGCTCACACAGAGCGAGTGACCCAGGTGTTGGCAGGATTACAGGAGCCAGGAGCTCTTGCAAGGCTGCTGCACACGAGGCAAATGTACTGCAGAGACTTTGTGGTCATGGTTAACACCCTTCTCAAAATAACTGCAGCTTCATAGCTTTTGATTCACAGCTCCCTTTTYCCTGGTTGGCTAAGCATGCAAGCAAAATAGATAGATATTTCAAGAGACACTCTCAGTCACTTTGTCRGTTATTTTTAGAGTTTTATCTCCCTAAAGGTATAAGAATATACATCTGAAAGCCTGTTTAGTGTCTCTGGAGTGGTCCTTTATTCCCTGCAAACGCAGTGGCTCCAACTATGTCAATTCATGTGCARTGCACACAGAAATCACTTGCTGTCCTTTCGTTTTCTTAAGGGCATGGAATCCACACTCTTGTCTCAAAATTTGCCTGTGCCATTCTAGTAAAAGCTCTATAAAAAATTGCTTTGTACTGCTTCCTAACCTTTCTGCTTTAARTGCTGGAAAGCTGATATAGGGCTGCTTTTTTGCAGTATTGGTATTGAAAACATTTAAAATTCATACAAAMATTGTTCATTTTGTCAGGAGGAATTCTGTCAGAAAATACCATTTTATTAGAAACTGCCAATTTGCTAAATGTTGGAAATAAAAATCCTCTGCAATGATGATTAACCAGCAGTGATGACATAAATAAAAATGCAGTTTCACAAGCTTGGTCAGTCTTCTGCCACCATCACTATCACACAGCTGTTTCCTTGCCAGCATTTTTTGACTAGAACCAATGAGTAATAAGGGGAACATTGTCTTCAAAGAAAATTATTTTTCTAGCCCTGTTGTCTTTAACCTATCTGGAAGATCTTCAAGGTCTGCAATTCAAAATAATGTTCTAACTTTTAAAGCTTCTGGGTTGCTGGCTGTGCATTGCCTCAGTTCTGTTACACATGCTTTAATTTCTGCAATTTGCTTAGTTGGCTGTGAAACCAYCACCTTTGAACCTGGCACATCTGCCAAAACACAGATATGAAAATAACATCAGGGAAACTGTTTAACTAGATACACCTCTGCACTATACTTAGCTGTCTACCTATTTGCAGTGTAACAGAAAACACCAAAATAATTTTAATTTGAAAAGAGGGAGGGAAAAAAAAACATTGATTTAAAAAGTTTTTCATTTTGTGTGTTAGCTTTTTGTTGGTTTTTTTTTCCAACCTTTTGGTATTATACTGGTTAGCTTAAGAACATAAAGAYCTGGAAACAAGTGCACTTCCTAAAGTTTGCATTAGAAGCCACGTAAAGATTTACATCCTCACTGCTAGAATGGAGAGTAATCACCTTGAAGTGGCACTTGGATGCAGAAAGAGAACTGAAAGCATTGACAGTTAATAAAAATGGATAGTTATGTAATTCTAAATAAGAAATCATACTCTGAGAATTTCTGCTTGCTGACTCTCTAACCACATGCAGAAAAACCATTTGCTCTAGCTCATAATCTTTTTTCACTTAYAGTGAATGCTTGTGATTAATGCTGTCATTTATAAATGTGAGTCTGCATTGCTTTTAAGGAATAATTACCTACCTGTGCTTTTACATTTTTCTTTCAGTCTTACAGAATAATTTGTCATTAGGAATAATCATACATTGTTCATTTTCTCCAAGTAAGAATATCTCCAAGTAGTGAATATCTGAAGTAAGTGGTAAATTATTTATGTTAGGGTATATCAGAAATTCTTCCCTTCTCTCAGTTTCTGTCATTGGCTGCCAGCTCTCTGAGATACATACAAGTGTCCTAACCAGAAAACATAAAGTCTGTGTTTGGAAATGCACTTATGTGCTTATTTGCTGCAGTTAAAAACAAACAAACAAGAAAAACCACCACCAAACAAACAAAAAACCACCAAACAAACAAAAAACCAGCAAAAAGTAAAAAAGGATCCAACTATATTGGAGTTTGTGAGTTTAACTATGTAAAAATGCAGCTTCTTGGCATCCCTGTTTTCCTGCATGTTTTATGGTTTTTTCAAGAATGTTTCAAGATATATAAAGATGAGTGATGCAACTTTCAAACCTCAGTGATTCAAACCTCTCTGACTTGTGCCTARTGTTATGTATGCATTAGATATTTAAGGGCTGGGCTTTAACTTTTCAGCCTAATTACTTACTGCCATCAAGCTGGGGTTGGAGGTCCTGATTGAAGTTTGTCTTGTTTCAATTTGCCTCCAAGGAAATTAACAGGAAACTGCTGATATTTGTTTTTGTGGAACTGGCAGGAGAATTCACATCTTGGGTGSGAGGTAACCAGGACAGAAGCAGCATCAAGAAGCAATTTCTCTAGTGGGTGATGATGACAATCATSTTCTTATCCTGCACTGACTTTGCCTGACTCACAGAAGACTGTGAAATTCCAAATCAGGACAACTATGGACCAGGATATGCATGAGGCAAAGCCCAAATTCACATTATAGCTTAGTGTATAATAGTCACACATTGTTCTCAATCCTGACAGTGTTCCCTGACCTGGAATTCTGTGCCTGGGAACAGGTGAAGATGTAGTAAGAAAGTAAAGAAGTAGTTTTGCATTAGATCATTTTGATAATGATCATTTATGATTTTTATCCCACTTCAAAATGAGTAAGAAAACCTGGTATTTAGGCCAGAAGTTATTTTATGGCATGTARTCATTTGGGTTTAAATTATAAAGAGAAATTTCTAATATGAATAACTGTGATCTGTACTTTTAATATTGCAATAAAGCAAAGAATTTTTAGCTGAATAGAAGTCCTACCAGCATGATATGCGTTGCCACAGAGCTAAAATTCATAGGAAAGAAGTATTTTCTGTTGGTATCAAAGATTTATTCTCAAAGCTGTTAGGCTATGCATGCACCTGGTGAGTTCCTTGTTTGCTGAGTTATCCCTGCAGACAGCTCTGTGATCCAGAAACACCTGACCAATGACCAGAATGAGACCATTCCAAAGCACACCATTTCTTGTAAATCTTCCTCACCCTGAGAAATATGGCTGACTGCAACACACATTCTGTTAAATCAGCTTTTAGCTYCTGGCTTGTTGGCMAGCTAAAATCACGTTTGCCAGCTSTAGCTGCTGATCTGAATGATCAGGYGAGCACAGATATAGGTAAGGCATTAAAAGAAGTTTTCTCAGAAGTTTTCTCCCAAAATCCCCATTCCCAGTGCAGTAATTAGCCAGAGCTGWGTTTCAGGGACATGTTCATTCCCTGTGTCAGAGATCTGTGCTTGCTGCTTCAAAAGTAACCCTGACTAAGCTGCACTCTGCAGTGGATGGGAAACCTCCCTCCTTAGTGTGGCTCCTGTCCTTACTCCATTTGTACAATACCTTCCTCCAGCCTCTGTTCATGATGTGTTTCCATGGATGGAAACTCAGGGTATACACAAAAAAACCCACAGCACTCTACAGCTAGGCATGCTTTTTGCTCTGGGAGACCAGAGCTTGGAGAAAAATGTTACAGAGAACAACTATTAAAAACATTTGACAAAGTCCAAAATAAGGTATCTACATTTCCCATATGGTGTAGAGAGAATTAAACTTACATGTATTTTCCTGAAGATTGAAAGCTTGGATACTAGGACCTAAAATGCAGGGTTTAAACACTAAGACATGAATTTTCTTCATTACCTAATAAATCACTAAAACAAGCAGCACATGGGAGTTAAATAGAATAATTTGTTATTGTTCAGTATAGTCATCAGTCTAGACCCCATGGGAGCCAGTAAAAAAAATATTTAGTCCTATGTAGAAGTTGATTTCTCTTCACAAGATTATTTTACTGCAGGCAGATTTATTTGAGAGCTAAGCCYGTGCTCCAGATTTTTTATGTGTTTTCTTGATAATTTCTTGAACTGYTATTGGACCTACTGCTGAAACTTTATCTCCAGGAGGCCTGAGACATGTCCATGATGGTTCACTCAGTGAAAAGCTGCTCTGCTCTGTGGAGCAGACTCTAAACAGCCATGCACTCCTCAAGGGCTCCTGAAAATATGTTTATCTTTAGTTATCTAAAAATGATAGAATGACAGAAGGGCAGGGGGGATCTTAAGTGCTGAGTAAAGCTCTAGTGCTCTGTCTTCTGTGAYTGGTKCTTTGGAATACATTAYAAATGACTTCTGRAAAAAAAAAATTAATTTCAGGGTAACAAATCAATACTTTSAGTTAAGCCAGGCATCACTTCTGGCTGAGTGACACATGTTAGAGCAATACATGAATAATCCTTTCCATGAGCAATTTCTAGGGCACACTGGGGTGGCTACTTTTAAGTCAGTATATAATTATCAGCTGAATGACACTGTAATTTTTATTTCTGTACAGAATGGGGGAGGGGGTGGAGGAGACAAACTCTTTGTCCAAGAGCATACCTACTAATCTATCAATAATGTTTAATGCATTGATTCTGCAGGAGACAGATAACTCATCAGGACTGGTGTGCCTGTATATGCACACGTATTTTACAGGTACATCTGTGCATATAGATTTAGCAACTTTTTGTAAGTGGGTTTCATAACAGACCAATATCTTTTGAAAAAGAAAAGAAAAAAGGAAATTTCTAGTGCTTGACAGACAAGGCACAGTGATAGGCATGGCAGGGGGGCTGGCTGCTTGGGTAGGAGTAAATGGGTGAAGAAAAGGAGAAAATTAAGGAGTTCAGAACAGCAATGAAGATAAGCAGGCTTCAGAGCCTTTCAGAAGTGAGAATTAAAARCTTCAAATAAATGCAAACTCTGGGGGACTGTGTGTGCGGGGGGTGATGATAGAAGTGAGGAGTTGTGCCCGTGTTCACAGGGGTCTCAGGATGAGGGAAGAGACGAGGATCTGACTCCATGTTTCAGAAGGCTGATTTATTATTTTATGATATATATTACATTAAAACTATACTAAAAGAATAGAAGAAAGGATTTCATCAGAAGGCTAGCTAAGAATAGAACAGCAAAGAATGATAACAAAGGTTTGTGGCTCGGCTCTCTGTTCGAGCCAGCTGACTGTGATTGGCCATTAATTACAAACATCCAACATGAGCCAATCACAGATGCACCTGTTGCATTCCACAGCAGCAGATAATCAATGTTTACATTTTGTTCCTGAGGCCTCTCAGCTTCTCAGGAGGAAAAATCCTAAGGAAAGGATTTTTCATAAAAGATGTCTGCGACAAGGAGTTACACCATGAAAAATAGAAGGGATGGTCATAGGGAGGGATACTGGAGCCAGGACAGARCTATGTTCATTTACTTCTTCACCTTTTAGGTGAAATTCCCACACTTCTGTGTAGAAATAAAATGGATAAAAAATAAAATATTGTGAATATGATTAGGGTAGGCAACACCTGGTTTGGTTCTTTGTGGATTTTTTGTCGTGTTAATTTAATTTCCACACAGCTTACGCTTCTGGGTTTAAAGTTCAATATGATTTTTATAAGAAGCATGAGGTCTTGATTSTTGTATCATTACTTGCATTACTTCTGTCTTCCTTATGTTGTAATATTTTGATTAAAAAATAAGATATAGTGGTCAAAAAAAAAAAAAAAAGGAGGGGGAAAAAAACCTCCTACCAGTGATATAGAGACCTTCCTTGCCTCTTCAGTACTAATACAGATGGTTTGGAAAAGTCAGCAGAGCTTGTCCAGGATATCAGTGAGCATCTCATCTCAATTATATCCTTCAGTGCTCCTTCAAAAGACAGAGCATGTGCTTGGTATCTAAAAGAATATTTTCAAATWGGAGGAATAGACCAATSCTTTCTTTATGAGRAATCYARCTYCCCACATAATAGATTGCACTAAAATTCCATTTTTCAAACCACTTTTTTATYTATTTCTATTTATGAAGTCCCAAAGAAGCARAAYTGAAATRTTTTTMCYCTTCTTKTTTTCAATTGAYCAATACTTTTCTATTTWAAGATGATTTGCAATCCCTTGCTGRTCTSTATTGTTGAGATTTTTAAAATCWTTTTACCAATCTGAATKAAAYAWTCTGTGTAACTCTATTTCCAGCAACCTTAGCCACCATTGTTAGTTTGAGGTTAAGAAGAACTAACASCCTTTTATGTGACTTTTTCCTATATTGGTTTACTTTCTGAAAAATGAATTACACATGCAAATTTACACTTCATTTCTTTGCGGTTTGCTTTATGAAAAAGTCACAGAGTACTGCTATTCTTGCACCTATTTTTTTTGTTGTTTTTTTTAAATGTGACTGAGACAAATGTTTATGCAAGAGACTAAYTTCAGTTTCTATAGCTTCATTCACACACTAAAAATAGGCTGTGGTCTAAGTAGTTACTTGGGTTGTTTTCAGCATATTGACAGATGTTCCACTCCTTAAATTCTGGGCTTGTAATCACACATTTAAACAATAGAATATAAAATATTTGATCTAGCTAAAATTTTTAATAAAAATCTCTGAGTTTATAATAGTTTAGTTATTACTTCTGAGCAATATGTTATTTTCTGTTGGGCCACAGGATAGACCAGAGGCTTTTTATATCTGTGAATGGGTCACAAGCTACTGGTGTCACACTAAGAATCACTTTAGAGAACTTTGTGTACACAGAGTGCACAGAGTTCATAAACAAAATGTTGATGGACTGCCCTCTCTAGAARAGTTTAAGGGAATTTTTTTGAAGAGGAATTTAATTTTAGACAAGCTGACTTTATTAATCAGTTCTTTGCCCTGGGAGTCCTTTATCCTGTGTTACTGTAAAAAGAAACAGATTTCTTTTACTTTWTATTCAAAAGCATGTAACTCTGTCAGATTACAAGCAAATGAATCAAGGGCTTATTTTCACTCCCCTGGAATAAACTGAATATATACCATTGAATTTAAAAAGGGTTTAAAAATTTTAAATTCAAAAAGATTGAGTWGTAAAAATAATAATTAATAGAGTTTGTAAWCATYGACAGTTTTAAAATATGCTTATWTTTTGGCAAACCAATCATTTTCTATTGTTTTATCTTAGATGAACAGTGCAGRTTCAGGAAAGAAAGAAGTAGGTTCAAATAATGAAACTGAATGGGTATCTAATTAAAATACTCAAGTCAAGAGTGTTTTACATTGAAAATGCCAAACCCTTCATATTGTTTCGTTTTTTTCCATTATCTATAAAATAATATGTTTTCAAAGTTTTTTATTTTTACTGAGCCCATGAATTTTTAGATTGCAGTTGTGTATGATTGCATATTACCATGGTGAAGGTTTTTGTCACCCAAACATGGATGAAAGTTAATCACTTTAACTTCAATAATCAACATAAGCAAATATATGAGCATGCTTAGATATGTGTCTTACAAGTGCTCTGATAAACCAGATCTTACACTTCAACAACTGAAAAAATCCCCCTGTAGAGTGTATCTTGCATGCTGAAAATTAAAATTCAGTGAAATGCAGAAAGAGAAATTACCAATAAAGCCAAATATTCTTTTGTTGTTATGAGAAAGGTGTGTCTTTGGGCAGCTGTTCTTTGATATTTTAGCATATACCACGTAGACCGAGAAACATTAAAACTGAGAAACATTTATGTCTTGGTTTGAAAAGACAGGTGTCGGCTAAGGAAGGCAGGAGCTTTCCTTGAAATGGAAAATGCGAATCCCCTCCCTCCAAATCATTATAATTTTGAAATTAAGGGGTTCTCAGGCTAAGATATGGGAATGGGAATAACAGTTCCTTATTATAGAAGAAATAAAAATAAAATAAAAATGCAGTAATACAAAACAACACTGACAGAGCCAGAGTACAACCTGACACCCTGTGGGTCAGGGTGTTGGCAGCAGTCCCATTCAATGGTGGCTGCAGTGCTCCTGCAGTGACAGCTGTGGTTCTGTTGGAGCAGGGATCCTGTAGAAGGGAGGAGTTTTCCTCTGAAGATCCAGTAGTGGTGTAGATGGGCCTGGTCTTCCTCTGGGAATCCAGTGGGAAAAGAAAGCTGCTCCTCTGGGAATCCAGTGGGAAAAGGCTGCCTGTGGTGTTCCAAATCTCAGATTATATCCAGGTAGGAATGCTTTGCTCCTCCCCCTGGGTGGAGCATCTCCCAAAGGGATGATGGAATTTTATCAGCCATGCAGGGACACTCAATGGCCCATAACAGAAGATATTTTCTGGAGGGGGGATTGGTTGTGGAAGACATAAATAAAACTGCCCAATTAACAGAAGATAACTGCCCCACCTCTAGCAGATGGCAATGGAATGCACACCCAGGTACACCTTGCAACCTGAGACAATTTACAAAGAAAAATATTGCGATTTCTGTATTTTGGGCTCAGTCCTGAATGTGGAGACACTAGAAACTGGTAAAGTACCCTGGAGAATTTTCTCTGTGTGCATTTCTGGGTCTCTTCCAGTGGCCACTGTGGTGGATTCAGCAGACCTTTGGCATGCTTTGGTAAAACTGTTTTTAGTTATAMTTTATTAAGAGACAGGGCCAAATATCCTGCACTGTGTTCAAGCACCAAAGGCTATGGATGCTGTTGTGGTTCARCCCCACACATCTGCTTGCAGTGATAACACAGAGTGTGAGAATTCTCAGCATTTCTGCCATTTTCGTGAGACTCCAGTACACAGGTGACATGTCAGTAGAATTTGTACCTCTCCAAACACTAAGATGATTCATTCTCTGTCATGCTTTATTAATGGCTTCATATTTTATGTGAATCATTATATAGTACCTTGTCCTCATCTTAGTAGATAAAACAGAAATTTGAACAAATACTGAGATTATGTTTGAGGACTTGAAAGCATCAAATACAAGCAACTGTCTYAACATTCAGAAAACACTGATCTGTTTTTCTGCCTATTATTCATTCTGAATAATTTCAAATTTCTTACTTGAACATCATGAAAGTGAACATATTGAACCTGACTTAACAAGTGCCACCATGCCGCAATATTCATTTTACACATATTGAGTTACAAGCAAATATCACCTTGGGTCTTATGTGTACTGCAAATCCTCCACACTCATGACATCCATGTCAGAACTTAACTCTAGCAGTGCTGCCACCTTTCTTGACCTTTCTTGACATATTCATCCCTTCCTCTCATTTGTGTGACTGCAGAATCATACTTTGGAGAGCACCTACCTGAAGGACAACATTGTGCTCTGATTATGTCCCCATAATATTTTGCAATTAAAATTGATGGCATTAGTTATTCCATTTCTAAAACAGCCCCTATTTGAGTATAACCCAGACCTTACAATAAAATTCCTGGCTTAACAATCCATATAAGTTTATATGCATATGGATTTATTTTTTCATAAAATACAGGTACTTCAGAGGGTCTTCCTTCATCCTTTTTTGTTCCATTATAAAAATGCAACTCTGTGAAGTCAAAGTGAGCTACGGAAGCATTTGGCATTCTCTGGCATCAGAGGTATTTTAATCAGAAACATCTTTTTGAAGTCTCTGCTATCAAAGGAAATGGTCTTTTATCTCATCTTACCTCCATACATAAAATTTCCAGCAGTGATCGATAGAAGAAAATTTGTGAAGATCCTTCCAGTGTCCCTAAAGAAGCATCTCTTCTTAGTCCACACCATAGGAAATGTTACAGTCAAGATGTGATTAAAATCACATAAAAAATGTGATTGCCAGACTWTTTGCAGGCTTTTGGAACATTTCAATATTAACTGAAAAATTAAAAAATATGGATAAAAATATCTGTGTAATACAGATCCCCTCTCCCTTCTGTAGCTTGTGAACATATGTAACAGGAGCCACATGAAGCAGAGGTAAGATACAAACCCAAAAATTTATTAAAAATATTTTAACTAAAACATTAATATCCAACTGAAAGAATTATAACTAGTTCAGACATAATTTCAAGTGAACAGGGAAGAACATATCCATAACGAATATATTTCAGAAACTTAGCTTGTATCCCTTTCCTGGTGCTATGCTCCTCCTCCTCCAGCTACTCTGGGCCATAATGTTGGGGGTTTCATGCTGGAAGACAGCAACATGAAGGGAACACGTGAATGGAACCCATGAGGATCTTCACTCTGAGGCATATGATGTACATGTGGAGGAATTGTTCTTTGTCCTTTCAGGATGCACCAGGGATCATTTTCTGATGTTCGTTAACTTGCTTTTGCACCTACCCCCTTCTTAATTTGCCCCCAGCTGTACCTAAAACCCAAATTTACTATATATGTTGCCTTGTACTTATGCTGATATGATTTCTCTGTTCTCTTTGCTGTCTCTAAAGCCAGGTGTGTCCAGGTCTCAGTATGCATGGGGAGTGGCTCCTGTTGCCATCCTGGTGCAAGAGCTCTATTATCATTACATTTCAAGGTTCCATACTGCTACAGTTTCATACCTCCTTGATGTTTCTTGTAGGCCGCTCCTCTAGCACTGACTCGTCCTCACAGCAGCCAACTGACTCCAGCTCCCCTCAACCAACCAATCCACTCTTTTATAACACTCTTCTGATTGGCTACAGCTGTGGCCTGTTAACATCAGGCCTGCTCCTAATCTTTAGTAATTGCCTCAGCTGCAACTCTTTAGGGGGTAAGATTATTTTCTATTCACCCATATTCTATCCCCCCTACAGGTTTCCAGCCAAGAGATCTCCCATGCCTGCACTCCTCTGTGCCATGTTCTGTGTCCCCACATGCCAAGGCTGATCTCTTGTATTTCTCTGCACCACCTCAGTGCATCAGAGCCTTTAATAGCTCCCACTGTGCAGAACAACTCGTTGTTGCTGCTGGCTGCAGTTTTTGTGCGTTTGTACAGCTCGTGGGTGGCACAGGGGAGTCAGAGGCCCGCACTAACAGAGCAGAGTGCCGCGGCTCGCGGTGCTGGAATCGAGAGGAAGCTGCAGGCCTCGGGTGCTCAGTGTGTGTTTTTGCCACACATCTCCAGAGCCCAGTGCTTGGGTGTCGTCAGCCCATTCACCAGGCAAGACTGCACTGTGTTTGACAGATATTTTAATGGGGGGCAGCAGGAAAAGGCTGAGGGGAGCTGCTGCAGGCACTGTGCACAGYGAGTCTGTAACCAGAGAGGGGAAGGCACACGCCGCACTCCGGAGCACTCGTACAACAGAATTTACAGCTCACAAAAGTGATCCTATACACCAAGACATTTATGTCAAGACTTAATTTTGCAGTCTCAGTGATGTATACAGAGGCTGAAAGAGGAGAAGACTGAGAGAAAAGGATGAGCTTAGACTCGGTGTTTGTGTCACAAACATGAATGCTGTGATTCACCAGTATCTGGTCTTTAAGGTTAGCTGCTTAAATATGTGGTTTCTTGGTTTGTCTCTCTTTATTTTTTTCACTTTTTTTTCCATCAGTGATTAAAGGACAAATGCTGGCTTTGAAACACCTACCATATAATGAAACCAAAAAATCTTTGAGAATACTTAAAAAAATCCCCAAAACTGAATGACTATTAGTTTAGAGATCACGGTGATTCTTGTAAGGTTTTAACCTCTTGTATAACTAGGGATGGCACACAATATGAGTTATTGTATTTGGATAATAATAATTTAAGGGTTAACAAAAAAATTGAAAGTAGAATTAATGATTTAATGTAGAATTATAAAAGAGGAAACAATGTCCAAAATCAAATTACTRTTTTGAGTAAAGCAGATTCTAAATCCTTCAAAATTGTGATCTCAAGGAAAGAAAACAAATTAAGGACATATTTTACCTTCAGTTTTAATCTGATTACACMCTTAAGTATACTCTTAGCATTGTTTTGGTATTAAACATTAATAGATATCCTATTGATTTAGAATTTAATACTGCTGCTTAAAAAAAAAGAAAAAATCATAGCTTTGTCTTAGTCCAGATAGCACTGCTGATACTAAGATTGCATTTTTTATAAAGAGATATTTTGATTAAGAAAAAAGTGGAAAGAAGCAGCACAAACTACAATTCTTTCTTTCAGTCTTGAGCACTACTTCTACCTGCTAAAGTCAACTAAAATGTTCCCCTTTACCTGCAGGAAGCTAAAGTGGAGTTAGGGCTGAAAAAACATAGAATGTTTTTGTGCAGCCTTTCTTTCATCTCTCACATAAGTAACTGTGTCAGTGACATTTAAACAGGAAAACTACATGCCAAGTAAACACCCACATTTTCTCAAAATCATGAAAAAGAAGAAATTTGAGAAGGCTCATGATCTATCTCACTCTAAATTCTGAACTGGTAATTTGAGTATTTCTGCTGCAGACAACCTCTTTTCCTAAGACTAGAAGAAATGAATGTTTGGGATGTTTACTTAAAATTTTCTTCTATATATTGCAAAATAGCTTCAATTTTGGAATCAAAGCTTTTGCTGCTGTGATGTACTTCATTTTGTCTAGCTTTTTACAGTAATTCTGCCACTGTCTTATGTTCAGTGCTCCAGGGCAAGCATTTGTGGCCTCTTAGTTTCACTGAGGGAACCAGAACAGTTTGAGATAATCTGCTGAAAACATTATGACAAATGATTGCTTCACTGGAGATTATCAGKATTTTRGGGCCAATTTAAAGYTMAGACTGCTGGAGATCCCCWATATTAACTATCTTTATTTTGTTAYAGACATTAATGAGAAATCTTTACCTGTCAGGTGAAGCTGGCAAACACATTTGCCCCTGCTATTTGAAAACAGCAAGAAATGGCAGAGTTGTGAGGCATTTACTGGCCTTTTGAGGATGTGGAAAAGTAACATGTATTTCATATTTGCTGTTTTTTTTCTCACAAAATATATTAATTTGCACCCTGGGAATAAACACCCATGGTATCTGCATGGTACCTGCTGTGTACCATGTACAGCTGTGCTGTAACAATGATTTGTGTCTTGAAATCAGAGAAGCCTTTGTAGCTTTTGGTTGAGAAAGCGACTCTGCTTCAGCTCTGTAACAAATTTTCTCTCTCTACATCAGTCATAGAGGGTGATATGAAATATGTACTGCATGGGGTCTTTCTGCTCTTGTTAAAAAATTGTTGATTTTTGCCAGATGGTGGTGAATTGAATCAGGTAGACTGGAAAGAACTGTACCATAGAATAGGAATTGTTGTGGTTGAAAATAAATCTCTAAGATCATTGAACCTGGCCATTAACCCAGCCCTGCCAAACCCACCACTTAACCACATCCCTAAGTACCTCATATCCATGTATTTTAAATATCACCTCGAATGGTGACTCCACCACATCCCTGGGCAGCCCCTTCCAATCCTTGACAACCCTTTCAGTGACAAATATTTTCCTAACATCCAATCTATACTCCAGCAGGTGCAATTTGAGGCTGTTTCCTCCCATTCAATCACTTCATAACTTTGCTTTTAATTTGAAAATGTTTATTTCTTATAAAGTGATAGAAGTCCCATTTTAAAAGAGAAATACCCTTAACCAAAATAATTTAATCAATTTACCTGCAATGAAATAATGACATACTGGAGAACAGTATTTTGCTGCTTCAATGTGGTATAACTTTATATTTGCACACTTCTTTATTTTCTATGTTGTTAAAATGCCTAACTTTTAACTGTGGCTCTTTGCACTTTAAAACCAGATTCTGCTCAAATTGAACCTGAGTTCTGCAGTTCTTACTGAGCACCTGAAATACTGGAATGGAAAACTTAAGCTTGGACTGAGTTGATGCTTTTTAAGCTACATTAATAGCTTGGGGTTATTAATGGCTTAGGTTTATTCTCTCTTGTGCTATATATGATCAAAAAAGTTTCTCATTAAAGTGTGACAGTGCTTTATATTGCCTGTACATAAAACCTCCATGGTTATTAYACAAAAAGAAAAGGCAAATGACAGTTGGTGTCAACACTAAACAGCTTAGGGAAAACTATTTCCTCAATATGTATGTAATTTAATTGAAATGCAATATTTCATGAATATTAGAAAGTGAGGCTTTATTAAAAATGGCAAGGAAAGTGAAAGCATGACTGTTTAGAGTAACAAGCAGCACAAATTTATTCATTCAATACATCACTGAATTATTTAAAACTCAGCAAAGCACAAGGTCATGGAATAATTTTGGCAAGTACGCACTTTTGCATGATGCATTTCCATAATTCCACTACATCCATAAAGTTAATCACAGCTTTGGCATGCAAGCCTGCTTCATGTACTAAGCTGAGCCAGAAAAAGGCTCTGAATTAAAACTCAGGAACAAACCAAACAACTGACACTACAAATGATTTGTGATAGTTGAAAGCAGATGTGAGCTCCATAACGCTGGCAATTCTTACAAATATTTCATTTACTAAATCCCACATTTACTTGCAATACACATTTACAAGTGGAAACCTGTGGCTGGTCTGGAGACACATCAAAATTAGTGTGCACACACACATTTTGGTGCCACAAGTCTTCTTGAGGACATCATAATTCTTTTAAAAGKGAGAGGTGACGAGAGATGTCCTTTGGACCATGGGGAAGACGGTGGTGGAACTATCCTTGGGAAAAAAATCCATGGAAATTTAGTCAATTTTCTATTGTGGGCATTCTAGGCAGAGGACTTCCTAACAGAAAAATCAGTAATCTGCACACAGTGATCTTGTTTTGCTCTTTGCATGCTTTAAACATCTCTATGCTAGCTGAGAGCTGCTGAATTTATTTGTTGGTTCCCTTACACTTCCTTCACACACACACACATGGAGGAAGTTATGGATCAACCAGACTTTCAAAGAAGAACATGATTTTCAGTTGAAGGCTTGGTAGACCTAATTTTAATTTTCAATAATTTGCTCAATTTATTTATTGTTCAGCTCTCTTTTTTTTTCCAAATTAGTCTTGAAGTAGATGTAATTTGTCTCAATATATTCCAAGACAAGTGCAGAAGTTAAATGAAAGATGCAGCATCTAAATTTCAAATGTTTGCAATGTGCTGAGTATATTTTTTCAGCACCTTTATTCTTAAGAATTGTTTGGTTGTGTTTAAAGAAGAATTAAATATTTAAAGTTGCAATTTTYGAAACAGTACCCTGGTTCTATACAGGCTGTTTATTTTTTGATTGACTTCAAAAAAATTCTCAGTTCTACTTTCCAAAAAGTAGGTGTTTTAATTTTGGTACCCTGTTCTACTCTTACAGTAGTTCTATGTATAGCAATCAGTGAGTTTCTGCTGAGGTGATGCATATAGATAACTTATCCAATCATTTGCTGCCTTTAAGAGAAATTGTTTTCTAAATAGTTTTGGACCTCTCTGATTAATAAAAAAATCGATGAGATTTTTATTTTCTGTTTATAGATCCCCCAAACTCTACTGTATATAAAATAAAAGGTGTTTTAATAGTTACAAATGGCTAATCCAATCTGGAAAGAATCAACWTCTGTAGAAGGTGCTGAAAGTTTCTTTTTGTTGTTAAATCTTGAAATAGATTTTCTTGCTGGAAAAGAAAACAGGAAAATGCTAGAAAGTTAAGATGATCTTTAGAGTATTTATTGGAAATAATAAGCAGTCATTTCTTCTACGTTTTTGCATGCATTGAACATTGTCACTCAAGAAAATAGATACATTAGTCAATAACTTTAAATGTTTTATATGTGAACTTCATCATGCATTTCGTATCACTATAAATTTGCAATTTATTCAAAATGGAAATAGAAACTGCTTRAGCACAGTAGCAAATGGCAAGAAGTTGCCATTTTGTTTGGTGAATTTGGGTGCAGACAACCTATTCTTATTCWTCAGTTTCTAATTGTGGTTCTACAGAGGACAAGTTGCAAAACTGCTTATAACCCCACAGATGATTATATTTGTGTAATCAGAGAAGACTCATACCAATGCTCTAAAAGGCTTTCYTTAATATTTTAAGGATATAAAAGGRTACCTTTTTTTTTAGGATATCCAATATTTCAAGGTGCTACCAGCTCAGAAATTACATATTCAGTGCCAGGGCCCTATTTTCAAAAGCCAAYAGGACTACTTTTATTAGACCCTGCTGCAGACACAATGTCCTGAATTGGGTTCCTTTTTGATGAAGATAAGCTAGGAGGTAACTCCTGTGGCCACATCAATGTAAGAACAGGTAGGTTTTAGGAAAAGAAAACACCAAAAAAACCCCAYCTTTGCATTTTTAGTTTCTAATTTTAACATTTTAGAACTAATAAAAAAACCTTGTACAATTGAAACTCAATACTGGCAGTCCAAAAGGTATTGTTGGAGCTCTAGCATGATTTTTAATAAGATTTATTTGTGTCTTAGAAGTGTCAAAAGTGCAGCYCTTTCAGAATTTTGGAAGAGTTAAATAAATGTAATCTTCTGTCTAAATCTGTGATCAGCTCAATGGAGATGATAGCTAAGGACCTTATGCATACTGTTCCATATTATGATAAAGATTAATATTCAGTAAGAAAATACCCATGTAATTTTGTTACTTTTCTCCCATCAATGTAATCAAAACATCAGCACTTTTGAAATGCTCAGCATTGTTGTTCTAAGTACCATGGTCACAATAATTAATCCATTTATTGTATCATCYCCCACTGGTTTAAGACACATGAATAATAATCATAGAAAATTAGTATTATTAAAAAAATCTGGTATACAAAACCTCAATTAACATTGGAAGACAGCTCATCAAAAATTCTGAGGAACATAAAATGGGTCAGTCTTGATTTCTCTTTGCATTACATGTGTGCCTTATTTGTTGGCATTTAAAAATACTAATTTGGAGCTTTATGAGAGGATAGCAAACATCTTCTGTCTGCTTTCAGCCTAACAGTTTGTTGTTTACTTTCTGTATTAATTTAGCTGTAAGTACAATGAAACTGTCACTCTGATGTGACATTCTGACTTCAGATGTTAGAAAAACAGCAAATTATGTCTACCAAACATGCAGAGCCTGTSCTGTCACAAGTTATGCATTGTCTAAAGACAGATTCTTTTCACTGCATGGTTCTAGGAGGAAATTCACTGCAAATGCASCTCCATAAGAATCTAATATATAAATCATGGGTTATCAGTATTTATTGCCCCTTTTACTCATGAGTCTTGCAAGCCAGACAGTTTGCAAGGAAGGGACCAAGAAAAGATCTGAAAAGATGATATTGTTTTTCTAAATTACTCTCTGTCTATGCTTAAGGGAATTTGTCTTWTCCTTAAGCAACTGGTTTGATGTCATTCCCTGAAGGTTCTGCTAAAGTGCTTTCTCTGTGACCTAACAGATAATAGTGCTGGGGTTTTGAGATGCTTGTTCTTCTCACCCATAATTTAAGTAGTCTTAGGAGGAGCACAAACTGCATTTTTAATGTATTTAGTAAAAGCCTYTCTTTAAAGGTGAGTCACAACCAGTCCGAGTACTCCATCTCAGATCATATCACCAGCAATTTATTTGTGCATCTTCCTAACAGTAATTCCCACTGCAGCAATGAACCCAGCTAACCACCCTCCAGAACCAMAGCTGTGTTCTCTTGGCTCCATTCTCCTGTTTTTCCAGGCTCTGCAGATCCCTGGAGAAAAGAAAACCACAAAGAGAAAGAACAATAGAGCTGGTCTCAGAGGAGAAATCATGATTGTCCTTCAGAACCATACCTTGGGGGACCAGGGTGGTCCAGTCTTCCCTGCTGATTTTTCTCCAGAGCTGTGCTCAGGTACAGGTCCTCTGGGTGGGCTATTGATCACACGGGTCTGAAAAAACTGTCCCTGCTTTGAACTGATAATGCTGGAGCAGAAGCCACTGTGGATGACTTTGATCTCGGCTCCTGGAAAATTGAATTCCCTTTGGGGATGGAACTTGCTGCCCCCTGGCCCACAGGTTTGTCATGACACCACTTTTCACTAAAATCCTTTCTTTAGATTTTCCTGCTGGAGCTGAGAAGTTCAGCACAAGACATAAACAATATGTTATCTGCTTCTGTGTAATGCAACGAGGTCTGCCTGGATTGGCCCAGATTGAGTGTTTGGAGGTGATGGCCATCCAGGGCTGAGAACTCTCTCGGACAGAGCGAGAGAGCTGCGTGTATCATTCTTTTCTATTCTATTTCTTAGGTAGTTAGCAGCTTCTGGAAACTCTCCTTTCCTTTTTCTTTTAGTATAGTTATAATGTTAGTTCTATATATAATCTATAATATTATAAATCAAGCCTTCTGATCATGGAGCCCATCTCGTCTCTTCCTTCACCCCGAAAACCTGTGAAACAACTGTCAACACACAGGAGTGAAGTTTTTCCCCAGAAGCGGTCGTGTTTGTTAGGCATTCCTTGACAGTGTTTTTGCAGAGCCTTGTCCACAGAACTGCCACCCCCACGGATAATTGCCAAGGATACTTGTGGGAGTGAAGTTATGAAATTCTGGGAACTTCTTGGGGGACACAGCAGCTCTGCCCCTGAATGATGGCCAGGTCCATGGACTTTACTGTCTAATCCAAAGAATGTTCCTATAATGGGTTGTAAGCAGCTTGTTCAACTTCACAAGAGATCAAAGATGTGATTTTAGTGTATCAAATGCAATGCAATCCACAGGCTGCCTGTATTTTAAATATGACATCTAGGGTGTGAATACTTCTATATTTAGTTCTGCAACAAAATCCTACACRTTAGTGACAACAAGCAAAAGATTTTATGGTCTTGTGCCAACATAGGGTTGTTGTTTTGCACATAGGTTTGCCAGACTCTATGAAATTAATAAAAACTGCTCTCGTTAAATGCCTCCCCAGATATTCTGAAGCTACAGATATTTCTGTGAGGTGAAACATAATAGAGGGTGGTCTTGCTTGTTAAAATGTTATGCAAGATTAAGCTGTGAAAATCCTTTCTGTGACCTTGCTTTATGAATAAAACCCTGCTTGTTCCACTGGTGGGTGAAATTAGAAAATGCAGAAGAAAGGAAATGACAGCTATCAGTCCTTGTGAAGTTATGTCCCCGTTGCAAGCTCTGTGGGACAAATTGTAAACCATGTTATCCAAATGAAGACCATTTCAATTCTAATCACCACTATTAATATGCAAATTTTCCAAACACAAACATTCCCACTACAGTAAAGTACACATTTACTTTGGAGACTAGCAGACAWCCCATTTTTTAAAACTCCTTTTTTTTCCCATTTGTACCTCAAAGGCCCTACATCACAGTTCTTTGGTTTTAAAAATAGGCTGATTTCTCCCTGAGCATGTCCATGACCCTGCTTCAGTCAGCAAGATTTTGGATTCCCATTAGTGCTCTGTTTCCCTCCTCAGGGATCTGTGGCACTCTCTGAGCCTCCCCATTAGGCACTGCATCGTGCTACCCCCAGACAAGGTGTCTGGCTGGCTTATCATCATTTTCCTCTCCATCATATGGATTTTATGTCATTACAATGTATAAGTGCTCTTAATGTCTTCACCTTTCTAAACAGCTAAGCTAGTTCATTGTTCTGTGGATTTGTTTACAGCTTGCTTCTTTGKKGGGATTTGGGCATTCTCAGGAGCCMAATGAAGAGAAAGTGTGTTTAAATGTCATGGGCACCCCAGTGGCTGCCGCAGTGCAGGGGAGGAGTGTGAGGAGATGGAAGGATTTGGAGTTCACCTTTACACCATTTTCAGTGCAGCTCTGTTCGTGCTGAATGGAGGTGATGGCATATCTGTATTTTAAGTGAGAATGCTGAACAGATGTATAACAACCTCATTATATGATATTCGAAYAACCCTGAAATTGTTTTCAAAAGGGACAGTTGCCTTTCTTGCTATTGTGTCACACACAAAATTGAGACGAGCCACASAGGAATTAGCTATTTTACTAACTTACTAAATACTACTTTATGTGAAAATTTACCACAAAACAATTTACCCAGAACTTTCTCAAAATACCCAAATTTTCTGCTTTCTCTGCTCTGTACAAACAAAAGTGAATCACAGAGAACTAACCAAGGATATTTCTTCTTAGTCTGTCAATTTAATGTTTAAAATAATGTTTCATCAGAGACTGCACTCCTGTTTTATTAGCATTAACTACAATCTTGGAGTCTTAAAAATGTCTTAAGGTTTCTATGTCTCTATCACCTAAGCATTATGCTTTGTTAATACATTTAATAGCACTCCAAGCATGACATTTTTATTTTAGCTACAGTAAAGCTCTTCTGCAAAATCTGAGGGTTAAAGCTAATTCACCTTCTGTCTAGAAATGTTCTTCATCCCTTTCCTTTGTTAGAAAGGAAAATGGTTGTAAATACCTGAAAGATACAACTGTAGACTTGGGTAGATTTTCTAAAAATCATTCCTTGAAGGCAATATAAAATTRTGCTGCCTAATGTAATGTAGATCAGTCAGCAAGATATTTTTTATATCAATAATGGTGCCATCATATGCAGTATTTAAAAGACATCTGATGCACTTCCCTAAGGAATTAAAGAAAAAGGTCTWTCAACAGTCATAGAAGAGAAAATATTATGTTTTTAGTTTTTGTTTTGTTTTGTTTTTACTAAATAGTTCTTGAAGATGCGATAAAAGTGTGAAAATAGAATTTTTTTAAAAAAATTAGCATTTTATAAATTTAGTTAATTTTTGGGATTACACAAACTACACAACAGCACTGAATTTGTGAAAACCTTTTTCTTCAACAACTTTCAGCTCTTTTGTCCCAGAAATATGAAAGTAACTGGAGGACTGTAAGGGAGATTCAAGTGGTTGTGACAGTGGAATTGAGTGGTGTTTGGGGCCAGATTGTAAAAAAAACATGGCAGAGATTGAGCAATCTTCAAACCAGACCCATCTTGCASTAAGTCTCTGAAAGCCCCTTTGCCCTGAATGTGACCTCAAATATAAAAATACATGGTAAGGAGTTAGTTTGGATCTATAGAAAAGTCAACTTTACTAATGAAGTCTTTTCTAATTCTTTCTTACTTTCTATTCCCACATCTGAAGGTGTTCAGGGATCCCAGAGCATTGTTTTTTCTTCAAGGATTTTAACAGAGTAGTAGAAAGAGATTCACACAGATGCCAGAAAATTCCTTGCAGGTGCTGACATATGAATAGAATATCATCAGAATTCCCATTCTCATCTAGAAATTTTCAAATACATATGGTTGCATCATTTGCAGGAAAAAGAAATAGKTATAAATCTCCATTGTGKGTTCACAAGCTTYACATGGTAAGAAGGATGKTTTAATTATTTTATTTKMATTTATTTTTATCACCAAGTAAGAGTTGATATCTTGCTTTCGTTATTTTTCCTCTTCATTAGCTGAAAAGGTGTGCAGGCTTTTTATATTCYTGTACTGAGAGAAGGATTAAAAAGAAGGTGGTAGGTAAAGTCCTTGTTTAAAATATGGTTGGAAACTACTGACTCACTGTTTAATTCTGGCATTTGWTAAATATTATAATGGCTATTACTTGTTAAAAATTATAATATTGCAGRAAAAATTACTTCACTTAGCARTTTTTAATARTACATTTTAAATATAGATATTTTTRTTCACTTAAATTCTTCTGAATTATCCAAAAGATAATTGCTGTGTTGTGGAATTATCTCAGATTAAAAGATCTGAAAAGTTTCCAACTTAAAAAGATTTTTAAAATCTTGAAATGTTTTTTTTTTTTTCCCGTTTATATCTGAATGAAGCTTGGCCATTTTTGTGTCATATGCATGCTATTCTAGTTCCTAAATGATTTTATTTTAGAACTRTCAACCATGAAGTCCCTTAGCAGCAATTAAAGACATCTTTTTGCTSCAGGTTGTATGAAATGCACTAAAATTCATGTAGCTATTGTTAATGGCATAGTTTGAAAAAAGTAAGAGAAGAATGTTAGATTTCTGTTGTGATATTTGATCAGGTGGAACTCTCTGCTCTTCTCCAAGAAATTGTACTCTGCAGTAAAGAAGGGACAACACCTGTAAAGAAGAGAAGCTGTGTTGGGAAGGATGAAAGTTTGACAAGACAGTCTCACAGATATCTGTGCTTAGCAGAAAGATTTTTAAATGTGGAGTCTGATGAAGGAATAGAGATGGAAGCAAGTTTTGATATAGAAGAAAAGAATTGCTGAGCCAGTCTCACTGGATAACCAAGGAGGCAAAGGGTGTGTTAGTTAGAAGGGGTTTTTATGRCTTAGAGCAAAGGATAAACCCACCCCAAACAACAACATGTTTTTACCAAGCAGGAAGACAGCACAGGCAAAGAAGCCTGCCGATGTGGCAAGCAGGAAAAAGGTCTCAGAATTTTCCACTGCAAGAAAACTGAAAAACAACTTCTAGCTTAAACTGTAATGCACTGACTTTTAGTGATTGGAGAACAGTAACATGAATATGGTAATTACAGTAGGTATGATAGGCTATAGATAATAGTTAAGGGATAGATTGGTTCTGCTGTAGGAAGATGCTCAGCAAAGAAAAGTCTATAATGCATTGTAACCAAAACCAAAGGGTCTCCAGGCCTGCCTGCAGCTGGAGCTGACAGCTGTGGGCACAGCTCTGTCACCCACCACCCTGCACTGCTGTAACCTCTTGGATACACTAAACTGCATTTTGGATACCACAAACTGCATTTTGGATACCATAAACTGCATTTTGGTTACAATAAACGGCATTTTGGATACCATAAACTGCATTTTGGAGAGCCCCTGGAGTCCTGCATCCCTCATTTAGGCTCTTACAAAGCTGGAGAGAGAAACTGGGTGCTATTTTAAGAGCACTTCTTGAGCAGGGGAAAGGAAAGCAACCCTAGACAGAAGAGATTATGTTAAGCATTGATGAGAGATGGTACCAGGTGTTTTCATGCTTCAACATGCAAAGGGATTGGGGAGGATAAAAAAAAAAAAAAAAATTATATAAATGCCTTTATTTGCCACTTCCTTATTAGCAGATAAATYACACCAGCAGCCACCAACCCAGCTGAGCTGTCACTTCAGCTCTGTGCTTCAGGGGAGAGCTGCACACATGAGCTGGTGGCTGTTCTCAGTGGAACAGGGGCCAGTGGGGATTGGAGTGTCAGCACTGGCAGGAAATTCCTGCATTTGCTTCCCCACGTGGCCRCTGAAGTTCTGTGTGACTGTAACAAAAACTTTCCCTGCTGGTGTCTGGTTTTGGAAGGAAGCTTTGAGGCAAGYGGAAAAACATCGCTGGAAATATTTTGCTGCTGTCTGTCCTCAACAGGATTGTACCCCTTTGGAAGAAGATAAATCAGGGTGATAAATTCTGTGTTCTACAAGCTTCAAAGCGAAGAGTCTGTATCATACCAAATTAAGGAATGCATTATAATCTCTTAATATGAAGGCAGAAAGACTATTTAACATAATTTGCCAACCAGAGATAGCACGGGGAACCCATCAAAGMACTTCATAGAAAGCGAAGAAAAATAAATTTGCCTCAGTGGCCAGTGCTCAAAATTATAAATCCAAAAGAAAAACAACAGAAAAAAAAAAATAGAACTAGTGAGACTTCAAAATCAGAGGAGAGAAAGAAGACTGAAAATAACTTCAGACTGCCTAAGGCAACCATTAAAAGCAATCAGACACAAAATATTTGTAGACATATGAAGCATAACTCAAATTCTCTGAGACAAATAGTTAATTTAATTGCTGAGATAAGTATCAGAATATCATTTATATTTGGAAAATTCTTTTGAGATTTTGCTTTTAATTGATTAAACTTTTTGAAACACAGAAGAGGATAAAAGTCATGTCTGATGTGTATCATAACTCTGTAAAATTAAGTAGGACTGCAAGACTAAAAACGATACAGAAAATAGTGAGGAAATGAGAAGTGATAGAAAATTATGTTTATTTATTAAACATGTGTATCTTTCTTAAGTCTGTGTAATCTGAGGATCTGAACTATGCTAGCATAGACAAATCATGAACTCCTACCTTGTAATCTGTACTCTTCCGTTATTACTAAAAATAGTTAACAGAAATAAAAGAGTGATCAGTAGAGCTGTGAACCAAATTATTTGCCTGTCACCCTAATTTTTCTCTACTTTATTGCTAATCTGTGCCAGAGATGAAACAAAACTCTTTCAATTTTAKCATTAAGTAGTAGATAGCTGTTTCTTTTCAAAACAGGACATTCTGGACTATGGGACACCTGATTCTGGATCTTATTCAAGACAGTGGAAAACCTGAGCAGCTGCTCTGGAAGAGCTGAAGCAGTCTTTTCAATACAAATGMCCAGCATCTGAAAGCTCTCTAATGTTCTTTTCACCTTTTCCCAGGAAACAGACACCTTTCCAAACCACTAAGTCAACAAGAATCAACCAACAATTCACAGCAACAAGTAGTGGGGTATTATTATACGGTGGCAAATGTGAGATATTTCAAGTTGAGACAACATTTTATCATTACCCAGTTGTTTTTTTTTTGTAGTGGAAAAATTGTTGAGTTTGTGAGGAAATGTAATCCTCTATCTGGTTATGAATTGGAAGCCTAAACTCTTAGAACTATTTGCTATGTGAAAAAAAAGTCTGCTTTTTCAAAAAGACCCTAATGAATTGCAGCATAATCAAAATTGTGCAACAAGGAAAAGCGAAAACAACAGCTGCCTTTTAAAAAAGTGAGTGAAATGGGGAATTGGCAAATTCCTTTCAAATGACCCACTGTAGTGAAAGCATAATTTCATCCTCACTTTAATTAGTCTAATCAAGATAATGTGTAATTAATCGCTTAAAACTGGGTGGTGGATTGGAGAAAAGCAAGTAGAAATTCAAAATAACTGTTTGATTATTAGCTCTCATTTTAGTCCTTTAGGATAAAAAATTTCCCAACTAGGCCCACCCCACTCAAAGCAGTCCTTGATCTCCCAATTACATTTTCAATGGGGAAAGTTTCATTGCAGTTAATGATTCTATACATAGCTGAGTATCCTCATATGTGTAAAGTGAAGGTTTAAATTTACAGAGAATTATCGATTAAAATGCTGCTTTGGTCATACTTCTACAGTGATTATTATTCCTCCTTCTTGGTTTTTAGAGTTTTTGGAAAAAAAGAAAAATTACTGTTCAAAGTGCTTCTAGTGAATTCGATTCATGACCTTTTGAACTTCAAAGTTTTCCTTACAGGAAATGCAATAAAACGAAAACTTTTAGTACTTTGGAATAAAGCCAATATTAATTTTAAATAAAATACTATAGAAATCACTTTTTTTCTGAATACAGTACGAGACAAACAGATATGCTCTGAAACCAACCAGTTATTTCCCATCTCCTGGAGATATTTGGTGAATATCTATTCAATTTCCAATGCCTGTCAGGCCATGGATCTGTGTGTCATGATGTGAGAATGCATACCTTGCCACAGAAATACTGATCCTGTGACTCAGGGCTCATTGGAGAGCTCCACCTCTATGTAGGTAAAAAATCATCTGAAAAGGAACTTTGCCTGTGTAATTGTGTGATTACGTCCTAAAATGTTCTTGCTTTCCCATAAAACTTGACTCCCTGAAACAACTCTGAAAAAGGATGGATATAGAAGGAAAAAAAAGGTAAAAAAATCATTGTGTTGTCTTGCAAAATAATCAGAAAGAACAGCTGAAACAAGGATGAGACTTCTTGCATTACACAGATGTTTCCATTGAAAAACCTCAGCCCTTTGTGGCTTTAAGTCATAAGATGGAAAGTTAGCTCTGATTTTCTTCAGGAACATGTAAAATGGTATAGTTAGCCGACTCAGAAAATAGCTTTTTAAAAAACATYTTTTCAATTTGGCATGTTTACATCAATATGTTGTTTTTATTCTATTGCAATTTGTAAAGTTTGTTTAGAAAATCTGCGCCATAAAGAGTAAACTTTTGCTTATTTCTCATCTAGTATAACTGGTCTTGGAGTAGCTGAAAGAGAAAATAGGATTATAATTAAAAGATAGAACAAAAATTTGCCCTCTAAAAATATCATATTACCCAGAGTGATTAAGATATAAGAAATTATGTCTTTCTAGCCTTATTGAGCACGAAACTGCAAACTGGAATTAGGATTTTATTTAAGCAGCATGGATGCCACTGGGTTGGTACCTATATTCAATTCATGTGRTACAGAAGTCCCTTTTAGACACCAACAGAACACGAGAGTACAATTCTTCCACAGATCCAGCATTATGTTTGCAAGCCTGTCAAAGAGGATGTTAAAGCCATTTTAGCACACTTGAGGAGTTTGTAATCCTCTTAATTTTTCTGGAAAATTTAGGTATTTGGCCATTCTTCAGTTTCATGCTTGYATTTCAAATATTTATGGAGTCATATTGTTGGAACTGTGAAAATAGTCATTACAGTGTTTGGACAATGCCTTTAATGACATGCTTTAATTTTGGACAACACTGAATTGGTCAGGTCATCCTGGTAAGTTCCTTCCAACTGAAATATTCTATTCTATTCCTATTCCTATTCCTATTCTCTATTCATATTCCTATTCCTGTTCTATTCTATTCCTGGTAATAAGGAATTTTCCAACCTGTCAAAACAAAACCCCATTTTGTTTCTCTGCTTATTATCTACCAATTAATGTGAATTTTTTTCCAGAGGCTTTAAAGACAATCTGAGGAAAAAGGCTCTGGAGATGCACTCAGGAGGTTTTTTGGGTTTTTTTTGGTTTTTTTTTGTTAGCAGTGTGGGTCTTTGGATAGCTTAAGGTCTTTTAGGTTTTTTTCAATCCTGCCCATAAAAAACTCATTCTAACCCTGGGTGAGTCTGGCATTTGTTTTGTGTGGTTTAACATGGACATGGCTCTATTTTTACAACAAATTGGAGAAAATCTTTTGGGGTTTTTTTTTCCGTCAAACTGATTTTTTTTTTTTTTCCTTTTCAGTCAACATATCCCTTTCACATTGTCCCTCTGTCAGTGAATTGAAGACATGATGCACTGTGAAAAAGAAGTGGCTTAGGCCAACAAATAGCTGGGGACTACTCCATAAAGTATGCATTGAAATATGGCCTTGAGGTTGTGAGGAAAAGGCTGCAGAGGCAGCACACTCAGGTTTCCTCCCCTCACAGTGACCCATGCCTCCCAGCTTGGTTTCTTCCTGAGAGTCAGCAGAATGATGAGGACAAAGGGTCAACAAGTCAAATACAGCCCATCCACCTCCCAGGATGCTCCTGAACCTGGCAGCTGTGAAATGCTCCCATTTTCTGCCATTAGCTCTCACCCTGTACACCGAGCATTCCACAGCCGTAGAGGAAATCTGTGATGGAAATGGAAATGGGTTGTAAGTTTTATCAGGTGAATAGTTTGTAGCTGGTTGAGAAATTTATGGCAGAAGGGACTGGGAAGGGTCTGCACATACAATACAGCCAGCTTTACATACTTGCCCAAGCCCACAGCTCTGCTCTGAAAATCCCAGGCTGTCTGACTAAATTATTTCAGAGCAATCAGAACACTCTAAATGCTTTTTAGCAGCAGACTGGGTCTTGCAAGTCTGAGATTCAGTGTGACCGTGTTCACAGGGGTTTTGGTTAAGGGAAGAGATGAGGATCTGACTCCTATGTTTCAGAAGCTTGATTATTTATTTTATCATATATATTACATTAAAACTGTACTAAAAGAATAGAAGAAAGGATTTCATTCAGAAGGCTAGCTAAGAATAGAATCAGAAAGAATGATAACAAAGGGTTGTGGCTCGGACAGAGAGTCCAAGCAAGCTGGCTGTGATTGGCCATTAATTAGAAACATCCAACATGGGCCAATCACAGATGCACCTGTTGCATTCCACAGCAGCAGATAATCAATGTTTCCATTTCCTTGAGGCCCTCTCAGCTTCTCAGGAGGAAAAATCCTAAGGAAAGGATTTTCCATAAAAGATGTCTGCGACAATTCAGAGTTTAATATCTTGGTGAGTTTCATTGTRCTTACAGGTCCCTAGACAGTCAACCTACTTCTTCTCTCTCACAAATGTCTTTATTTCTAAGAACTTTGCATAATTTCCTATGTGTTTCACTTTTTTGACTCTTTGTATTTATTTATATTTTTTCTTTGATTTTCATCTGCACGTTGTGGCCATTACTTGTTATAGCCTTCTTACACATAAACGTCCTTAACCTTTAAAACTAATGGAATGTAAGCAAGCCACAGGTATAATTCCTGATCAAAGTTAAATTATAGTAATTAAAAATAATATGCATGTCTGTGTTAAACAGTATTCTTCTCAAGCTTATTCTTTTGATTTACTTTTTTGGGCAGAATTTCTTTATTGATTTTTTATTTTGTATTTATGCCTACCTGATGCAGTATCTCACATTTTGAATAAATCTTCAAATGCAATCCCAACAATGTAAAAACTSCTTGACAGCCATCCTCTCCCAGCCTACTATGCATATGTTTTTATATAGAGAGATACATAAAAAAATCAACCACTAGTCTTAGAAAGTGGTTTATTATAGAAAGAATAAAAATTTATCTTCTTCCAGATAATGTCATGTGAGATCATAAATTGTTCTGAAAGGGCTGCTGGCAGCCTGCTCTTTAACTCTATTAGGTTTGTCTGCATTAAATCAAAATGGAAGCTGGGTGTGTGTCTGAAAGTCAGATTCCCATTCAGCAGCAGAGAGGCAAAATCTGTAGGACTAAACATTCCTATCAAAGATGAGATTATTAAGCAAAAAATAACAAAGAAAAAAGCAGCCTCATGAAAACCTCCACTCCTAACTGTATTTAGCATCAAATCAATATGGCAGTAATGTTGTTGATTATATCAGTGGTATCCTGCCTTATGTTGTTATATTTTCTATATCTTGCTGAGTAATGGTTAAAATACCATCACAGATTATTGTACTCAAAAGGATTTTTCCTCATTAAAGCGAAGGGAAAACACAGTTTTTACTCTTATCAAGGTCCATGTCAGCTCCAGGAAGTGGATTATCCTCTTCCACAGTCTGCCCTCTCCATTTATCATCTTTCCAGTGACTAGAGATATATTCTTCCTGACAAAAAAAAAAAACAAAAACAAAACAAACAAACAACAAACAAACAAAAACCCACAAAAAAACCAAACCCAGAATAATTTCCAAAATATGTCTGTTTTATTTAATTTCCCCTATGTGTAATTCTTAGAAATCAGTCCAAAACATTACACATAGAATAAAATGCAATGCTAACAGTAAGGCAGATGGGATGAACCGTGAGTTTGGGGAAGAAACGTGTGGGAAACGTGTCGAGGAAAGGAACAGACAGGATAGGATTCTGATTGTACAACACTGAGAAAGAACAGTAACGTGGAACTTATGTACTCTGAGYTCCAGTCACCCTCAGAATCACAGCTGGTTGCTTTGGACCTAGGTTTTGTACAGTGGCATTGTGAAGAAAGGATGATTTCCCTGATGGCAGCAGCTGGTAATTGTTCCTGGATGATGGGATGTGCTGCACTTTCTGCTACACTAACAACCTAACCCAACTATATTGCATCTAGTATTTCTGCTTTTTTAAATTGCCATTTATGATGCTAGGCATAATTAACGCTGTTTTCAATCTCATTTGCATACTTTTTTCTTTCCCCTCAGTTGTGTTGGTTTTTTTTTTTCTTTTAATGTAGGTTCTTTTCCTTTAGCAACTTCATGTCTGCCTTTCTTAATGCTCTTGGAGCACATGCTTCAATTCCCTTTTCTTTCCTACAGTGACTTTCTTTATCTGAGTCTTACTTCCATTGATGCAGAGCAATTYTACAGATAAAGATTCAGAGTGCACTTTTTTCCATTTATAAACCTCTATCTGTGCAAATCAAGTATTTAGATGCTGTGGACTAGTTCCTATACAAAGGACAATGACAATGAAACACTGCACTACAAAATTTAATTTCAGGTGCCCAACTATTTCCTAAAATGTGTGTTTGGAGCCCATACTCTCCTAATCCAYTACACAGGAAACTTGAATAGAATTCAAGTAAGCAGCTCAGAGGAGAGCCTTTGAAGATRGCTGTAAGGAGGAGACACTCTCCAAAGAAAAAGTTCATTCTTGAGCATCTWAAAGGTGCTTATCCCACTTAAACAATCACCCCAGCAAAGTTCTTTTGTTTAAGGCAAGGAATTTTTTTTTCTTCATTTTCTATTAGGAAATAACAAAACAAATAAAAAAAACTCCCTGTTGCTAGGTTTGAGCATTCCTTAGAGGTTGATCCTGAACAGACATTTAAATTCCAACTGTTCGAGAATAAGAGGGGGTGGAGAAGGAGACAGGGATGAAAAACATTAATATACTCTCATCATGCCAAATGGTTCAATCTTTAATTAACTTGGTTTTGAACTCCCTTGGGCCTTAGCCATGGTGTGGATATCAGGTTGCCCAGCAATATCAGCAGGACAAAGCCACATTATCCATATGAAGAGTTATTGCATTTTCAGGGTAGCCCGTGGCAGGAAGGAATGATGAACCTGACCCCATGTTCTCAGAAGGCTGATTTATTATTTTAAGATACTGTATTATATTAAAGAATACTAAACTAAACTATACTAAAGAATAGAGAAAGGATACTTACAGAAGGCTAACAAGATAATAATGAAAACTCACGTCTCTTTCCAGAATCCCGACACAGCTTGGCCCTGATTGGCCATTTAGTCAAAATAATTCACCAGAAACCAATGAAACAACCAYCTGTTGGATAAACAATCTCCAAACACATTCCACACGAGCAAAACACAGRAGAAGCAATGAGATAATTATTGTTTTCCTTTTTCTCTGACATAAATTAGCTTTTGGACTTGGACTTCTTTTTGTCCTGGTTTTTCTTTGTATGCTTTTCTTCCACTAAAGCTGAACTCAAGGGCTGGTTTCTATTTTTCTGTGAGCTAAATAATGATGAAAGCCAAACCTTTTATGAACTGCATTTTAGTWTATATACCACATATGCATGATATAAATAAAACTCATTTTGCACTTACACCATTCTGCTGGAAGTCTAATGATGAYTTTGAGTTTGTTGTACTATGGATATAGAAAAGGAAAAGGAAGCAAACAAGAATGGTGCTACATTTCTCAGTATTAAGCAATTGTTTGAAGTTAGATGTGTATTTTTTTTTTTCTTTACCTTAAAAGGTTCTTTAGGATGTGGAGTTTAAGATACCAAAGGTAAACAGTTGCTCTGTTTTCAATTTATAAAGTAAGTGATTTTGTAAATTGAACCTGGAAATAATAGATTGGCCATTACGCCTTGGTTTTAAAGCTTCAGAAATCACACAATTCCATAGCACAAATTTGTTAATATGCAGAGACCTTCAGAGCGGTCCTTGGGCTTTCTTGCAAGGTGTAACAACTGATAAGTTAAAATAAGAAAGCTTTTGGGATCTCAATTCTGATTTTCTTCACTTTAAACACTGGAATAATAAGCATTCCTATCTCTACAATAATAAACAGTCTAGAACAGTTGTGTAGGTGATCTGAGCAATCCCAGATCTGCTAAATTGCTATTCCTGCCATAGTTACARCCTGTGCCAGTGGCCATGCAGAGGTTAGTGTTCATCATGGGCCAAGGATCATTTGTAGGAGGCAGCTCAAATACAAATATCTTGTTTCAGAAAGTAAGACAGTTTTTTGTGACGTATGGAGCAAATATAGTGTGGGAAAATGATTAGGGGTAAATTGGAGAAAACCAGGAAATTATGTTCACATTAAGCAGGAAGTTATGTTCACACTAACAGTAAGGAAAATATAGGGTGAAACTGCCTGGGTGAAACACAGTTGCTGCTCCCTGGATGGGATTGGTCCGTGCATCCCACTTCCCACACACAACACATGCTGAGGGGAACTAAAAGGAGGATGGAGCAGAGTGGAGACATCACAGCCAYACTCTTGAAATCCTTGCAAGAAGGGGAACTGTAGTGGTCTTGGTTTGCCAGTTTCTCCAATTTGGAGATTTCCCGGCCGATGCACTCACTTCCCTAAATTCCTCCCATGCAAAACCAGGACAGGAACTCGGTGGTACCCTGCAGCTGATAAGCCTCAYAGCAGCTGCCAACCAAGGGGAAGAAAAGAGGTTTTGCTGCTGAACCAGCAACCATGGAGAGAGCACAGATGTAACACTGTGCACACCTCCATCCCAAAGGCTGCCTCAGGTGTAATACTGACATTACCCACCTCTGAGGCACCCCCACTGAACATGATGCATTACTGGAGCCACTCAAGCTCCATCTGAACATAAAATGTAGTACAAAAGTAAGTTAGTGTGAGYCCTTCAAGGATGCTGGCACTTGCCATCAGCAGGAACATATTCAGCTATGGAGATCTGGGAGGGCATCTCACCTATGCTGGTGGCATGTGTCCCTCAACCAGCCAGTCCAACTGCCCTCTAACTCACTGGAATATTCACTGAACCATCCCCACAGTGGGATGCTGACTGCTGACTGGTTGGGCACGAGGGTTTTGGCTTTCCTGGGATGCTGACAGATTCATAAAACACAAAGGGTTTGAGAAAATCTCCGCTCTTCACATGACACCACCTTTCCTGTCCAACCTCATCTACAGCTATTCCCTCTACTACCACCTAAACTCAAGGACAGTCTATAGAAATAATAAAACTCTTCTTGATAGTGGAATTCTCTTTAAAAGCATGCATGGAGTAAGTCAGAGAAAGGCCAAAGCACAAAATTAAATAAACTACCAGGGCACACAAAAGATAATAAATAATGCTATGAGTGCATTAGCAGTAAAAGGAAAACTCAGGAAAGTGTTGTATGCTGCTAAGTGGTCTAGAAAGGCTCTCTGAAAAATAATGATAACAAAACTAAGAAGTGTTTTTGTTCAAGTCTTGTCCGTGTATGCCACTGGATATTATCAATAAAAGTAACACAATTATTATCGACCACGAATATTTTCTATCAGACTAAAGAAAGATGGATTTGGRTACTTGAACAAATTGTGGTTTGAATGGGCTAAATGAGATAAAATTGATTCAAAGTTTTCCAAAGTACGGTTGAAACAGAGTCTGAGGCTGACTGATTATCTCTAAAAARWAWMASRRGAG